>JAEQBH010001531.1:0-501528 GCA_016808115.1 Tetrastigma voinierianum
CTCATTGCATCTTTTATATATGATTAATGCCTTCTTTATCACAAAGTTTTTATTTAGATCTTTACTGTACAACTTCAATTAGTTTTGTTAAGGAAAAGGAAGACCTTTTGTTATGATTTCTGCTGCACTTATGTATGATAATTCCTTCCTTTATCAGTATGTTTTTATATAGTAAGTGAGATTTTTTAAGTTTCAGCCAATTCCTAATTATTGTTATGAGAATGAAAGAATCTTTATTTGATTTCTCATTGCACTTTATGTATGATTACCTACTTTATCACAAGTTTTTATTTGAGATCTTTATTGTTCAACTTTAATTATTGTTATGAAAAGGAAGAATATTTTTATTTGATTTCTCATTTGCATCTTTATTTAGAGTATATATATATATATATATATATATATATATATATAACTTATCCTATCTTAATCTTTGCAGAGCTCCATTATGATATTATTAAATAAAAATTATATTTTATCATTTTAATGTCTCAATTCAGTCACCCTACCTATTTTAATGCCCTCATGTATATGAATACTATGAAGAGGATAAAGATAATAGTTTTATCTAAAATAGTAATTAGTAAATATTTTCAAATGGGCATTATAAAGCACAATGGATTAGATAATTTGTTTCAAACCTTCAAGATCAACCCTCTTAGTTCCACTTTTTGCCCACTGACAAGAGATATGCACGTACATCATTTGATCTTCTATTCGTTATGCTCTACAATTCTCTGCAAATGAGTTGCAATGTGAATTTTCTGATCTAAAAATGTAGAGATCTAAATTGAATAGCAAAAACTAAGCAACATGAAACTGGTTAATATATATGAATTTCGTTAAAAATCTTACACCTATAAGGTGGATTCTTTTGTACAATTTATATCCTATATTAATATATACGGTGTTCCTGGCCAACTCCCAAAGGATTAATGGTGGAAAGTTGAAAATTGTTCCCCACGAGCAACGTGAGAGAGATAATGCCAATGTGTGATAAAAACAAAAGCGAATTCCCTTTCTTTCTCCCCTTTATACCCACGGGTCGGGGTTACACGTTTAATGCCTATACTAGGACATTTAAGAGAGTCATTTCACTCTTCTACATTACATATTCACATTCATTATTTAAAGCATTACTGCTCTAGTGCCCATTCAAGAGCCTCCCACAGATGCCTCAAGGAAGTATTCCTTCCAAGTCCATAAGCCAGCTCTTCCTTCCTCGAGCTCCTAGTTCACAGCCTATACGAATATGGTCCGAGGGCAAATGAATTGCACTGGCCGAAAGTCCACATTAATGAGGGGCTGAGGTTCCATCTCCCCAAGCTATTCCACCACCTTCATTACACCCAACCTTATTCCGCTATATTCATGAACATCATCTGGTTCTCCTCAATGGTGTGCGCATTAACAAGCTTAGAAAGAGGGTGTTGTTTGCCTATTCCTCTTCAAGTAGCACAAGGCAGTCTGGCATCGCTGGTCGACGCCAGCCACTTCACCTAGTGACCTCAAACCCATCGAACACCAAGAAGAATAAGCCTTAAGGTAACTTGTCAAGCTCGGGGGCCTGGGGCTATACCACACCGAGGGAATTCCCGCTTCTCAAACAATCTCAGCTCCAGACGGTCCCCTCATGCCTACTTACTAGCCCTCGCTCTCATCTGACCCTTGTTTTTAAATTTCCTGCACCGAGAGCTGATACAAAGTACCCCTAGTCAGAAAACTCGGTGGATGACCCGGTGCCGTGTCTGCCTTTTGCCGAGTTCTCGCCCCATTTCTGAAAGGATTTTCAAACACTTGTTGTCTCCCTCAAATCTTCAGACAGTTTTTGATGAGCCCGAGGATTTCGCTGCCCCTTCGCTCCTCGCTTACACTTTGAAAGCCTTGGTAACGCCCGCGTTAAGGGACAAAAGAGATAATTAAGTCAGATTCACCGCACGCCGTCAGAAACCGTGAGTTCGAACAAGCCGAGGATATGACAGTAGGTGACTACTTCCAAATTCACTCACCCGTCAATCTCGCGAGGGGTGAAAAGTCGAGGAACCTTCGCCAGACCTCCGACCAGTCTCGCCCCCTGCGTTCGCCCTCTATTCTCGAACTTCCCAATCACCCCAAGAATTAAGGGCCCTTCTGGGTGCCCCCCAATCGAAGGATCCATCCCAACCCATCCTTCCACCTCACACGGGCCCGGACGAGGAACGACCCCAAGGAAGGATTACGCTCAAGGAGGGTCACCTCCTCATTCCTAGCCAGTGTTAGGCAAAGGCAAAGGGAAAGCCATGCCGGGTCTCGCACCGCCTCCGGCAGTGGACCTCCCATCCCTCCCTTCTATGGAAGCCTTGATAGCGGATTCCAACCTGTTTGAGGAACCACTTCTTCGGGACCTCGATAAGGAGGTGGTCTCTGACTTGGCTGCGGAGTTCGATGCTCCAGTGATCAAGAAGGTTTTCGACCTTCTGCGGGAGTCAACCCCCTCCCAAATGGAGGTCGTGGTAACCCTTTACTCCTAGTCCCAAGGCTTTATTCGATTTTTTTTCTCTTTCTTTTTCTAAATGGAACTTGCCATCGTGATGGTTAATGCTCGAGACCTATATGGAAAGTATTGTGAAGTACTACAACACCAACTTACCGTTCTCACATCCTGTGGGATCATGTGGGAACTATATTCCAAAAGCATCGCAGATTGAGCACACCACGATTTTGAAGCCAAGGACCCTTTTTTAGATGCCGAGACAAAACCGCATGCTGTTAAGCTAAGCCACTTACTAAGTCCACTTATTGCATTGTAATGACGAGCAATAATGGCCTAATATTAGTGTATGCATAAGAGTTTATACAGTTAAACATGATAGATCTGGGACTCCAAGGAATCCCTCCCAGTCACCACGATAATCGGCCTCCTGCTCAAATTTCCCGGCTGAGCCCCTCCTCCATCCTTCGCCCACGAGGCTCACACTCTCGGTCGATATGAGGGGTCCGAGCACAATCTCACCCGTGACACACCGGCAAGAGTAAAGCCCCGAATCCTTCTCAGGCCCTCAAGTGAAGGCATATCCTCGGGCTACCAAGTGCTCAGCAGCCCGGGTCCCACTATAATTATCCTCCGAAGAAGGCTCCGCCCCTCATTTTTATGTACCATGACCACCCTCGGGTTTGTCCGGTATTTCTTTGGTTAATGAACAATCACGCACTCTTTATGTGTTTTCAATGTACTAGGCTTACTCTTCCTCTTTGTGCTTTTTGTGTTTCTTCGAGGCAGCACAAGACCATGAGTCCGTCGACCACCGGGCCCACCTTCGAGATGCTTTGGCACGATCACCTGAGACCGCTCACCGTGCCTACCTAAAGAATCGAGGTCGTCTGCTAATTGCTAGCGACATTTTCCCTGCGCATGGGTCGCACAAAGTAATACAAAGGGACTAAAAGTCCAAATATCTATCCCCGCCAAAGCGCAGAAGGTGTGGTTTTGGGGCTAAGATTGAAAGTACTCCCCATCATTAGTGAAGTCAAGCCACTATTTGAGCGACTCAATGACTTGAGGAGAAGGTTTTCTAAACTAAAAATAAGAATACAATAAAGTAAAACAAACAAAGGTGACTCACACAATCACCACAAGGAATTTGACAATATCAGATATAACCCCAAAGAAATATACTAGTGGTTGATTGTTTCCATTGATAGATTTATGTTTATATTCATTAAGCGTTGATTGAACGCAGGTTACTTCAGTGCATGTCTAAGACAATCCTATATGAGGCTTCTTAACTTTCGTGTCTCCCCTCAATTTCACACTAACTTTATTCTCCTTTCTACCTCATCTAGGTCATATTAAGTATTATACTTTTATAAGGGGCAATGCTTTCCTCAGAACCCATTGGTCACCTCTCGCCCATACAGACTACCCGCACTATGCCCGAATGTGGATCACCCTGCCTATACGATCCTCACATAATGTCAGACTAATACTTAATGAAACTATCTAGTACTCGCATCTTACTCCCAGACTTTTGATTAGGGGCACTAGCATTTAATTTAACTAAGTCATACCTTGCATGCTCTTCTCCCATCCAATCTACATTGGTGAATCCAACCCAATCTGATGCTCTAATACCATCCAACCTTGACACCCCAACCCAAGTGATCTAAAATGAAATAAGGTGTCATATTATTATTTTTTATAAACTTGTAAAACCTGAGTAGCCTTTAAGCTTGTTCATCTACATATCGTTAAATTTTTAACTTTGTACCATATTCTCGTAGCAGCTGATTACAAAATATACATACAAAGTTCCAATATATATAGAAGTGTTCGGGAATATTTATAAGATACATTGTTACGCAAAAGAAAACAAAATACATATACATTAGACCAATAAAAGGTCTTCCAAGGCATCTAGTGATGTGTGGCCTTCGACCGCTGATGCGACTGTCCCCGTCCTCTGCTTCCTCTTTCGCGATCACACGATGAAAACCTCAAAGCAACCTTTACGCTAGTGGGAATAACTTCAGGACGCACCACTCAATAAGAGTCATCTCAATTTACACGCTATTATACATATAACATATCATATATACTTATGTCATATTCTATACTTGTCATATACACATGCTTATATATGTTATGTTTCTATAGATTATATAATTTTTATCATTTTTGAATCATTTTGCATATACTTACATTTCCATTTGTTTTATGTTTCATGCCTCATCATATCCTCACATACTCTTCAGTTATTTATCTTGTAATTTTTACTTATTCTCAGAACTATATACTTTCATTCAGATAGTAATGCTATGTCAGAGAATGTCATGTCATGTAATTTTATCATTTTTGAACCATTTGCATATACTTGTGTTTGTTTTATGTTTCTGCAGGTTCTGCATAAACCTTAGAAGTGGATAAAGGAAACTGTTATAAGGGGCCCTCGAAGGCGTTGCACTCACTAAGGAAACAAAGGGTCTATAACTACCGAAGAGTGTTGCGATTGATAGGCGAAAACAGATTCCGCCCCATAAGCTGAATGCCCAACACACTGAGATAATCACCCACATGAAAGTCCATGGGAACAAAACAAGATTATCCAAATCCAATAACTGATGGAAGTAAGAACTATTTGTTTTTCCCAATTGTGTTTATCTATCCTCACCGTGCTCTAAGTCGACAATCTCCATGTGTATTTAATGTTCAAGATATATCTCATATTCCCGAATAATTATGATTATCCTAAGAATCATACGCGATATGTACAATCATTTATTCGACCTGTGATTTTTCATATCTCATATCTCACATACTTATATATGTTCCATACATATAATTTACACAGGCTTATGCAATCTTATACTTTCTTATCATATCATGTTTCATTTCAGGTCATTTACATTTTTCTTCCTGTTCTTATCAACATGTATTTGTCACTGTTTACATATCATCACATATAACAAACTTATATTTGTTCTGCACCTCCCGTAGAGTTATGTGTTCATACATATACTGATAAGATTCTTATACAATAATAATTTTGTACTTCTATCTATCTTATACTTTTGCTCTCGTGATCTCCCGTAGGAGTTACAGAGTTTATACTTATAATGAGGTACTTAGGCACATACTTGTACTTCTATCTATCTTATACTTCAGACTACTTGAGTTTACTGACAGAGGTACTGTGAGGTACTTTCATAGCGTAATCCATGTACATTGCTTTATTATTCTTATTCAGTCCCTTATCATATAATTGTTTGACTACTTAGACCAGTAATAATAAATGAGTAGGACACAACACAATAGGTACCCGAAGGTATGGTATAGTACTAAGGTGCCGTAGCACAGCTAAGAGTGCCGGGCACTCGACGCAGAGTAATGCCACACTAATGAGAGTACCAAAGTACTAAATGTGCCGAAGCACAATCAGAGAGTGTCGTCAGACTAATCGAGAGTACAATATACGTGTTTGCCCACGTACTGTAGGTGCCATGTCATTCAATATCCGGTCTTAGGCAAATTCTACAATTATATGTTTCAGAACTTAATATATTACCAAGAGAGCCTAATTGCCATAATTTCTGAACTCTAATATGGGTTCTACTTTTTAACAAAGTATATAATGTGACGGGATTATTGACTAAATGAGCTTTCCATGTGAGTCCAAGAATCTTAAAACAGAGTTCTGACGAAAAGTTATGGTCAGTCCGTTAGAGGTCACATGACTAGCCAATCCAGCCGAAATGACCGACAGCGCGACGTCGATTCGACACGGACGAGCCGAGATGACCTGGAATGGAACTCACCTTACCATCCTCCACATGCATATGAATGGCTGACTCAATGGGCTTTTCATAGAGTCCGAGAACACCCGAACGGTTCGAACGAAAGTTATGACTTCTGGGTTGAGGTCACACGAAGTCAAACCCAAATTGAAATGACCGACTACTGGAAATCTGACCGACCTACCAGCCGACCAATTCGACCGATCCGACCCTCCGACGACTTGACCCTAGCAATTGACCTCTTACAATGATCCCCACAGACCGACCTCTGTACCGATTAGACTATTCGAGGTAAAAAGACCGTAACTTGGGCTACAAAGATCCATTGAGAAATTAAAAGCCTAACATCAAGTCTATCATGGCTACAATTTACTCAAGGACTCACGCCAAATATCCTTATTTCTTACCCAAAAACCAGTTCTAAGGTCCACTAATGCGGATGATCAAAAATAGGGAAATTTTTCTTGTCTAAAATGCAACCAGACTTTCCCAAAACACATATATGTGAGCTCTTGTAGCCTTCTCTCACCTAACCCTACCAGAACAAATGAGCTCGAGTTTCAAACCCAAACCATGGCACACAAAATAGGTTTCCAAATCATGTATCTATAATTTCTATACCAAAACTACAAATACTATAAAGATCCATACAAAACACTAGACTTCCATACAAATATTCATAGTTCCATACTACTATTCATAATTCCATACTATTCCATACACACATGGGCTTCCATACTATTCCATACACACATAGTTTCCATACCCGTGACCTTCTTTTTTCCTTTTCCTTTCTTTCTTCTCTTTCTTCTTCTTCTTCCTTTCTCTTTCTTTCTCTTATCCGTTCGCTTCCTCTTTCTCCAAAGCATCAAATGCAGATATTTATTTCTTGGCCTTATCCTTATTCGATCTTATCCCCTTTTATTTAACTTTTTCTCTCTTTGGAGCATCCTTGGACCATCCAGTCAAAGGAGGAAACTTCCTCCTCTTTTCCCCAAGCCACTTAGCTCTTCCACAATCTTCTTTCCCTATTTCATTCTAATATCTTTTATTTTATTACTCTTTTTGGTCCTCCAACTCTATTACTCTTAATTTAACTTATGCATATTCCTACTGCATAATAACTTATTAAATTATGACCTCAATCTTGAATTGCAAATTACCTTACTCCCTTAACTTCTTTATATTAATTCCTGTTCTGCTATTTTATTCCTAGTAAATATATTTCCTTTATTTTTATTATACCCTAAACATATTATAAACTCGTTATGGCATAATTTGGGTGTGTTACATTAAGAGACCTGTGACCATTTTAGGGTTGCATCTAAGCTGCCACCAAGGATGCCCTGGGCATCGAAGACCTAATCCTCAAGATGAGTTAATTAGTTAAAACCATAATAATCCTAAGAACTATTAAATTCAACTAACATCCACCCAAACATGAATCCACAAATCATCATAAAACATATATAAACCAAACATCAATTTCCACAATCAACCTTGTGAGGAAAGTTTAGTCACTTATCAGAACTAAGAATCCAAGAAAACTATATTTAAGATAAACATAATAATGAAATATTAATAAAGAGAGTAGAGTTAGAGATACAAAAACAAATGAGAGATGAAATCAGTCTCAAAATCTACACCCCAACTACAAGAGCTCCTCTAGTGAGCTAGATCTTCAATATTAGCCCCAAATCCAAAGTAGAAATGAACAAAATCAAAAACCCTAAAATGGATCAAGAAGAACAGAGGAAAGAAACCCTAAGGAGGGTGTTCTCTCTCCCAAAAACGAACCCTAAACAAGTATCAAATACTTATATTTATAGATACGGAAAGAGCCAAAATTAGGCTCAAATGCGAGGCTCATTGCTCCGTACCGATGTTCTTCGCTTTCTCGCAGCGCCTTCACTGATAATCTTCCTTCGCCTGCAAAGGTATGTAAAACGTAAATTTGAATTTTTTCAAAAATGGTAAACGTAAATTACCGCTTATAAGCATGTTGCAAACTCGAATTTTTCCAGATTACTGACGACAAATCCGACCTCACCGTCGATTCATCTAATAAATCTAGCTACCTGTGATTTGTCTCCCGCTTAAATTCCGAGACAATCGGATTTTCACAATTTTCGGCGCACGGTGACCACTGACCTAAAACTGATTTTTGGAGAAAATCTCGAAAGCCGAAAATAATTAAGTCAAGTTCATTTAAAATAAATCAACTCGAACCGCGACGTAAGAAATTGCTTAGTGCGTAAACATACCCTGATAACCAATGACACATACGCGACGCGTTACATATCTAACTTAAGCATTAAGTTAGAACAAAGAGAAATTAGGGACTAGTTTCGAATCCAAGTTCTAACTATTTTATGGTCTATTATTTTTTAGGTGGCATCTCTATGCACAGCTGGTCTTGGGGATCAAATTGTCATTGCTTGAGTTTGAGGTGACATCTTAGTGGTAATTGATTGGAGATTGATATGTGTCACAATATATTGGCTATTATGATGAGTTTATGTATCGGATAAGGTCGTTGCATGGCTTTTTGTAAGTATTGGTGGGCGTGTTATGTCATAATTTGGTACATAGGATAAAAGTATGTGTCATTCTTGATTAGTGATGAACATTGATGTTGATATATGTGTGTCTGAAATATGTTGGCGTAGAGTATTGGTTGTTTGGAAATTTGATGCTAATTGATATAATTGTCCCATGTCACATGGGTGACATGCGTAATTAGAATTGTCAGTATAAGCGTCAAATCGTATATGTGACATGGAATAACTGGAAGCATGAGCATTCTTGTGGTGAATGACACGGAGTGAGAGAGACCTATCAGAGTGGGTTGAATGACAGTTTCGAGGGTGGAGAGATGGTGGTCGAAGGAGCCAAAAATGGAGACGATGTCGTCGAGGATCTAACTCTTTTGCACCGACTCTATCATAATCGTCGTTCTCTCACTCAGCGCATCCACGCCTACTGCAACGCCCATTTCTCCCTCTCTATCTGTTGATGGCTTTCTCCATCTCTCTCCAAAGCTGGGAAGAGAATAAAAGCAACAAAAATTAGGGCTTTAGTGAACTTACAAAGATTTGCAACGATAAATAGAAAATTTTAGAAAAAATTTTAGTTATGAATTTTAACAATATCGGCTAAAATTTTGCTGCTATAACCTGTTTTTGTTGTAGTGAATACAAATAATTTCTTCCTCTCCATCATCTAGTCTCTCACATTTTCTAGTTCTTCTTCCATCTTCCTTCCAACAGTTAGCTTTGTTGTATTGGAGTAATGGACTCACTTGACCTTTAATAATGAACTATTTAAAGCCTATAAATATTTGGATAAAAAGATAACGTAAGATTTGTGAATCTAGCTCATGTTTTTGTTGAAAAATAACCTTTTTTTCTTTCTTTTTGATAAAAAATGCACATTATTTTTGAAAAATGTGTTATTTTGAAAAAAAAAAAAAAACTTGTATTTTGTTAAAATCATACCAAAAAAATTGATAAATGGTCAGATATCTGAAATTGAGTTTTGAAAAGTTTTTCGAATCAAATCATCATAAGCTTTCATAAAGTATGGGATTAAAAATAAAATAAATAATAAATTCTGTTACAATTACAAAGAAAAAGTACGTAAACATGTGATAATCGAATTGACGGCGGCGAGTGGGGGTATTACTCAATAATGCTGAATATTGAAAAATCATAATGGAACCTCCAGGAGCTCAGGAACCGATACAAACTCCAAACAAGTAAGATTCTAAACAATCGAAATTAAAGTCAAATGTAGACGACGTCCATGAACTCTGCATCATCCACCATAGACTCCAAGGTCGCCGGCGATAAGCAAGCCTCAATGTCAATGCTTCCTTCTTCAGAGCCTTCAAAAATGGTGATCATTCCATCAAATTTGTTTCCACCTCCGCTTCTAACGGCAACCGGCCTTCCCCAACCGAAATCAGTACCATAGACATTGAACCGCGGCGAATTTCTCATCAAGAGAACGTACGATTGTTAGGATCACAGGTGACATCGGCAAGGGTTTTCGCCCAAGATTCGAAGAAGTTGGTAGCGGATATATGAGTAAAGTGAAATCATCTGGTTAATCTGCCAAGCCATTATGACCCAATTCAGCTCAGTAGCTCACCTGCTTTCATTTTCACGCGCCGCCTGGTGCAGCCCCAAAGTATTGCTGCGGCAATGGCGGATCTATCCTTGGTCTCATACCTACTGGGATAGCATGTACAGTCTCTTCATCCTCCCGAAGACGCCTGTTACGAGTTACAGATCGCCAAAGATGGGCCACAGCGCTTGCAGAGAGGAAATTTGGTTGGTGCCCTTTTCTGCATTAGCTTTTGCTTTCAGAGCTGCAATTTTTTCTTTTCTGAAGTGGAAAACCCTCTCCTGGGTCGGTGATGATGAAGGGAACCCACCAAAGACTAGCTCGACTGAGGAATTCGTACGGGAAATTGGCCTCCAGGCACAAACCCACGCTCGAATACTGGGATTGGGATATATTAATATGGAACGAGATTTCCGACCAGGAATTGAAGAAATGCCAAAAGGAAGTTCCATCCGCCACCACATGATTCATGGTACAACCGATGAAGATGCCGTCCTCCAGCTCCGTCACCTGCACCGCCAGCAGCGGCTCCGAAACGCCGTGGTAGTTCCAAGTTTCATTAAGTGGGAAAAAGGAATACACGATCCTAGGAACGTAGACAGGGTCAAGATGTCCCCCACGGTGACGCCGTCGGCAGATTGCGTGGATGAACGGAACTCCGGCGCCATTACAGTCGATAAAGAAACAAATTAGTATCGTCATCGCCGTTGACGGTGGTGCCAAGGCGGCCGGCGAGTGGGTAGAACAAATCAGAGTTCTCTCGAGGGGAGGTTTTCGTGTATGATATTGGTCATTGCTGATCTTGTGTAGGCTTTCGAAAGAGAACACCCTTCTGGATGGGAACAAATAGAAGATACCGGAGCTCCCATGGATTCAGGTCGAGCCTCTGAGTTGACTCGTTCGGCTTCCTCCTCTGTGCAACCGTAGCTGTGGAGATGAATCGAAAGAACACCCTTCTGGATGGAACAAATAGAATACCGGAGCTCCCATGGATTCAGGTCGATCTGGGTTGACTCGTTCGGCTTCCTCTCTGTGCAACCGTAGCTGTGGAGATGAATCTACCATTTCTCCCCATTGATCCTCTTTTCTCTTACCACACACCACAATTGCTAAGATCAAGAAGTCATTTTCTAATTCATAAAGAAACTTTTTTACAAGCTGCTAACCTTTCTCATATTTGAAAAACCTTAAACTTTTTACTATTAATTTTTATAATCTTTCCTAAAATTACTGCTAAAATCCTAAAAGTCATTTCCTCACCCTCTTTGTGTTTTACCCTTGTGAGGACAATTCAATAAGATAAAATAGATCTCATTAGTTCAAAATATCAAATTATGATTATCAATATAATGAAAAATCGAAGTCCCAGATATTCTAATTAATATATTATCAAATTTATAGACTTTACACTGATTTATTATGTTATTAACGTGAATATTATTTTATCTGTAGATTTTAAGCTATTGTATCTTGAACAATCTATAGATATATTGTAAGTTTAAATCCAATAATATTATTTTTACTTAAAAGAATCAAAACATATAAATAAATAAAATTATACCATTGTAATTACATTTTTTCAACATCACAATTTGTTGTGAGCCTAATAATAGTGACTCAACCAGCACAAAGGGGAAAGAAGACATGAATATCCTATATGAAAATTTTCTTATAACTATTTCTCGGGAAATATGATGAAAAAATAAAATAGGGTTTGATAAAAAAAAAAAAAAGAGGGAGAAAAGGAAGATGAGAATGATAGAGGAAGCATTGTTAGGTGTGGATGGGTCCATGAGGATAAAGACTAGATTTTCAAATCAAAAGCGAGCATGGTGGATGTAGAGCCAATTTTGTTGTTGATCCTCAGGAATTGTCGGAATTTGCGCAATGTGAACCTGCAAAAAGGGTGACCCGGCGACGGTGTGCCGACCGCCTCTTCGATGATTAAGTCAGCAATATGGAGAGGAAGAAGATGGAGATTTGAGACTTATCCGGCCCGACATGGTTAATATCCAGCCGGCTCATATTAAAGTCCGGATGGCACTAAAAGCTCTATCCGGCCCGGCATGGTTAATCCCCAGCTGGCTCAGAATAAAAGCCCGAATGGCGCTACATGACACAGTATCCCGGCCCGGCATAAGATTAATATTGTAGAAGCTCATATTAAAGTTCGGATGACGCTAAATCTTTTATCAGGCTGACATGGTTAATGCAATGGCTCATATTAAAGTCGGATGTATTTAAATGCCTATGCCAGGCCGGCATGGACAATACCCGGTGGCTGTGATAAAGCGAATGGCTCTACATGACGCCAGGCTAGGCATGGTTAATATCGGTAGGCTCATATTAAAGTCCGGATGGTGCTAAATTCCTATCGGTCGGCATGGTTAATACCAGTGACTCGGAATAAAAGTCGGATCGTATTTACATGACACAACGACCTAGGCATGGTTAATATCGACCCGCTCATATTGAAGTCGGATGACGTAAATGCCTATCCGGCCCGGCATGGATTATCTGTTGGCTCGAATAGCCGGATAATGGCCAAATGCCTATCCGACTCGGCATGGATTAATATCAATGGCTCATATTAAAAAGTCGGATGGCGCTAAATGCCTATCCCAGGCTAGCATGGTTAATATCCAGTGACTCATACATTAAAGTCGGATGGCAGCTTCTAAATGCCCATCTGGCAGAGCATGGTTAATACCCGGTTGGCTGAATAAAAGCCGGATGACGCTAAATGCCACTATCGGCCGAGCATCAGTTAATATCAGTGGCTCAGTATTAAATCAGGATATTATTAAATCTTACTATCCGGCCTGACATGGTTAATATCCAACCGGCTCATATTAAAGTCCGGATGACGCTAAATCACCCTCGGAAGCGACATGGTTAATATCTGTGGCTCATATTAAATGGGATGGCGTTAAATGCTCTATCCGGGAAACAAGACATGAGTTAATACCTAGGCGAAACCGGAATAAAACTGTGGATGGCACTACATGACCTGTCCGGCCCGACATGGTTAATATCCAGCCGGCTCATATTAAAGTGGGGATGATGTTAAATGCCCTATCAGGCCAGGCATGAGTTGCCTCGGCTGCTCATATTTAAAGTCGGATAGGCGCTAAATGCCTGATCGGCTGGCATGGTTAATGCTCATTAGGAGCACATATTAAAGTAGGATGGTCTTCAAATGCCGATACGGCATGGCTAATGCCAGTAGAGCTCAGATTAAAGTCTGGATGTCGCTAAATGCTCAAGCCATTTGGCATGCACTTCCTTAATGCAAAACATAGAACCAGCGTGGCGCCAGCGAATGCTTAGACTTACGGCTGCAAGCGGTTTGGCAATTTATAAAGACGGGCTGTGGCTTCTAGCTTGTGTTTTCTTTCTCTTCACCGCACAGGGTGGGCTTTGCGTGTGTTCCTCAAGGTAGCGATTAAAGCCGGACGACTATCAGGCCCTCACGGCCGATCTGTTTCCGAGGGGGCACCGGTGACCCCGTTGGGAAGAGCTGAGATTTACTTCCTTGAAATATTACTTAAAACAAAATATTCACCCCCAGCTGACCTCTCACGGCAACAAACGAGGTATGACGGGGCTATGTAAGAAAGAGTGGAGCCTAACTCTGCGAGTGCTTCAACGACAGAGGGGCTCGTTGTGCTCCTCAGTGACCTCGAGCGTCGGCGGGTGTTGAGAAGCGTCGCGGTTCACACTCACTTTATATCAGTACGCATTGATGGGCGCGTGATTCTCTAGTCCCTTGACTTTCTCCACTCCAAGGTCTAGCAGTATTTTCAGCTGAAGAAGTATCAACCTTAATTTGGGGAAAAAGGGGGATATAGTACCATGGCACAGGCCGAAACCTTTTCAAATAGGCCCAGCGCCGCCTGGGCCCATTCTTTCGGCCCCCTAATAGAGGCGACCAAAGGCGCGCCTCATGAAGCGACAGCCCATTACATAAACCACCGGGAACCCACGAGCCAGAGGCTGATCACCGGGAAACCCCGTGTAGGATCGAGTCCCAGTAAGCCACCTCACCATAGGAAAATCGCCAATATATATTTATCACTGAATTTCCTAATTTCTAAATTCTTTATTTGGAGGATAATCCTTCATAGAGGAAAAACATATAATTATCCTTAAAAGGATAATCCTTGATAAGAAAAAACATATCTTATCCCATAAGACAATCCTTGATAAGGAAAAGCGATTTTATCCCATAAAAGAATAATCATTGAATATTATTCATAAAATGGAAGCAGAGATTTGGGGCCAGACCCTACTCATTAGGAAAGATCCCCATAGAAGAAGGTGATATATAATTCGTATCGACCTCATAACTGTACTCCGCACATTCTTTGACTTAATCATTGGAGAGGCGGCCCGGAGCCTGCCGTCGTGGTCACCCTTTGCGAGTTCACATTGCGCGGCCTTATGCCCAGAGATCAGACGAACAAAATTGGTTCTTACAGTGGAGGCAGCACAACAGTGTGGGGTCACACCATATGTGGCTGTGAGGCTCTAAGGTGTCAGCTTGCGCTTTTGGCCACTATTGTTTTGGATCATTAATGCCTTTTTTATCACAAGTTTTTGATTTGAGATCTTTTTACTGTTTAACTTTAATTATTGTTAAGAAAAAGGAAAGAATCTTTTTATTTGATTTTTCTATTGCATCTTTTATATATGATTAATGTCTTCTTTATCACAAGTTTTTGATTTGAGATCTTTTTTTTGTTCAACTTTAATTATTGTTAAGGAAAAGGAAAGAATCTTTTTATTTGATTTCTCATTGCATCTTTTATATATGATTAATGTCTTCTTTATCACAAGTTTTTATTTGAGATCTTTTCTTCTTTAATTGTGGTAGGGAAAGGAAAGAATCTTTTTATTTGATTTCTCATTGCATCTCTTATGTATGATTAATGTCTTCTTTATCATAAGTTTTTTATTTGAGATCTTTTTATTGTTCAACTTTAATTATTGTTAAGGAAAAGGGAATAATCTTTTTATTTGATTTCTCATTGCATCCTTTATTTACATATATATATATATATATATATATATATATATATATATATATATATATATATATATATATATATATATATATATATATATATATATATACCTTATATATATATCTTATCTCTCTTGAACTAGAGTGCTCCATTTATGATAATTAAATCAAGAATTATATTTTGTCATTTAATCAACTCAATTCACCCTCTCTACCTATTTTAATGCCATCATGTCTATGAATACGAATATGGATAAAGATAATAGCGGATCTAGAAAATATAATTAGGGGGTAAAATATTTTCAAATGGGCATTATAGCACAATAATTAGATAATTTGTTTTCAAACTCAAAGATCCAACCCTCTTAATTAGCACTTTTGGAAAAACACCCTTTGGATTAAGATATGTATGTACATCATTTGACTTCTTGTTTTTTTTTGCCTCACCTTCGTAAATGAGTTGCAATGTGAATTGATCTAAAATATGTAGATCTAAATTGAATTATAAAACTAAGTAAGCAAATCATGACCTCTATGAATTTAGTTAAAATCTCCACACTGTAAGATTGGATTCACATAATCTTATATCCTATGTAGCAATGGGTGTTCCTACAACTCCCAAAATGGATTAATGGTGGAAAGAAAATTGTTCCCCCCACAGAGTAACAATGTGAGGATAATGCCACAGGTGATAAAATAAAAGCGACCCCTTTCTCTTTTCCACTTTCTCCCATGCCTTACGGGTTGGGGTTATGTTTAATGCTTATAATTAGGACAGTTAAGAGAGCCATTTCACTTTCTTACATTACATACTCATACATTCATTTGTACATTAATTGCCTAGTTATATCTATCCAGTGGCTTGTAGCACATATGCGACGTTCCCCCGCTACGCTCGAGGAGTGTCTATCGGCGTGGGGCCGCTGAATGCTGAGGTGACCACTGCTACCCTCGTCATTCTGTTTTACTTGGATCGGGCCTCCACACCCTCGAGTGAGTTTGGCCCATATCACCCGTGTTTGTCTTGGTTAGGGCTCGTCTTTCAGCTACCTCGGCATGTGCACCGGGGTTTCTTTCATTCCTTAGTACGTGACCCAAGACTTATCCTACTTCATTAGCCCCCCTACTGCTTTTGGGCGTGTAGCTGCCTACCCAAACATTAAGGGCAACTGCATCAAGTCTCGTGGACCATCATTACATTAACCACACTGTTTGTTCTTGGTCGCCGGTTTTGATCGCCTGAATCATTAAATGTGCCCCTCGATCGTCGATCCGCCCATTCACTCAAATAGCTCCCCTTTCTTCTTCCATTAGATTTTTCATGTCATTCTGCCTCCGCCTTTGCTAACCTCTGGTTCTCTTTCTCTATTACCCTCACTCACGTTCATTTGTCTGCAGAGTGGGATCAAAGAACTTGCTTGGCCAGTTTCGATCATCTGACCTTTTCTTTCTTTCCACTTTGTTTTGCCTTCCTCTCCTTTGTTGTTTATGTGTGTGTGTGTGTTTTTTTTGTCTTAGCCTGATGATTTCCTTGCTTGTCCTCTCAGGCACCATTCTAGAAAAGGCCCAAAGTAACTCACGGGATGGCCCATGGAAAACGTTCCACCCATGGTTGTGCGGGTGAGGGCCACCCCTTCATGCACATTGCTCGGGAAGTTCTCTCGTGCGAATCCCAATAGTGTTATTACTTGGCTCAAGCCTGTCCAAGAGCCTCCCACAGATGCCTTTTTGAGAAAGTATTCCTTCCCCCCTCAAGTCCGTGTTGCCTTTCGTTCCTCGAGCTCCCCAGTTCGCGGCTATCTGAATATGGTCGAGCGAATGAATTCTGCTTGTAGAAAGTCCACATTAACGGTGGTTCCATCTCCCCAGGTGATTCACCGATTCCTTCGTATACCCAATCCATCCTATTATATTCATGTAGACATCATTCGGGTTCTCCTCGGGGTGTGCATATATTAGACAAGCTTGGAAAAGGTGTTGTTTGCCTATTCCTTGAGTAACCTGAGGTCGTAGAGTGCTTGCCTCGTGGTCGACAGCCTAATACTTCACCTAGTGACTAACCTACCAAACACCAGTAAGAATAAGCCTTAAGGTAACGTGTTGGTGTTTGGGGCTTGGGGTTAATGCAGGTGAGGGAGTTCCCGGTCCCGGCTGCGCCGGTAGGTCGATGTGAAACCCTCATTCCTACTTAATAGCCTTGTTCTCATCTTTTGACCCACACTTTAACTCCTGCTCCTTGGTTACCACAGTACTCTGGTAGGAACAACGGTGGGCGACAGGTGCCGACCAGGTTCGGTGCCTTAGCCAGAGTTCTTAGCCTCCCGAGCTTGGAAAGGAATTTCAAACTCTTGTTGTCTCCCTTAAATCTCCAGGCTATTTTTGCTGAGCCCGAGGATTTCGTCGTCCCTTTAGTGCCTCGTTTACACTTTGAAAGCCTAGGTAATGCCCGTGCTAAGGAGCGCATACTAAGTTGGCTTCTTACTGCATCATTGCGCGGTTGAAACTCTGAATTCCCGAGCAATGGGGATATGGCCAAGTAGGTGACGACTTTGAGAATTCGATTTCGCCTCCACTCACAGTAATCTCCGGGAGAGGCAAAAGTGGCTAGGAACCTTCGCGATTCCTCAGGCGGGAGTCTCGCCCCAGTTGATCCCTCATTCACAGGAACTCCTGACTACCCCCAGGCGAGTAGGTTCTTAGGGTGGCCCCGGATGGATCATCCTGCTCCGGTCTTCTCGCTCTGGGGCCGGTTGAGAATGACCCCGGTCGCTCGGGACGAGTAACCTCCCATACCCGGTGATGTTAGGCAAAGGCAAAGGAAAGCCGTCTTTGGGAGTGCGCCACACGCCCTCTCGAAGTGGACCTCGTCCCTCCTTCTATGGAAGCCTTGATAGCGGATTCCCACCTGTTCGAGGAACCACTTCTTCGGGACCCCGATAAGGAGGTGGTCTCTGACTTGGCTACGGAGTTTGGGGCTCCAGTGATCAAGAAGGTTCTCGACCTTCTGCGGGAGTCAACCCTCTTCCAAATGGAGGTCATGGTAACCCTTTACTCCTAGTCCCAATTCTTATTCCCTGGTTTTTTTTCTCTTTCTCTTTCTTATTCTAAATGGAACTCATTAGATGAGCATGTTAAAGAACTATATAATGAAATGTTGTGGCGTCTGGAAACACCAACTTACGGCTCTCACATACAACGGGACGTGCGTCAGAACTATATTCCAAAGCACGAAACAGGCAGGCCCACTTGCTTTGGAAGGGAGGTGGACGAGCCGCTGAGGCTTTCAAGTTACCGAGAGCGGACGTGATGTCTTCAGGCACAAATTAAAAGGTCAGCGGCGGGGCGGGTGGCTAACTTAAAGCATGCTAACATAGTGCGGCTAAGTATCCACCCGGTAGGCGTGGAGTCCCGAGCCCGGCCCGAAATCCGGTGCCGCGGCGAGGCGCACCACCGCGGCGAGCGAGGACCGCATGATGCGAGAAAAACCACGTGCTTGCCAAGCTTTAGGCCGACTACTAGTCAATTTCCGCATTGTCACGCGATGAAGCGTCGACTTGCAGGTTACTAGGTAGGATCGTGGCAATGAGGGTAATAGCGCCAACATGATGGATCTAGGATTCCAAGGGACCTTCCCGAGTCACCACGACAATCAGTCCTTGCCCAGCCGGCTGAGCCCTCCTCCATCTCGCTGCCTAATGAGGCAGTCAACACTTCGGCCGATGGTGGAGGGGCACGAGTCCCAATCTCACCCGGCACAGCGGCGAAGAAGCCCGAATCCTCCTTGTGCCCTCAGGTGAAGGTATATCCGGGTTCTTAGCGTGCCTAGCACAGGTCCTTCATAATTATCTGAAGAAGGGCTCTTTGCCTCATTTTAATGTACCATGACCACCCCTGGGGATTTGTCCTAGGTATTTATCTTTGGTTAATGGAACAACTATTTTACCCTTATGTGTTTTAAATGTACTAAGCGACTTTCCTTTGTGCTTTTTGTGTTTCTGGAGTACACCACAAGACCATAACTCTGCTTGACTACTGGGCCCACCTTCGGGATGCTTTCCAGCTGAATCACCCAGTGGAGACCGTTCATCGGGCCTACCTAAAGACTCGAGGTTGCCTACTGTTAGCGATTTTCCTCAAGCGCATGGGTCACACAAGTAATATAGTGGACTAAAAGTCCAGATATCGATCCCACATGGAAGGTGTGGTTTTAGCGAAGATTGAGTACCCCGACTAGTGAAGTCGTTCACTACTTGAGCGAATCAATGACTTGAGAAGAATGTTTTCTAAACTAAAATAAGAATACAATGAAGCAAAACAAACAGGGTGTGATCAATGTCCACTCACAAGGAATTTGACAATATTGGAGATATAACTGAAGGAAATATACTAGGGTTGATTGTTTCCATTAATGCATTTATGGTTTATATTCATTAAGCGTTGATTAAGTGAACGTATACTTGTGCATGTATAAGGAATCCTATATGAGGTTTACACTTTCGTGTCTCCCCTCAATTTCTCACACTAACTCCCTAATCTCCTTTCGATCCATCTAGGTGATTAGTGCCCAAATAGTGCTATTTTGAGCCACATTTGACTAGGGTCACTTTTGTGTGCTAATCAACTTAATTAACCCAGTGTACATTAGGTCTGCGCTATACTTATGATGCATTTTGTGGCAAATTTTGTGTAGTTTTGCGGGCTAACTATGCCAAAATCTGTTGGTGACTCAAACCACGAGAAGAATCAAGCGAACTCAAAGCTACATGTCGAAGTGATTAGTGCCCAAAGTCTATTTTGAGCCCTATTGTGTAGGTTTTGAGCACTTTTTGTGTACTAATCTTAGAATTAACGGAATTTGCACGTTAATGTCCATTATTCTCTTGATGCATTTGTGGCTAATTTTGTGGTTTCAAGTTATTTATGCAATTTTGTTGAGTCGATCGAACACGGTCGAGGTCGGGCTCGGCGTGAGATAGAAATCGAAGGAAAGAAGAGCATAAGGCGAGAAAATGAAGCACAACGAAAAAATTGCACGAGGAAAATTACCTGACATTGCACGGTCCTCCTAAAGAAACAAATTAGTATCTCGTCATCGCCGTTAATGATGTGATTACTGGTATTAGTAGGGTGGTAGAAATCAAGAGTTCTCTCTCGAGAGTTTCAAGTGATATATGATATTGGTGCATTTCTTGATCTTGTGTAGGCTTTCGAAAGAGAACACCGCCTGAGATGGGAATGATAGAAGACTCTGCAGGGGCTCCCATGGATTAAATTAGATCCTACGAGGCGACCTCGTTGACACCTCCTACGTAGTAGTAGGCTGTGGAGATGAATCTAATTTCTCCCATTGATCCTCTTTTCTCTGTAGTAGACCACAGTACTTTCGATCGAAGTCATTTTCTAATTCATAAAAACTAAGAGAGCTTTTTTACAAGGCTGCTGCCTTTCTCATATTGGCTTTTAAAACTTTTTACCTATTAATTTTTATAATCTTTCCTAAAATTCTTCTAAAAAACCTACAAAGTCATTTCCTCACCCTCTTTGTGTTTTACTCATTGAGACGATTGATAGATAAAATAGATACAGTTCAAAAATGTCAATTATGATTATGATATATTGAAAAGCGAGTCCGGATATTCTAATTAATATATTATGAATTTATAAACTTTCTGTATTTGATTTATTATGTTATTAACACAGATAATGCACATATTATATGATTTTTAATATTTATGTATCTTATATCTATAGATATATTATGAAGTTTAAATCAATAATATTATTTTACTTAAAAAACCCAAACATATAAATAAATAAAAAATTATACTATTATGCTTGAAATTACATTTTTTCAACATCACAGTTATTTGTGGGCTAGCAATAGTGACTCAAAATGATTGCTTAGTTGGCAGTTTTTAAAAGTTATATTAAATAAAATGTTGCATTCATGACGTACAGTTTCGTGAACCATGGTTACTTTTATCATTCTTGCAGTATTGAAGCCACCCCTCATTCTTACTAAATGCTTTGAGTAGAAAACACTGAAAGTACTCAAGTTTTGGAAAAATGAGAAGAATCAGAAATGTAGACTCCCACATGAAGACGATTTGGAAAATGAGAATCCGAATATCCACTATATATATATATATAAAGAATCGAAATATGAGAAAAAAATTGCAAAAGGCCAATAACCAACACGAGGAAAGAAGATGAATATCCTATATGAGAAAATTTTCTTATAACTATTTCTCAGCAAAATATGATGAAAAAATAAAATAGGTTTTGAAAAAAAAATAAAGAGGAGAAAAAAGAATATGAGAATGATAGAAGCATTGTTAGGTGTGGATGGAATCCATGGGATAAAAGCAGATTTTCAAATCAAAAGCCGACATGGTGGGCAGCACAGTAGTAGGATCACACCATGTGGCTGTGAGGAGCTCCATGGTGTCAGCTTGTGCTGGCCACACTATTGTTTTGTATCATTAATGCCTTATTTTATCTGAGTTTTGGTTTGAAGATCTTTTTATTATTTAACTTTAATTATTATTAAGGAAAAGAATCTTTTGTTGGTGTGCATATTTTCTATGATTAATGCCTTCTTTATCACAAGTTTTTGATTTGAGATCTATTTTTTGTTCAACTTTAATTAATGTGTTTTTGATTTGAATCTTTACTGTTTTAACTTTAATTATTGTTAGGAAAAGGGAAAAAATCTTTTATTGAATTTTCCATTGCATCTTTATATGATTAATGCACTTGCTATTCTGAGTTTTGATTTGAATCTTTTTATTTGATCCAACTTTAATTATTGTTAAGGAAAAGGAAAGAAGAATCTATTTATTTGATTTCTCATTGCATCCTTTTATATAATTGTTCAAGGAAAAGGAAAGAATATTTTATTTGATTTCTCATTAAAAATCTCTTATGTATGATTAATATAGGCGCAGCTTTATCTAAGTTTTTATTTGGCTTGAGATATTTTCTTGTTCAACTGATTGTTTTGAACTAAGGAAGAATGGAGAAAAGTTCAGCATTTTGGTTTCTCTGTTTAGCTAACATTTATGTGATTGCGGCATGTGGGTGCTTTATTTGAGGTCTTTACTGTTCAACTTTAATTATTGTTAAAGAAAAGGAAAGAATCTTTTTATTTTATTTCTCATTGCATCTCTTATGTATGATTAATGCCTTCTTTATCACAAGTTTTTTTATTTGAGATCTTTCTACTGTTCAACTTTAATTATTGTTAAAGAAAAGGAAATAATCTTTTTATTTTATTTCTCATTGCATCTCTTATATATGATTAATGCCTTCTTTATCACAAGTTTTTTATTTGAGATCTTTTAATTGTTCTGCTTTAATTATTGTTAAGGAAAAGAAAATAATCTTTTATTTGATTTCTTATTGCATCTTTTATATATGATTAATGCACTTTTTATCACAGTTTTTATTTGAGATCTTTTTCTTGTTCAACTTTAATTATTGTTAGGAAGGAAAGAATCTTTTATTTGATTTCTCTATTGCATCTTTTATATATGATTAATCTTCTTTATCTGAAGTTTTATTTGAGATCTTTTCTTGTACAACTTTAATTATTGTTTAAGGAAAGGATAGAATATTTTATTGAATCTGGTGCATCTCTTATGTATATGATTAAGCTGCCTTCTTTCTCCTAAAGTTTTTATTTGAGATTTTTTTACTCTTCCTTGTAATTATTGTTAAGAAGGAAAGAATCTTTTATTGATTCTCATTTGCATCTCTTATGTATGATTAATGCCTTCTTTATCTAAGTTTTATTTGAATCCTTTTTATTGTTCAACTTTAATTATTGTTTTTAGGAAAAGGAAGAATCTTTTATTTGATTTCTCATTGCATCTTTTATTTACATGTGTGTGTATATATATATATATATATATATAACCCTTATATATATATATATATATATATATATATATATATATATATATATATACTCTCACTCACTGCCTATATATTTATATATAACTTTATCCTATCTTAATTCAGGAAATATTGATATTAAATCAAAGGTATATTTTATCATTTTTTATGTCTCAATTCACCCTTCTACTATTTTAATGCCATCATGTATGAATACGGATATGGATAAAAAGATAATAGCGGATCTAGAAAATATAATTAGGGGGTAAGAAAATATTTTCCAAATGGGCATTATAGCACAATGATTAGATAATTTGTTTTCAAACTCAAGATCAGCCTCTTAGTCGCACTTTAGGCTCGCCCATGGATTAAGATATGTAGCTGTACATCAATTTGGCTTCTTGTTACAGTTTTGTGTCTCACCTTACGTAAATAAGGTTACAATGTGAATTGATCTAAAAAATGTAGATCTAAATTGAATTACCAAAAAACTGTATAAATCATAATATATATAAATTTAATTTAAAATCTTACACACGAGGTGGGTTCCTTTATAATCTTATATCCTATTACTAGCAATGGGTGTTCCTAACTCCCAGATTAATAGTGGAAGAGAAAATTGTTCCCCACAAACTAACAGCACGTGAGATATTATCATGCCACGGGTGATAAAAAAAACGACCCCTTTCGATTTTTGCTCTCTCCGCACTATACCCACGGGTTAGAGTTTGCATATTTAATCTTCCATAGTAGGGCGTTTAAAGAGGCGTTTCACTTTCTTCGTTACATATTCAGCCATTCATTTGTACATTGTTGCCACATTATATCTGTCTAGGTGGCCGTAGCACATATCTGTGCGTTCACCCCAGCTCGAGGTCATCAGGCGTGGGGCCATGCAGAGGTGACCAACGCTACCCTCGTAATTCTTTACTTGGATTAGGGCCTCACGCCCTCGGCGAGGTTGCCCTCCTCACCCAGTGTTTGTTTGGGTTGGGCTCATCTTTCAACTACCTCGACATGTGCCGCAGGTTTCTTTCATTCATTCATGATGTGACACGAGACTTATCCTGCCACAACCTTTATGAGCTTTTGGGGTGAAGTACTACCGAAACATTAAAACATGCATGGAGATCTCGCGGACCATCATTATCTTCTTTGCCACCTAGCATTGTTCTTGATTTTTAGAATTTTTTGATCAGCATAAATCATTCTAAATAATATGTACCCCTCGATCGTCAATCGCCCATTCGCTCAAATATAGCTCCTTTCTCCTTCCATTATATTTTGTGTCATTACGCCTCTGCCTTTGCTAACCTCAGTTCTCTTTCTCTTACACCGCTCGTTCCGTTGTCTGCAGTGGGGATCAAAAGAACATGTGAGTTTCAAAATCTGGCCCTTCTCTTTCTTTCCACTTTGTTTTGCCTTCCTCTCCTTTGTTGTTTATGTGTGTGTGTGTGTGTGTGTGTTTTTTTTTTTTTTTTTTTTATCGAGCAGTGATTTACCTTGCTTCCTCTCAGACACTTGGATTCACAACAGCTCCAGTAACTCACGGGATGGCCATGGGAAGCGTTCCACGATGGTTGTGCGAGTGAGGAACCACTTCCTTCGTCGCTTATTGTCCGGGAAGTTCTCGTCGAATCAACTGATGTTTATCGCAGTTCGAGCATGTCGAGAGCCTCCAGCCATATACCAGGAGGAAGTATTCTTCCCCTGGTAGTGTTTCCTTTCGTTCCTGGGCTCCCCCCAGTTTCGCATTTATCGAATATGGTCCGAGGGCAAATGAATTCTGGCGAGAAAGTCCACATTAACGAGTACGAGGTTCCATCTCAGGCGATTCTGCCAATTCCTTCATTACACACGATCCATCACCATTTATATTCATGAACATCGTCAGGGTTCCTCGGGGTGTGCGTATTGAGCAACGATGAGTGTTGTTGCCTATTCCTTGAAATAGCACAAAGGTCGGCCAGAATTTTATAGTGTAGACGCCTAGCCATCTACCCTAGTGACTAACCTGCCCGAACGTTAAGAATAAGCCTTAAGGTAGCGTGTTGGTGTTTGGGGCATGAAGGTACAATACCAATAATTGAGAGTTCCGGTTCCGGCTCACCTTCCATTAGTCGGTATCGAGCCACTCATGCTACTTAATAGCCTCGTTCTCATCTTTTGACCCTGCTTTAACTCCTTTGCAAGTGTTTACCTGAGTACTGCAGGCACGGGAAGAGCGGTGGATGACACGGGTGCCGGCCGGTTCGGTGCATAGCCCGAGTTCTCGGCCTCCCAGAGCTTCGAAGGTTTCAAACTCTTGTTGTCTTCCTCAGAATCTCAGGGCCTTTTTGTTGAGCAGGGTTTTGGCGATCCCTTCCGGTGCCGTTTACACTTTGAAGCCTGGCGCTTTGTCTTGAGGCGCGTACTAAGATGCCTTGTACACACTTATTCTTGTGATTGAAGCTTCGTGAGTTCGAGCGAGCAGAGGATATATTGATGGGTGACTACTTTCCAAAATTCCAATTTCGCCACCCACTGGCGAAGTAATCTCGAGGAGGGGCGAAAGTGGCGGAACTTCTTTGAGATTCCTCGGCGGAGTCTCGCCCCGCGTTTGTCCTCTATTCTGTGAACTCCTAACTACTGGCCAGGTAAGGTTTGTCGGGTGGCCCCACGGCGAAGGATCCGTCTGACCCATCCTTCCACCTCACTCGGGCAGGATAAAGCGATCCCAAAGGGGATTACGGCTGAGGAGGGTCACCTCCCATGCATTCCCGGCCGGTGTTGGGCAAGAGGCAAGGGAAAGCCGTCTTTGAAGTGCGTACACACCCTACATGAAGTGGACCCTCCATCCACTCCGCTTCTATGGAAACTACATGCAATTCCCATACGTTGAGGAACCACTTCTTGGGACCACGATGGGAGGTGGTCTCTGACTTGACTGCGGAGTTCGAGGCTCCAGTGATCAAGAAGGTTCTCGACCTTACCTGGCAGTCAACCCCTCCCAGGTAGGTCATTGGTAACCCTTTGCTCGTCAGTTTCTTATTCTTTGATTTTTTTCTCTTTCTTATTCTAAATGGAACTTGCTCGTAGATGAGCATGTTCGGGACTATATAATGTGTGACTTATGGCAACACCTACTTACCTGGTTCTCACATCTGTGGGACGATGAGCGGGAACTATATTCCAAAGCACAAGACGAGGCCAAGGCCCTTGCTTTGGAAAGGGAGGGTGTGAGCCGCGAGCTACGAGGCTACCGAGGCGCGTGATGTGCTAGGGTACCAAATTAAAAAGGTCTCGCGACTTGAGCGGTGGCTAGCAAAGCATGTAACATTACGTGTGGCTAGGTATCCACAGTGACATAGATCTAACGGGCGAGATCCGGCGCTGCGGCAAGAACACCACTAGCGGCGAAGCGAAAGGACCACTTTTTGTGATGCGGAGAAAAGCGCATGCTTGCTAAGCTGCAGGCCCGACTTCTGGTCGAATTTTCGCATTGTGGCGAGCTTAATACGATTTGGGGTTACTAGGTGGGCGCTCACGTGGCCCGTGAAGGGGCTGCGCGCAACATGATAGATCTGGACACGAGGGACCTTCAGAGTCTGATGTCGATCTTTGCCCGGTAGGTTGAGCTGCCATCCGCTGCCCGATGAGGCGATCCAACACATCTCGGTCGATGGTGGAGGCAGGGTCCAAATCTCACCCGACACAGAGGAAGCCGAATCCTCCTTATGCCCTCGGGTGAAGTATATCGCAGTTCTGAAATTTGCACAGGTCGGAGTCATAATTATCCCGAAGAAGGCTCCTGCCCCTCATTTTAATGTACCATGACCACCCTTGGGGGTTTGGCCTGGGTATTTCTCTTTGGTTAATGGAACAACTATTTTACCCTTATGTGTTTTGAATGTACTAGGCGAATTTCCTTTGTGCTTTTTGTGTTTTGGAGTGGCCTGAAGACCATGAAGTCTGCTCGACCTCTTTGGGCCCACCTTGAGATGCTTTGGGTCGGATCTTGAGTGGAGACCGTTCACGGAGCCTACCTAAATACTTTCGAGGTTGCCTCGCGTTAGCGATTTTCCTCGAGGGCATGGGTCGCCTGGTATCTGATGATTAAAGTCGGATATACATCCCACATGGAAGGGTTGTGGTTTTAGCTGAATTGAGTACCCGGAGCTAGTGAAGTCATTCACTATTTGAAGCGACTCAATGACTTGGGAATGTTTTCTAAACTAAAGAAGAATACAATAAAGCAAAACAAACGGTGTGATCGATGTCCTCACGAGGAATTTGACAATATCGAATAACTCGAGAAATATCACTAGGGTTGATTGTTTCCATTGATGCATTTATGGTTTATATTCATTAAGCGTTGATTGAGTGAACGTATACTTGTGCATGTCTAAGGAATCCTATATGAGGTTTACACTTTCGTGTCTCCCCTCAATTTCTCTCACTAACTCTCTATTCTCCTTTCGGTCCATCTAGGTCATTAAGTATGGTACTTTTATAAGGCAATGCTTTCCTTGGAAATCCTATTGGTCACCTCTCGGTCATCCACAGAGGGACTACTGGGACTATGCTTTCGAATCGGTACCTCTCGGTCCATATGAGTCTCACATAATGCTAAGATGGCGCTACTCCAAATGAAATCCATCTAGTACTAGGCATTCCTAATTTCCTAGACTTATTTGATTAGGTTAATTAGAATTTCAATTAACTAAGTCATACCTTAAGTGTAGAGCCCCTTCTCCGATCCGACCCGATTGGCGGATCCGAACCGAATCTGGGATGCTCTGATACCAACTAACCTGTGACACCCCCAACCCGGCATTCGATGTCGAGCGAAGTTGTCATATTATTATTTTTTTTTATAAACTTGTAAACTTATAGCCTTTAAGCTTGTTCATTCATATAATGTTAAACATTGCTTGCACTATATTAATAGCGGCCGGATTACAAAATAATATATACAAGCTCCAATATATGGAAGTGTTCAACATTTATAATATTTACATTGTTTGAAGAAACAAAATACATATACATTAGACTTGGGTCTTCCAGGTGGGCATCTAGTAATGTGTGGCCTTTTACTATTGATGCGGATTGTCCTGTCCTCTGGTTTCCTCTTCTGTACCTACACGGATGAAAACCCGTGCTAAACTTTACGCTTAGTGGGAAAAACTCGTGGACGACCACTAATAAGAGTCATCTCACTTTACATTTACACCATACATATATTGCTATAAAATTGCGCTGTAACTGTTATTATACTTGTCATATACATGAAACATATATTTATGTTTCTCATATCATGTCATGTCATATACTTTTATCATTTAAATGTTGCATATACTTATCTGTTTGTTTTATGTTTCATATCCTTATCTCATATACTTTTCATGTCATCTTGTAATTTACTTCTTATTCTTGTATAACTATATACTTTAAATCAGCATGGGAATATTGTGCTTCTCATATCATGTCATGTCATGTACTTTATCATTGAATATTTGCATATACTTGTTATTTGTTTTATGTTTCATGCACTCCATAAACATAGAAGTAGATAAAGAGAAACTATAGAATGCGGCGTTACGCCACCTTTGTCGCGAAGCAGTGGTACATACTTGACGGGTGTTGTTATCATTGTATAGACGATAATATCGAAGGGCACGAAGAAGCATTTATTATGCTATTGCGAGACATGACCATACATAAGGGCGAAGGCGTAATGACCCCAAGCGGGCGTATCTTTGTATCTTGCCGAGCTTGTTTTTCCACTAACGGGCATGCCTATCTATCCTTACCATGCTCTAGTGACAATCCATGGCGCATTTTTATGTTGATTACATATCTCATATTTGAATAATTATGATTATCAGGTGTCATATAGATATGTACAATCATTTATTCGAATCTTTGCATTTTTCATATCTCATATCTCACATACTTATATATGTTCCATACATATAATTTACACAGGCTTATACAATCTTATACTTTCTTATCATATCATGTTTCATTTCAGGTCATTTACATTTTTCTTCCTGTTCTTATCAACATGTATTTGTCACTGTTTACATATCATCACATATAACAAACTTATACTTGTTGGAATATCTGTAGGAGTTATAGAGCTTATACCTATCACAATTACTTATACCTGCCATACTTCTACTCCCATCTTTATACTTGTACTCGTAGCTTATACTTGTACAAAGTATAGATTTTCATAACTGTATGCTTATCTGGTACGATAGGTACTTTCGAGCATAGAATATACATTCTTTATTCTTATTCTTATTCGGTCCCTTATCATATATAACCGGTTTGACTACTTAGACTAGTAATAATAAATAGGTTGAATGACACAATAGGTACCGAAGGTATGGTACCGATCTTGGGGTGCAGTAGCCTGGCAGGAATAAAAGCCTTTAATAAGAGTGTCGTCGCACTAATCGAAATCTTAGAAAGTACTATACGTGTCTGCCCACATAACATAGGTGTCATGTCATTCAATCTCTGGTCTTAGGAAGTCCTACAATTATATGTTTCAGGAACTTATTATATTACCGATAAATCTCTTATTTTTCATAATTTGAACTGTATGGGTTCCACTTTTATCAAAATATATCTGGATGGATTCTGGAGCTCAATGAGCTTTCTAGAGTCGAGAACCACGCAACGAAGTTTGGACGAAAAAGTTATTGTCGTCCGAAGTTGGAGGTCACACATGACTAGACAATCGGTCGAGCTAACCTAATGTAGCCCGGCGACTGACATGGCGAGCTGACACGACTGGCTGAACTCACCCTACATCCTCCATAGGCATATGGACAAGCTGCTTGACTCAATGGGCTTTCATAGAGTTGAGAACACCGAGAAACGGAGTTCGAGCGAAAGTTATGACCTTCAGTTGGGTTCACCGTAGTCAAACCCTTTGTGGCCCGGCTTGACTTGGTCGGCGACCCTAACACAGCTTGACCCGAGCTCACTGGCCGATCGACCTCTGGTGGGCGACTCTGCTTGCCCGGCCTGCTGATTAGACAATCGGGGTAAAAAGACCATAACTTGGGCTCTGAGTTCGAATTGAGAAATTCAAAGCTAACATCAAGTTCATTGATGTGGCTACAATTTATGAAGGACTTCTTGCCAAATTTCATCTTATTTCTTACCCAAAACCAGTTCTAAGGTCAGCCTAATGCGTATATGTGATCAAAAATAGGAAAATTTTCTTGGTTCAAAATGCAAGCTGAGACCTTTCCCAACATAGGAGCCTTAGAGCTCTTCTCAACTCAATACCCAACAAGAAATGAGTTTGGGAGTTTCCAAACTAAATAGCATACAATAGAGGTTTCGAGCCGTGTATACATACTTTACATGCAAAACTGATACCAGTCTTGCATGTATCCATACAAAAACCTAGACTTCCATACAAATATTCATAGTTCCATACTACTATTCATAATTCCATACTATTCCATACACACAGTTACGCCTTTTAAAATATACCTGCAGTTTTGATTTAGGAGTATAATAAAGGCGTAAAGTATATTTATCCGGAATAAAATAAAGATAAAATAAAATAAGCAAGAACATGAAATTAAGGGTAAATTAATAAATTACCAATTCATGACCCAAGGGTCATAATATAATAAGTTCATATGCCAAAGTAGGAATATGCATAAAGTTAAATTAAAAAGTAAAAGGGAGTTGGAGGACCAAGAATAATATAAGAAGATATTAGAATAAAATAGGAAAAATATGGAAGAGACAAGTGGCTTGGAGGAGGAAAGAGGGAGGAAGTTTCTCGCTACTTGAGGAAGTCAATAAAGGGGATAGATGAATAAAGATAAGGCCAAAAATAAAAGATTTCATTTTGGTCTTGGAAAAAACAAAAATGGGAAGAAGAAGAAGAAAAAAGAAAGAGGAAGAAGAAAAAGAGAAAGAAGAAAGAGACAAGAAAAGAATCGCGGGTATGGAGACATGATTTGGTATAGAAAGGTATGGAATTTGAGTATTGGTATGGTGAATTGAATTATGGAATACATGGTTTAGAACCCTCTATCTTGTGGTTTGGGCTTTGGGAACTCCTAAACTCATTTCTTGTAGGGTTAGGTTGAAGAGCTTTAAGACTCACCCCAGATATGTGTTTTGAGAAAGTGCCCAGTTCTAGAGTTGGGTGAATCCCTATGTTTGATCATATCACATTAGCCGGACCTTGACAGTTTTGGTCAGAAATAGAGAGTCTGAGTAGTCCTTCTGATAAATTGTAGCCACATCAATGAGAGCTTGATGTTAGGCTTTTGATTTCTCAATTTAGACCTCTTTAGACTAAGAAGTTATCAGTCGCTTTTACTGTGTGGTCATGCATTTATAAATCTGGTCGGGTCGGTTCTGCCCAATTGGTCAACTGCGCCGTGCCTTAGAACAGGGTTTTTGGGTCATAAATAAGAGGGTACATGTTGAGTACTTCTAAAATGTGCCCACATCAATGAACTTGATGGCTAGGCTTTGAATTTCTCAATTTCGGACCCTAGGGCCGTTGAAGATTGGCACTGCACCCGAACAGTCGTGGTGAAGGTCGGCCCATGAGGGTCGTTAATGAGGTCAGAGCGAGACCTCGTCTGCGAAATAATTCGTCATGGGGCTCAACTCGTCATCGAGCTCAACTCGTCATGTAGAGCTTAGCTCGTCTTGAAAAACTCAGCTCGTCTGTGAGAAACTGAGCTCGTCACTTCGATCTGTTCGTCGATCCGAATTACATTTCATTCAGTCCAATTCGGCTGTGGCGACTACGCATGACCTCCAACTTCGGAAGGTCATATCTCCTTCGTTTGAACTCCGATTTGGTGTTCTTGGACTCTATAAAGCCCATTGAGTCGAGGCCATTCCTGCATATGCCTAAGGAGAATATTAGATGCGTGACCAGGGGTGATAGATGGCTAAATCGCCAGTACCGACTCGTCGATCGGGTCAGCTCGTCGAAAGGCGACTACGCGTAACAAAACTTGGGTCGTATCTCATGTTGGATTTGGGGTGTTCTTGGACTCTATGGAAAGCCATTGAGTCAAGAATACATTCATACCTGAGGAGAATATTAGATGCCTGACCGGGGCCGATAGATGAGCTCGTCACTTCAAGTCAACTCAGTGATCCGAATTAAAATCAATCAGATTTTCCCATGACAACTTCGGAGAGGTCATATCTCGCCGTCCGAACTCGTTAAAGATTGTTCTTGGACTCTATGGAAGCCACATTGAGTCCGGAAATACAGCCATACATAGTATGATAAAAGTGGAACTCATAATAGATTCCAAAATAGGAAAAACAGTAAGCAGATATGAGCGAAAGCAACATAGTAGATTTGATATGGTAAAAGGAATATAGAAAGAAAATAATAAGTACATAAGGCATGAAAGATGAACACATGATGAGTTATAATATGCAAATGCTATATATAATATCTATATGATAGAACTATGATATGAATACAGAGTGAAGGAGTAGATTATAATTGCTAAAACATGACGAAATGTGATATAAGAATAGATATATATGAAATGAAATATATGAGAACCATAACATGAAGAAATCTGGAATATGAGCGAATCTGATTAAAGTAATGATAGTATATATTTTTACATAAGCAATCATGATAACAATAGTTATTCATGCTTATGAGATATGCTAGAAAATATAATAAAGCGGATTGCTGTATCGAAGCGAAGTAGAGGAGATGGAGTTGGCATGCTGATGAGAATAAAGTCTGCAGTATAGGTTCATTCGAATCGGGGCCGTTGGTGATAACATGAATCAGTTTGGATTAGGTGGCCGAAAGGGTCTGCCAGTATCAGACCCTCATGGAATAGGTCTCACTTTGCTGTCACGATGATGATAACTCAATTATAATATTACGGGCATAGGTCCGCATCTCGTCGATGATGATACCTTCGGGTATATAGTGCCAGAGTACAAAGCAGGTTAGTTTCCTTTATCCACTTCTAAAGGTTTATCTGGGCGTGACATAGTAAAAATGAAATGTAAAACGTATGATGAGAAGCATAAGCTATTTCTTGTGTGATGATAGTATACGATTCTGGTCTGAGAAGCAAGTGTCAATGACCACGGAAAAATTATATGAAAACATAACAATACATAGAAAGCAGTATATGGAAACGATACGTGAAACGATGCGTATGAATACGAGTATATGAAATGGGTTACATGATGGCGGTGGCAATGCGATCTGTGATAGGTATTAGAAAATAGAACATATCAAATGATATAGTATATAAGCATGAAAATGTGCAGCATGTATAGAATATGACATACCTGACATAGGAATGTAAAGATGATAAGTAGCAAAAGTTATATGAATATGTATCGATTTATGAAATGCATAGGTATAAGCTTGAGATTAGTACTATTGTGGTGGTTGTCATGCTTATGTTCCCCATAGCGTAAAGCTTAGCGCGGGTGTTGTCAGGTGATCTGAAGAAGACAGGATAAGAGGAGCGGGGACATCCCGCCAGCGGAGAAGCGGGCCATTTCGGAGATAGGTGCTCATGCTTAGCGATCTACGATGTTTTGTATTGAAAAAAAAATGTACATGTATATAGAAATCGTGGTTTGATATATGTATATAAATGTTGAGGGGCAAACTCCGTTAGTGGTTAACATATATGAAACCGATTTTTGTTAGTCTGAAATTGTTTACGCCTTACCAATTTCTGGTCCCGGCTCGAGAAGAGAACGAATTGATGAGTCCGGTATGATCACCTTTTCGGACTCGGTTCGGAATCATGATCGGTCGGTCGGAAGGAATGGGGTATAATGAGTTTAATCTTATTTCATCTTATTCCAGCCTGTTCCGCACACACATAGTTTCCATGCTATTCCATACACACATAGTTTTCATGCAGTGATCCTTCTTTTTATTTTCATTTTTTCTTCTTTTATTTTCTCTTTTTCTTAACTCTTAACTTCCTTTCTTCTCTTCTCTCATATCTGTTTTTTAGCTCTATCTTTATAGAGATCGAAATGAGATATATTTATTTTAGTCTTCTATCGTATTTGATCTTTATCGTTTTATTTGGCTTTCTCTCTTTTGGGCATCCATGATAATCAGGTCAAAGGAAGAAGCTTTCTCCTCTTCCAGCTGACCGCCATCTCTTGTAATCTTGTATTTAATTAATATCTTTCTTTATTATTACTCTTACAGTCATAGAGCTCTCACAGTAATCTTTAATTTAACTTATGCATATTTACTGCTGGCATGTTTTTATTAAATTATGACTGGAATAAAATTATTAAATTATTAATTTACCCTTAACTTTAATACTAATTAGGTTTTCTTGTTTATTTGTTTCCAAAAAATAACCATTTATTTTAATATACCAACATGTTATAAAATTTGTTATGGCATAATTTGATGTTACATTAGGAGCAAGAGACCCAGTTTTTGAGGCGTATTACAAAGCGTCTGGATACCCTAGTTTGAGAGGATGGGCCGACTTACAGTATGAGTTAGTGGTTAAAGCAAGTAATAATACAGAACTATACCAACTAATTACCCGACATGAATCCACCAAAATCATTTATAAAAACATATATAAATAAAACATCGACTTCTAATCAACACAAGAGGAAAGTTTGTTCACTTATTGCAACTAAATCCAATAAAATCATATTTAAGATAAACATAATAATGAAAGATTAATAAAAGAGAGTAGGTTTAGAAATACCAACAAATGAGAGATGAAAATGAGTCTCAAAATCTACACCCCATGAAGCTTCTCTGGTGGTAACAGATCTTCAATATTAGCCCCAAATCCAAAGTAGAAATGAACAAAATCAAAAGCATGTAAATGGGTACCGAAGAAAAGGAAAGAAGCCTAAGGAGGGTGTTCTCTCCAATCGAACCCTCTTCAAGTCTCGATACATATATTTATAGATAATGGAAAGTGGGGCTAAAATAGAGGCTGAAATCTACGAGGGTTTGTTGTTTCGGCCAGTGTTCTTTGCCTTGCGAGTGAGGCGGGTGTCTTCAATTTAGATAATCTTTAGCCTGGCAAGGTATGTGTAAAACATGAAGTAAATTTGATTTTTTTGAAAAATGGTAAAGCGGTAAAATTCTTTGCTATAGTCTGAGACACAAAAGCGGAATTTTCTAGATCTCGGATGACAAAACGGACCTCACCGTTGGATTCATCTAGTAATCTAGTTAAGCAGGAGCGAATTTTGCCGTCAGAACAATCGGATTTTCACAATTTCGGCGTCGGGTGTCGTGGACCCCCAGCGGGATTTTGAGAAAAATCTCGAAGTGAAAAATAAATTAAGTCGAGTTCGTTTAAAATAAGAACAGGCTTGGGCGAGATCAAATAAATTGTTTAAAGTACGAAATGACCGGATAAATCAATGACCTGTGTGGCCTTGGCGTGGGCCGTATATCCTAGTAAGCATTAGTTAGAACAAAGGAAGTTTACCTTTGGCGGGTTGGGGCCCAGTATGAAATTACATTACCATTTATTATTGTGGAATGTTTGTGGGCATCTCATGCCGTAACTGGTCTTGAGGATCAAATTGTCTATTCTTGAGTTTGAGGTATTACTCCAGTGGTAATTGATTAGAGGTCAATATCATGTGTCCTAATGTATTGACATGTGATGGTTTATATATGGATAAGGCCATTGCATGAGGCTTTTTGTAAGTATTGGTGGACATATTTATGTCATAATTTATTTCAGAGGATAAAAGTATGTCATTGCTTGATTGGTATTTGAATGACTTGTTGATGTTGTGATATGTGTGTGCGAAATATGTTGACATGAAATGTGTGATCGTTTGGAAATTTTATGCTAATTGATATAATTGTCCACTTGATCTGCGTGGTGATACTCGTAGTAGAATTACATCATATAGCGTCAATCAGCTATATGTAGCGTAGCATAACGCTGGAAACAGCATTCTTGTGATGAATGACATTGAATGAGAGAGCGCACCTCAGAGTGGGGTGAATGGCCGGTTCGAGGGTGGAAGGCGGTGGTCGAAGAGGTAGAAAATGGAGACGTTGTTGAGGTCCCAACTCTTCGCCGACTCTATCATGTGATGATTCTGCTTTCAGTGCATCACGCCTACTACAACGCCCATTTCTCCCTCTCTATGCGTTGATGGCTTTTCTCCGTCTCTCAATGGGATGAGAATAAAAGCAACAAAAATTAGGGCTTTAGTGAACTTTACAAAGATTTGCAACGATGAACGAGAAAATTTTAGAAAAAATTTAATTATGAATTTTAACTATCTGGCTAAAAAATATTCTGCTATAACTTGCTTTTGTTTGAGTGAATACAAATAATTTCTTGCTCTCCATTATCTGGTCTCTCACGTTTTCTAGCTCTTCTTCGTCTTTTCCAAACGATTAGCTTTGCTTTATTAGAGAAGAATAGTTTCCTTGACCTTTAATAATGAACTATTTAAAGCTATAAATATTTGGATAAAGATAACATGGTGGGTTCACACCGAAAGGCAGGGAATGTCGATCTAATCGGCTCATAGTAGTGGGAGACACTTGGCGGTGCCAGCTTCACCTCCTTATCCACCGAATTGAGGTGGAAAGATACCTAAGAGCAACACAACGAAAGCGAGATTAAGAACGCCATGCTTTTGTGAAAATCTACGCCCGCGCGGGCTGAAAACTCACCTTGATTCTCTGAGGGCAATCCATCTTGTTGGAATACTTGGCGTATCCTCTCGGTTTGGCGGTTGTACTCGATTCGACCCGTAAAAATATACGCTCCTTCGATGTTTATGGGATGGAAGATCATAAATGATCATGCGGCCTTGGATCGTTTGGAAATATACAAAAAGCCCTCCAGCGGCCTCTTTCGATAAAGAAGTCAGCGACCGAAGCTATGTTGGGAACCTCGAGCCCTTATCCTAAAAGCGACCCGGCGACAGCTTACCCGGTGGGAGAAAGACGGGACAGACAGCGTTGAAGTGTTGAAAGAAGTTCTTGATAAAGAGTCTGAGGGGAAAGTGGAAGGCGTTCTCGAAGGCAGCTTCAAAGAAGCGAACCGTCTTGGGAACACAGACGATCTTAAGGTGAGAAGATCGGGGCACCAGACTTGAAGCGCGAAGAGTGCATGGCGGTGCGAAGGTTTTTCATAAAGGGTTAGGCAGATTAGGCTCCACGGCATCGGCATACTTCCGATAGCCCTTCGAATATTCGAACAGCTGGGGTCTGTCAGCCTATCTTTACTTGCCTTTGCCAGGTGGGGATGGATGACCCATTGGAGGGGCTCTATTGACCACGGCGGCAAGACTATTGGATCCTGTCGGTCGTCTTGACTGAAACTCTCGACCGGGCCTTCCCCATCTGCGCGGACCCGCGGGTGGGCTAGAGAAATGCGCATGATTGGGCCAATGCTAAGAGAACAGCCTGGTGACCACCAATGACTCACGGAATCAGGAAGCGAGAGAAAAGGTAAACGGGAAGAAGAAGAAAGACATGCAGGCTAGGGAGAAAACAAAGAGCGACCCCAGCGAGGCCAAAGAGCAGGCCGAAAGGCTCCCCGGGAAGATTGGCGATAGTCGAAAGACCGAAGAATCGACCTTTGAAGAAAAAAAGGGTTTTGGCGAGAATCTGGTTGAATGGTGAACAGGGTGCTTCTAAAAACAACGACGTCAGCGTATTAGAAATGGTGCGAGCTGAAAAGCCATCAGTGTGCTTGTCGATTGGCGGCGACAACTGCTTGACAAACCACTGTTTGGCCACATGGAATTCAACGCTCGTCCCGAGCGATTTGGCACTTTACCGGCTGTTCGGCCCAGTGAAGTAATAATAGTCTTTGTCGGTTGCATGGGCAAGGCGCAGAATGAACCATCGAGTGTTATGAGTTGGCGTACTCCGTGGGGTTTTAAGCGATGAAGAGCCTCACGTGGGGCGGCCGTGATGGCCGATAACATTATATAAAGTGTGGCCGGTAAAACTAAAGCTGAGTGTTTGAAGACGATTGGCTGGGGATAATCGTATCAGCGGGTTATGGCTTATAAGAGGAGTAACCATTGATCAAGATATCTGCTGGGTGGGGAAGAAGGATCGCAAGAATTCTGTTTCCGCAATTATCCTTTAATATTAGGTTAGTATTAGCTAGGGAGAGGAGATTCACTTGGTCAGAAGATGTCGTAATAAGCGATACAGTGGGAGAAAGTCGTCGTGATGCTCGCGATAAATGCAAACGATTAGTGAAGAGATGCCTTGATGCAGAAAGCGAAGTGACGTTTGATCGCTTTCCGCTGTCGTAGAAAAGCTACTTGTAAGCGTCGGAGGAGAAATGGCGTAGGCACACCACGCAAGACACACTTCTATTTTATCAGTTGCACGCATCTTTTTGATGAGGCCCGAAGCGAGGTGAGCTGTTTCGACAAACTCAGATTTGTAGTTTGATAGAAAATATGTGATAATAAATTTTGTTAGAGAATTACAATAAGAAAAATACGTAAACATGTATTAATCGAAGTTGACAGCGGCGAGTGGGGGTATTACTCGATAATGATGAATATTGAAAATGATAATGGAACCTCAGGAGGCTCCAGAAGACCGATACAAACTCCAAACAAGTAGTTCTAACAATCAAAATTAGTCAAATGGAACGGCGATCCTTAGACTCTGCATCATACCATAGACTCCAAGGTCGCCGGCGATAAGCAAGCCTCAATGTCAATGCTTCCTTCTTCAAGAGCCTTCAAAAATGGTGATCATTCCATCAAATTTGTTTCCACCTCCGCTTCTAACGGCAACCGGCCTTCCCCAACCGGAAATCAGTACCATAGACATTGAACCGCGGCGAATTTCTCATCAAGAGAACATTACCGGTGTTAGGATCTACAGGTGACATCGGCAGGGTTTCGCCCAAGATTCGAAGAGTTGGTAGCTGATATATGAGTAAAGGTAGAAATCATCTGGTTAATCTGCCAAACCGTATAACCCAGACTCAGCTCAGTAGCTCACCTGCTTTCATTTTCACGCGCCGCCCTGAATTAGCCCAAAGTATTGCTGCGGCAATGGCGGATCTATCATGGTCTCATACCTACTGGGATAGCATGTACAGTCTCTTCATCTCCGAAGACGCTGTTGAGTTACAGATCGCCAAAGATGGAGCCACAGCGCTTGCAGAGAGGAAATTGGTTGGTGCCCTTTTCTGCATTAGCTTTTGCTTTCCAGAGCTGCAATTTTCTTTCTGAAGTGGAACCCTCTCCTGGGTCGGTGATGATGAGAACCACAAAGACTAGCTCTGACTGAGGAATTCGTACGGGGAAATTGGCCTCAGGCACAAACCCACGCTCGAATACTGGAGATTGGGATATATTAATATCGGAACCCCGAGAGATTTCCGACCAGGAATTGAAGAAATGCCAAAAGGAAGTTCCATCCGCCACCACATGATTCATGGTACAACCGATGAAGATGCCGTCCTCCAACTCCGTCACCTGCACCGCCAGCAGCGGCTCAAGAAACGCCGTGGTAGTTCCAAGTTTCATTAAGTGGGAAAAGGAATACACGATCTAGGAACGTAGACAGGGTCAGGATGTTCCCACGGTGACGCCGTCGGCAGATGCGTGGATGAACGGAACTCCGGCGCCATTACGGTCGATAAAGAAACAAGTGGTATCGTCATCGCCGTTGACAGCGGTGGTGCCAAGGCGGCCGGCGAGTGGGTAGAACAAATCAAAGAGTTCTCTCAGGGAGGTTTTCAAGTGATGTATGATATTGGTCATTTGCTGATCTTGTGTAGGCTTTCGAAAGAGAACACCCTTCTGGATGGGAACAAATAGAAGATACCGGAGCTCCCATGGATTCAGGTCGATCCTCTGAGTTGACTCGTTCGGCTTCCTCCTCTGTGAAACCGTAGCTGTGGAGATGAATCTAATTTCTCCCATTGATCCTCTTTTCTCTGCCGCAGACCACAAGTGCTCGATCAAGAAGTCATTTTCTAATTCATAAAAACTAAGAGAGCTTTTTTACAAGCTGCTAACCTTTCTCATATTTGAAAAACTTAAAACTTTTTTTACCTATTAATTTTTTTATAATCTTTCCTAAAATTACTGCTAAAAACCTAAAAGTCATTTCCTCACCCTCTTTGTGTTTTACTCTTGTGAGGACGATTGAATCAGATAAAATAGATCTCCTCAATTCAAAATATCAAATTATGATTATCAATATAATGAAAAATCGAAGTCCCAGTTATTCTAATTAATATATTATTAAATTTATATATTTTATAATTTGATTTATTATGTTGTGCTTTTGAATATTATTTTATCACTTAATATGATTTTAAATTATTTGTATCTTGTATACGATAATATATTGTAAGTTTAAATCAGTAATATATTATTTTCTTAAAAAAAAAAGAATCCAAACATATAAATAAATAAAAATTATACTATTCTTAAATTACATTTTTTCAACATACATGAATTTATTTGTGAGCCTAACTTAATAGTGACTCAAAATGATTGCTTAGTTAGGAGTTTTTAAAAGTTATATTAAAATACAAAATATTTGCATTCATATGACGTACGGACCTATTGAACCATGGTTACTTTTATCATTCTTGCATTATTGAAGCCACCCCTCATTCTTACTAAATGCTTTAGTAGAAAACACTGGAAATTCTCAAGTTTGGAAAATGAGAATCAGAAATGTAGACTCCATGAAGACGTGTATATATATATATATATATATATATATATATATATATATATATATATGAGAATCGAACTATGAGAAAAATTGTAAAAAGGCCAATAACCAACACAAAGGGAAACAGAAGACATGAATATCCTATATGAGAAATTTTTCTTATAACTATTTCTCAGGAAATATGATGAAAACATAAAATAGGGTTTGATAAAAAATAAAAAAAACAGAGGGAGAAAAAGGAAGATGAGAATGATAGAGGAAGCATTGTTAGGTGTGGATGGAATCCATGGGGATAAAGACTAGATTTTTCAATCAAAAGCCGACATGGTGGAGGCAGCACAGCAGTGTGGGGTCACACCATATGTGGCTGTGAGGCTCCATGGTGTCAGCTTGCGCTTTTGGCCACTATTGCTTTGGATTAATGCCTGTTTTTATCACAAGTTTTTTATTTGAGGTTATTTTACTGATTAATTTTAATTATTGTTTAAAAAAAGGAAAGAATCTTTTTATTTGGTTTTTTAATTGCATCTTTTATATATGATTAATGTGTGCTTTATCGAGTTTTAAAAAACGAAAAAAAAGGAAAGAATCTTTTATTTGATTTTACATTGAATCTTTTTTATATATGATTAATGTCTTGCTGTCATGAGTTTTTGATTTGAGATCTTTTTGTTGACTTTTAATTATTGTGTTTTGATTTGAGATCTTTTGTTCAGCTTTAATTATTGTTAAGGAAAATGAAAGAATCTTTTTATTTGATTCATTCTGTCTTATATGATTAATATCTTAACTGCTCCTTGAGTTTTTATTTGAGATCTTTCTTGTTAGCTTTAATTATTGTTAAGGAAAAGAAAAGAATCTTTTTATTTGATTTAAATTGCATCTGCTTATGTATGATTAATGTCTTGCTTTATCGCCAAGTTTTTATTTGAGATCTTTTTATTGTTCGAAACTTTAATTATTGTTAGGAAAAGGAAACCATGCTTTTTATTTGATTTAATTCATCCCAGCTTTATTTAATATATATATATATATATATATATATATATATATATATATATATATATATATATATATATATATATATATATATATATATATATATATATATATATCTTTATCCTATCTTAATTCTAGAGATCTCCATTATAATATTAAATCAAAATTATATTTTGTCATTTTAATGTCTCAATTCACCCTTCTACCTATTTTAATGTCATCATGTCTATGAATACGAATATGGATAAAGATAATAGCGGATCTAGAAAATATAATTAGGGCGTAAAATATTTTAAAATGGGCATTATAGCAAAATAATTAGATAATTTGTTCAAACTCAAGATCAACCCTCTTAGTCGAATTTTAGGCTCGCCACTTGATTAAGATATGTATGTACATCATTTGACTTCTTGTTCGTTTTTGCCTCACCTTCGTAAATGAGTTGCAATGTGAATTGATCTAAAATATGTAGATCTAAATTGAATTATAAAAAACTAAGCGCGTGAAATAAGTATATATGAATTTGGTTAAAATCTTACGCTGCGTAAGGTGGATTATTTATAATCTTATATCCTATTTATAGCAATGGGTGTTCCTGACTCCCCGAAAATGGATTAATGGTGGAAAGAAAAATTGTTCTTTATGAGTAACAACGTGAGAAGTGTAATAATGCCCGCAGGTGATAAAATAAAAGCGACCCCTTTCTCTTTTCCCTTTCTCTCCCTTTTATACCCACGGGTTGGGGGTTACATGTTTAATGCTTATAATTAGGACAGTTAAGAGAGCCATTTCACTTTCTTACATTATATACTCATACATTCATTTGTACATTAATTGCCCAGTTATATCTATCGGTGGCCAGTAGCACATATCTGTGATTCCCAGCCCCCTTATTTCGAGGTATCTATCCAAGCATGGGGCCCTTTGATGCTCGAGGTGACCACTGCTACCCTTGTCATTATGTTTTACTTGGATCGGGCCTCCACAACCTCGAGCGAGTTTGGCCCATATCACCCGTGTTTGTCTAGGTTAGGGCTCGTCTTTCAGCTACCTCGGCATGTGAACCGGGGTTTCTTTCATTCAACAATGCGTGACTGGAGCTTATCCTCTTGGCTAACCCCCACAGAGCTTTTGTGCGTCTGGTGCCTACCTGGTATTAAGACGAAGGCTGCGTCAGTCTCATGAGACCATCATTACATTCTCTTGCTCACACACATTTGTTCTTGGTCGCCTGTTTTTGATCAGCGCAAAGGAAAAGTCATTAAATGTGCCCCTCGATCGTTGGTCAGCCCCATTCACTCGGAATGGCTCCACTTTCTCCTTCCATTAGATTTTCTTGTCGATGCGCCTCTGCCTTTGCTAACCTCTGGTTCTCTTTCTCGATTGCCCTCGCTCTGTTCGCTGTCTACACCATGGGATCAGAAAACTTGCTTGAGTAAGTTTGAAAAATCCGACCTATACTCTTTCTTTCCACTTTGTTTTGCCTTCCTCTCCTTTGTTGTTTATGTGTGTGTGTGTGTGTGTGTGTGTGTTTTGTCTTAGCCTGATGATTTCCTTGCTTGTCCTCTCAGGCACCGTTCTAACAAAGGCTCAGAGTAACTCACGGGATGGCCCATGGAAAACGTTCCACCGATGGTTGTGCGGGTGAGGAACCACCCCTTCGCCACCGCCTATGTCAGGGAAGTTCTCTCGTCGCGAATCGACAATGTTATTACTTGGCTCTGACTTGTCAGAGCCTCAACGCGGTACCTTTGGAGGAAGTATTCCTAACCCCCTCAAGTTCGTGTTGCCTTTCCTTCCCTGACAAGTTCCGCGGCCTATCACAGATATGGTCAGAGGCGAAATGGTGCAACGAAGTCCACATTAGCAGTGAGGTTCCATCTCCCAATTTGATTCACCTTTTCTTCATTATACCCCGAATCCATCTGTTTATATTCATGTAGACATCATTAAGGTTCTCCTCGAGGTGTGCGTATTGAGCGAGCTTGGAAGATGTTGTTTGCCTATTCTTTCTGTAGCCTGAGTCGGCGGTGTACTACCCCTCGTGGCGGCGCTACAGCCACTTCACCTAGTGAGCTAACCTCACCCAGAGACACCGGTAGAATAAGCCTTAAGGTAACGTGTTGGTGTTTGGGGCCTGGGGTTGTACCAAGAATTGAGGGAGTTCCCGGTTCCCAGCTCACCTTCGGCAGGTCGGTATCGAAATCCTCATGCCTACTTAATAGCCTCGTTCTCATCTTTTTGACCCCTCCTTTAACTCCTGCTCGTGTTTCAGTGCTCTAGAAGCAGGAACAACGGTGGACAACTTGGGTGCCGGCCAGTTCCGATGCCTTAACGAGTTCTTAGCCTCAGAAGGCTCGGAAAGTTTCAAACTCTTGTTGTCTCCTTAAATCTCGGGCGGTTTTACCTTGGCAGGGATTTCGTCATCCTTCGAGTGCCTCGTTTACACTTTGAAAGCCTAGAGTACTTGAGTCTTGGGAGGCGCGTACTAAGTCGGCTTCTTACTTGCATCGCTGTTGTGGTTGAAACTCGTGAGTTCGAAGCCAGCCCAGGGATATGTGATGGTGACGACTTTCAAATTCGAATTTAGCCTCCCCCTCGCCCAGTAATCTCAAAGGAGGCGAAAGTGGCGGGGAACCTTCACGGATTCCTCGGCTGAGTCTTATCCGCGTTCGTCCACATTCACAGGAACTCCTTGAAATTTACTACGAGGCGAGTAAGGTTCTTCGGGTGGCCCAAATGAAGGATCCGTCTGACCGTCCTTCCACCTGCTCGGGTTTGAATGAGGGGTGACCCCGAGGATTACGCTCGGGGATGGTCCTCAGTGCGAGGCGGTGGTAGGCGAAAGCGAAAGGGAAGCCGTCTTTGGGTTACACCACCCTCCTCGAAGTGGACCCTCCCGTCCCCTCCTTCTATGGAAGCCCTGATAGTGGATTCCCACCTGTTCGAGGAACCACTTCTTCGGGACCCCGATAAGGAGATGGTCTCGACAGCTCTGAGTTCGGGGCTCCGATGAAGTCAAGAGAGTTCGACATTCTGCTTGAGTCAGCCCTGCTTCAGAATGGAGGTCATGGTAACTAGCACTCCCAATGCCAATTCTTATTCCACTGGTTTTTTCTCTTTCTCGCCTTTATTCGTAGGACACTACGTAGATGAGCACGTTCGGGGCTTATATGGCGAAATATTGTGACATATGGCAACACCAGCTTACGGATCTCACATCTACCCGAGGCGATCTGTGAACTATATTCCAAAGCCTGACAGGGCCAGGCCACTTGCTGGAAAGGGAGTTGGTCGAGCTTCGCCGAGGAAAGCTGTGAGGTGCGAGGCGTGTGATGTGCTAGAGACACCCAATTAAAAGGGTCCGTGGCTTGAGGCGGAGTGGGCTAACCCAAAGCATCTTAACATCGTGCAATTTGAAAGTATCCAGAGTGACGTGGAGTCCTGACGGTACATTCAGCGCCGCGATGGGCGCACCACACGGCTTAGAGCGGGACCTTTACGATGCGAGAAAAACCGCGTGCTTGTTGAGCTTGAGGCCGGCCTCTTGAGTCGATTTGCATGCATTGTATGGCGAAATATGACTTGGGTTCGGTGAAATTTCTGTGGCCCCGTGAAGGGGCTCTGTGACATGATGGATCCCCAGGATTCAGGGACCTTCCGTCACCCGCGACAATCGGTCCTTGGCCAGGCGGAGCCCTCCTCCATCCAGCTGATAGGGGCGTCAACCTTGACCAGATGGTGGAGGGACCGTCCCAATCGCTGTGTGGCTGCGAGAAGCCTGAATTCTCCTTGTGCCCTCGGGTGAAGGTATATCCGGGTTAGACGTGCTGCTTCAGGTCCGTCATAATTATCTACGAAGAAGGTCGTGCCTCATTTAAATGTACCATGACCACGCCGCCAGGGTTTGTCGCTGTAAGGCACTTAGAAATTCCAATTTTCTAAAAAGGATAAAGCGGTAATTTAATTGAGCAAAATTTTCTAGATCTCGGATGATGGCTTAGTTTATGCATTGGAATCGTCGCGAGGAAATCTAAGCTGTCAGTCAGATATAGTCGAATTTGGCGTTCGGCCTGCAGTGTCGGTGTCAGTAAGCGGTTCGTAAAGACATGTGACGACAAAGTCGCTCTTCGATAACTCATGTGACACATATTATGATTAGAGATGATGGAAATGAATGGCGAGATTGTGTGAGTGTCAAAAGTAAGAAAAGGGACACATAGGAATTAATGAAATGTTAATTGAATAAGACAAAATAGCAAATAGTTGTGTACCATTAAAACACAAAGTGGAGGAAACAGGATGGGCGTGGAGTACAGACGGATATGCAATAGGTTGGGTTTTTGAAATTCTAGAGAGAGAAAGTGTGCCTTCTCTCTAGATTTCGTAGATTCGAATGGATTGGTTACCGACGACGAAGCGAGTCGATGCACGATAAGGGCTATACGTGAGCCTGCAGATTTGATGGAGTTCGGACAACTTCAAGAGAGTGAGGATCTTTTTCCTACTAGTGTTATTCTTGGGTGCAGAGCCGTAAATGGTTAGGGGATGTTACGAGGCTTGGATTAGCCCGGAGTGTTTTGAATCTCGAAAACATTTAGGCAAGTGGAGAAAAATCCTCGTTATTGTAGTAGTGAATCGTCTGCACGGCCGAGGAGTTTATTTGTTCGTGTAGATAGTGACGTGATTTTTTGGTTTGATTTTATGATGCTAAGTGATTCAAAATGAATTGCTTATGTTTATTAATTAGCCATGAAATTTAATTTTGGTGTTATTGATTGTGAATTTGCATAACATGATTTATGTGGATTAATTATGTTAGTATATACATATTTTATATATTAGCATGAGTTTATTGGGATTGGCATCATGCATTCCATATGCACCTTTAGGGCACCACTAGAATATTAGGAGTGGGTGCATGACATGAAATTGAAAGAAAAATGAAAATGTTTGTGAAAGGAATTTTGATGGAAGATTTTTCGAAGAATTGCCTTGTAGAGTCGTCCAACAGTTCACTTCGGATGAGGACCATGACTGTTTCAGAGTGTTATCCAGCAATTCGCCTCGGAGGGTAGTCTAATATATTTATTGAAATTCGGTAGTGAGTTTTCGAGAACAAAAAGCTTTTGTTTTGAAAAGCGGATATTATACTCCGGCCCGGCCAGCATATAGAAGTCGGTGAGGGCTCGAACGTGGGATTAGTCGTGTGACATTGAGTAGGTTCATGTAATTGCTTAGATGTGATTGTTTGTGGCGTGTGCGCAGGGTGAGTGCCACAGTGAGCCCCCCCACGAGCGCTGCCCGGCCGAGGATCACTATTTCGGGGACGGTGAGGTGTACATGAGGACGGCCCTCAGCAAATTCGACGTTTAGAAGAAAGTCGGGTTGTGGCTTTTGGCAGAGACTTTTGTATAACATGTATTAAAACTCTAAATTTTGATATATGTTGAATTAAGAGTAATTTATTAACTCTTGGCTTGTGTATATAGTTGATGTTTGTAGTATTGATGCAGGGGCCCAAGTGGCCATTATTTTACTCGCATGTGGACCCTGTGTAGTCATTGTTAATTGTTGGGACAGGTTTTGTACCTTGGGTAGAGCTCCCCGTACAAAGGAGACTCTGCCCGATTTTCGTGAGTGGTGTCGGGTTACGACATCCCGCAGTATTCCATGGGGTTGTGGGTTGTCAACGAGACACCCCGGTTTTGGGACGTCACAGCTTGGTATCAATGCTTAGGTAAACGATTACCTAGGAAGCTCGGGATTGGGTATCCATAAGTTTAGTCCTGATACCAGCTTCTCAGCTTGGTATTAGAGTTAGGTATGTGATTTACCTAGGACTTGATGAGGCACGAGTTAGATCACGCATTCATTGTACACTTTGATGATTGATGTGTGAACATGAGTTGTTGTGTATGATGTGTGGTTATGTGCTAGTATGCTTGATAAATAACATAGGAGAAATTAAAACCTTAGGAGGTTGAGCAATTTTGGGCAAATAGTCCAGAATTAAATGAAAAAAAAAATGATGTGTTGGAAAAAATTTTCTGAGGTTTTATAGTGTGTAAAACTGGAAAAAAAATGATGTGAAGAAATTTTTTTCTAAAGTTTTACAGAGTGTAAAACTGGAAAAATAAAATAAAATAAAATAAATTTTAATATATTTATTTGTTCTACTGGAAAATGAAAAAAAAAATATTTTTTTGGGTCTTCCAGTATGGTAAATAAGAAGAAGAAAAAAAAACAAGAGAACATGAAAGCAGCTGGATGGGCTCTTGCCTTTTCCTCGTGAATCCGCGATACAATTTTTTGTATCGTGACCTGAAATAACTGACGCGCCGCGAGCACGGGGGACTCGGCCACGATCTGGCGAGGCAGGCCCGCGACACGGCGGATGGGGATGATATGGCCTCTGATCTGGCCCAGGCTGCTTGTGGGACGTGTCGCCAGCAGCGCGCATAGCCTAGCGAGGGGGGCGTGTCCGCGATACTGTCGTTGTATGCGTGCTTAGGTGAGAGGCGGCCGTTGTGTCCGTCTGTGAAGTCAAGGCTGCGATATGGCGCAGGATGCGCCACGATACGACCACCTATGTGCGCGACACGTGGGGCACCAACGTCACGGTCTTGGCGTAGCGGCGGAGGGAGAGATCGCCGGGCGCGATCTGGCCATTGGGCACTGCGATGCGACGGGCCGGGGGCTGCGATGCGGCCGGGCCCGGGGCTGCGTGTAGGGCGGGCGCGAGATCTTTCTGCGGGTGGGCTGTGTCACAGTAGGGCCCGAGGCCGACCTTGGCCTGATAAAGGCGGCCCGAGGTACAGGCGAGTGGGACCTGTGTACTCAGTGGATTTGTTCAGGGATAGCGTTGCAGTCAATGTTTTTGGTTCTTGTTCGTAGAGCCTTTGTTCACAGGTTTCAAAAAAATTAAATAATCTGATAGTATAAATGAAAAAATAAAAATTTGTTTGCATATGGTTGATATGTGAATAGTGTCTTGCATTACCTATGATTGCATAGACATTGTGTATGAAATAATTTTCTGTATATGAATAGTATCTCGGGGCTGTGATTAAGCCTTAGAGATACTACATTGAATTTTAACTTGCCATTTGACATGTGTGAATTATTTCAGTCGGCCCGAGGGCGTAGAGGTCATCCTTTGGGTCTTGGTCGGGCACCACCAAATGTTGACTAGTAGGTCTTTCTTTGAGGTACATTAGGTATTGCGGATCTTTGCTATTGCACGAGGCTAGTCTGACGGAGTAGCCCGGGGAGGTCAGGAGGTAACCTCTAGGAGTTTAGGGCACATCATCCTCCGACATTCACGGGGAGGAGATCCAGATGGTGACAGACCATTGGTTCGTACAGATCGAGAAAGTGTTAGAGGCTATGGAGATTACCTCTTGGCCCGAGGATAGACCGCTGCGTTCCGGCTAGAGGTGAGGCCCGAGTATGGTGGGTGGCGAAGACACTCTAGAACTAGAGCGATGACATGGGTAGAGTTCGGGGCACATTTCATGGGGTAAAGTATTTTTCGGATCACCCCTCTTTGAGACATGCGAAGGCTCGAAGTTCCTAAAGGCCCGAAGTAGGGGACGATGGTATGATGGATTATATGGCTAGATTCACGGAGCTAGCCCGTTTGCTAATGACTCTGGCCTGAGACATAGCGAGGTCGGGAGATTCGAGAATGGGCTAAAGTTGTCCATTCGAGGGGCGGGATTAATAGGACTCAGCCTACGGGACATGGACTCCGTAGTTGGGGCCAGTCTGGCCAGTAGAGAGAGATCGGGGATGCTCGGGCACTTTCGGGATACGGGTGTTAGCGGCACAAGAGGAAGAGTCAGTCTTCTTCTAGTTCGGGAGGGAGGAAAGAAGCGGGCTTCCTAGTTCGAGAGGTTCAGTGGCCATCAGGACTGGGATATTAGGGTTGTCGGTCGAATTTGGGCGTGGTGTCTTATCATTGCGGCCGGACATATGAAAGTTTCCCAAAACGAGATCTAGGAGTTTGGGGCAGCCGCGATCCCGGTCGTGATGGGACGGGAAAGTCCTGATTATATTCCTCATGACTCGATGCGGGATAGAGGCCGGTATCGGTTTGAGGGGGCGCACGGGCACCTCGGGTGCGTAAAGCGGTGAGAGAGGCGGGTTATGGGCGAGAGTGGGGAGACGAGGCCCACGTGCGGGGGCGTCGAGGGTTCGGGGCGTGTCACACACCGTCACACCACGGTTGGTCGTCGATCGGCCCGAGTTATACGGTGTGCGGTTTTGCTGTATCCTCGCACATGGGCGAGAGTGTTATTTGATTAAAGTCGCGTCGCGCGCTCATTCATTCTTCAAGTCGATTTGTGATAGAGTTGGGCTTAGAGGTTGAGGCCTTGGAGGAGCCCTTGTATGTGAGTTCTCCCCTGGGGATTAGGGCGAGGATAGGGATGATATGTCGTGGTTGAGTTAGAGATCTCGGGGATTCTACTCCTGATGGACTGGTCATGGACATGTCGAGTTTGGCGTAAATCCCCCAGGGGATGGATTGGCTGAAGCGAGGCCCCAGCCGGTCATGGCCAGGCGTGGGAGTTGTTCTGCCTCCTGCATGGGCCGTACTCGTGTTGTGTTTCGAGAGCCAAGCATGATATTTTACGGACGATTGTACGAATCTAGGTATCGGGACAGTTAGCAGGTTAGCTAGCAAGCCTTACCTAGGGGCCAGTGAGACGGACTTAGATCTACCTCGAGTAGTCTGCGAGTATGAGGATGTTTTTTCGGGATGAGCTACAGGGATTGCCTCCAGCGAGGTTGTAGACCGGTGTCGAGTTACACCTGGTATCGCCCGTCTCGATGACTCGCATATGATGGCCGCTAGTTGAGTTGCGGGAACTGGAGTCGGCTACGGGGCTGCGGGCCAAGGGGTTCGTTCGGCAGGCACTTCAGTGGGGTGCTCCGATTATTTGCGAAGAAGAGACCAGGCCGCCCCGATTGTGTGCATTGACTACAGACCAGTTGAACAGGAGTTCTGATCGAGAATCGGTACCCATTGTCGGATTGATGACTTGTTTGATCAATTGAGAGGAGCGAGTCTACTCAGATAGACCGCCTTGGTTACCATCGAATTTAAGGGTTAGGGAGGCAGGATATCCACTACTTAGATGGCGTTTAGGGCGGCGTTATGGGCACTTTGAGTTTCACAGGTGATGCCGCTTTAGATTGGCGAATGCGCGGCGACATTCATGAACCTCATGCATAGGGTAGTCCAACATCTAAATCAATTTGTTGTAGTCTTCGTGTACAGGAGGACGACGCTCACTAGAGGCCGCGTTTAGAAGAAAGCCGGGTTGTGGCTTTTGATAGAGACTTTTGTATAACATGTATTAAAACTCTAAATTTTGATATATGTTGAATTAAGAGTAATTTATTAACTCTTGAACTATTGTATATAGTTGATGCATTTTGTGAGTATTGATGAAGGGGCCCAAGTGGCCATTATTTTCTCTTCGCATGTGGGCCACTGAGTCATTGTTAATTGTTAGGACAGTTTTTTACCTTGGGTGGCCTTCCGTCTGAGAGGCTTTGCACGATTTGAGTGGTGTGGGTTGCAGGCATCCGCGAGTATTCCAGCGGGTTGACGGGTTGTCAACAAGGTACAGTTTGGGGCATGTCAAAAGTCTAGGTATTCTCTTTGGTTAATGCGACGAGCTATTTTACCACTATGTGTTTTGAATGTACTAGACTTTCCTTTGTGCTTTTTGTATTTATGGAGTACCACAAGATTCATAACTCTGCCGGCTTACGGGCCCACCGGAGATGCTACTTGTGGATCACCCGATGGAGACTATTCAGGGCTACCTAAGGCTTCGAGGTTGCCTCGCATTGTGATTTTCCTCAATGCATTGGGTCGCTACAAGTAATATAGTGGACTAAAAGTCCAGATATCGATCCCACGTGGAAGGTGTGGTTTTTAGCGATGATTAGTGTAGTAAAGTCGTTCACTATTTGAGCGACTCAATGACTTGAGAATAATGTTTTCTAAACTAAAATAAGAATCCTGATGAAGCAAAACAAATAGGGTGTGATCGATGTCCGCTCCATGAGGAATTTGACAATACTCGAGAGATATAAGCTTCGAAATATTCTAGGGTTGATTGTCTCCATTGATGCATTTATGGCTTATATTCATTAAGCTCTGATTATGTGAACGTACACTTATGCATGTCTAAGGAATCTAATATGAGGTTTACACTTTCGTGTCTCACCTCCCGATTTATCACCATATCCTATTCTCATTTTCGATCAATACAGGTGATTAGTGCACGAATAATCTTTATTTTGAGCCTTGTTTATTGCAAGTTTGACACTTTTGTGTGCTAATCAACAATTAACGAATGGCACATTAAAGGTCTCTATTTATCTTACGATCGCGTTTTGTGGCAAATTTTGTAGTTTTCTTGACTAAGCTATGCGAAATCATTGAGTCGATTCAAACACAAGAATCATTTGAACTCAAAGGTCTGGTCGGAAGTGATTAGTGCCCAAAAAGTGCTATTTTGAGCCCTATTTATTGTAGGTTTTGAGCACTTTTTATGTACTAATCAACCGAATTAACCCGATTCTGGCGTTAATGTCACGGATCTGATACTTGATCGCGTTGTAGGTAATTTTGTAGTTTTCAAGAGTTATTTAATACCAATTTTGTTGGTGTCAAGCCGCGAAGAATTCGAAATTAAGACTCGACATTGCGGATCGAATCGAGAAGGAAGAAAGAGCATAAAACGAGAAAATGAAGCCTGCGAAAAAATTGCACAAGGAAAATTTGAGCGACATTGCACGATCGATAAAGAAACAAGAAGTGAATATCGTCACTTCATGGGTGTGAGAATTAGTGCCAAAGGCGCCGGCGAGTGGGTAAAACAAATCAAGAGTTCTCTCGAGGAGGTTTTCAAGTGATGTATGATATTGGTCATTTCTTGATCTTGTGTAGGCTTCGAGAAAGAAGACACCTACGGATGGGAACAAATAGAATCTGGAGCTCTGGATTGGTGTCGATCCTCTGAGTTGACTCGTTGGCTTCCTCCTCTGTGGCTTAGTAGGCGTGGAGATGAATCTAATTTCTCCCATTGATCTCTCTTTTCTGTACTTGAGACCCTGAGTGCTCGATCGAAGTCATTTTCTAATTCATAAAAACTAAAGAGGCTTTTTTACAAATTTTCTTCTCATATTTGAAAAAGCTTAAAACTTTTTCACGCAGTAATTTTTATAATCTTTATAAAATTCTTTGCTAAAAACCTAAAAGTCATTTCCTCACCCTCTTTGTGTTTTACTCTTGTGAGGAATCAGATAAAATAGATCTCCTCAGTTCAAAATATCAAATTATGATTATCAATATAATGAAAAATCGAAGTCCCAGATATTCTAATTAATATATTATTAAATTTATATATTTTACATTGATTTATTATGTTATTAACCTTAATATTATTTTATCTTATATGATTTTAATATTTTTGTATCTTTATGTCTATGAATATATTGTAAAAGTTTCTTCTTGTGAGGAACTTGATTAAATCAAATAAAATAGATAAATAGGTTAATCTCAGGTATGATTATCGATATAATGAAAATAGAAATGCGTATATTAGAGTTAATATATTATAAAATTTATATCTTTCTGTTGATTTATTATGTTTATTACTTTGATATTATTTTATCATATATGATTTTTGTATTTGTATCTTGTATATATAAATATATTGTAAGTTTAAATCGATATTATTATTTTTGCTTAAAAAAAAAGAATCCAAACATATAAATAAATAAAAAATTATACTATTCTTAAATTACATTTTTTTCCAACATCACAATTTATTTGTGAGCCTAACTAATAGTGACTCAAAATGATTGCTTAGTTGGAGTTTTAAAGTTATATTAAAATACAAAATATTTGCATTCATATGACGTACGGACCTATTGAACCATGGTTGCTTCATCATTCTTGCATTATTGAAGCCACCCCTCATTCTTACTAAATGCTTTAGTAGAAAACACTGGAAAGTACTCAAGTTTGGAAAATGAGAATCAAAATGTAGACTCCATGAAGACGTTTGGAAAATGAGAATCGAAATGTAGACTCCATGAAGACGTGTATATATATATATATATATATATATGAGAATCGAACTATGAGAAAAATTGCAAAAAGGCCAATAACCAACACAAAGGGAAAGAGAAGACATGAATATCCTATATGAGAAAATTTTCTTATAACTATTTCTCATGAAATATGATGAAAAAAAAAATAGGGTTTGAAAAAAAAAAAAAAAAAAGGGAGGTGTGGATGGAATCCATGGGATAAAGACTAGATTTTCAAATAAAAAGCCGACATGGTGGAGGCAGTACAGCAGTGTGGGGCCACATCATATGTGGCTGTGAGGCTCCATGGTGTCAGCTTATGCTTTTGGCCACTATTGTTTTGGATCATTAATGCCTTCTTTATCACAAGTTTTTATTGGACATCTTTTTACTGTTTAATTTTAATTATTGTTAAGGAAAAGAAAAACTTATATTATTACTACATTAAATGCTTTTATATATATATATATATATATATATATATATATATATATATATATATATATATATATATAATTATATATATATATATATAATTAATGTCTTCTTTATTACAAGTTTTTGATTTGAGATCTTTTTTTTGTTCAACTTTAATTAATGTGTTTTTAATTTGAGATCTTTTTACTGTTTAATTTTAATTATTGTTAAGGAAAATGAAAGAATCTTTTTATTTGATTTTTCCATTGCATCTTTTATTTATAGTAATGTCTTCTTTATCATAAGTTTTGATTTGAGATCTTTCTTTGTTCGAAACACAATTATTAATTAAGGAAGCGAAAGAATCTTTTTATTTGATTCATTCATATATCGTTGTTAAGGAAAGGAAGAATCTTTTTATTTGATTTACCATTCTTGTCCTAACATGTATGATTAATGTTCTTTGCTCCTTAAGTTTTTATTTGGCCGTCTTTTTCTTCATTTAAACACAATAATTGTTAAGGAAAAGGAAAGAATCTTTTTATTTGATTTACCATTAAATATAACATGTATGATTAATGTCTTCTTTATCATATGAGTTTTTATTTGAGATCTTTTCTTGATTGGCTTTAATTATTGTTAAGGAAAAGGAAATATTCTTTTTATTTGATTTAATTCTTTGTCTCTTATGTATGATTAATCATGCTTTGTCACGAGAGTTTTTATTTGAAAATTTTTACTGTTCAACTTTAATTATTGTTAAGGAAAGGAAAGAATCTTTTTTATTTGATTTAAATTCTGTCTAACATATATGATTAATCTTATTTCTTTGCTCACCCAAGTTTTTTTATTTGATATCTTTTCTTTGTTCAGCTTTTAATTATTGTTAAGGAAAAGGAAGAATCTTTTTATTTGATTTACCATTCTTGTCTTATATATGATTAATGCGCTTTATCATGAAACATTTGAGATCTTTATTGTTCAGCTTTAATTATTGTTAAGGAAAAGGAAAGAATCTTTTATTTTATTCTCATTGCATCTCTTATATATATGATTAATGTCTTGCTTTATCCTTGAAGTTTTTTATTTGAAGAGATCTTTTTAGTGTTTAAGCTTTAGTGAAAAAAGAATCTTTTTTAACGATTCTTTATTAAATGCTTTTATATATGATTATGGCTGCTTTATCACTTTGAGTTTTTGTTGAGATCTTCTTTGTTCGAACAATTATTGTTAAGGAAAAGGAGAGAATCTTTTTATTTGATTTACCAAATTCTGTCGCTTATATATGATTAATCATTGCTTTATCATGAGAACTTATTTGAGATCTTTCTTTGTTGAAACTAATTATTGTTAAGGAAAATAGAAAGAATCTTTTTATTTGATTCTAGTGCGTCTTTTATATATGAGTTAATGTCTTGCTTTTTTTTTTTTTTTTTTTTTTTTTTATCGAAGTTTTTATTTGAGATCTTTTTACTGTGGAATTTTAATTATTGTTAAGGAAAAGAAAATAATCTTTTTATTTGATTTCTCATTGCATCTCTTATATATGATTAATGCCTTCTTTATCACAAGTTTTTTATTTTATATCTTTTTATTGTTCAACTTTAATTATTGTTAAGGAAAATGGAAGAATCTTTTTGCGGTTTCCTCATTCACGTCTTTTATATATGATTAATTAATCACCTTCTTTCTCGAGTTTTTATTTGAGATCTTTTCTTTGTTCGACTTTAATAATTGTTAAAGAAAATGAAGAATCTTTTATTTGATTTACTCATTCTGTCTCTTGTATGATTAATGTCTTAACTATCCTGAGTTTTTATTTGAGATGTTTTTCTTTGTTCAACTTTAATTATTGTTAAGGAAAAGGAAAGATTTTTTTATTTGATTTAAATTAAATCTCTTATGTATGATTAATGCCTTCTTTATCACAAGTTTTTTATTTGAGATATTTTACTGTTCAACTTTAATTATTGTTAAGGAAAAGGAAAGAATCTTCTTATTATATTTGTCATTGCATCTCTTATGTATGATTAATGTCTTCTTTATCACAAGTTTTTTATTTGAGATCTTTTGACTGTTCAACTTTAATTGTTGTTAAGGAAAAGGAAAGAATATTTTTATTTGATTTCTCATTGCATCTCTTATATATATGCTATGTATAGTAGTTTTCTTTTATCATGAAGTTTTTATTTGTCTTTTCTTGTTCGAGCACAATTATTGGGAAAGGAAAGAATCTTTTATTTGATTTCTCATTGCATGCTTTTATATATGATTAATCCTTAACTTTGCTCAGAAGCTTTTATTTGAGATCTTTTCTTATTTAACTTTAATTATTGTTAAGGAAAATGAATGAATCTTTTTATTTTATTTCTCATTGCATCTCTTATATATGATTAATGCCTTCTTTATCACAAGTTTTTTATTTGAGACCTTTTTAGTGTTTAACTTTAATTATTGTTAAATAAAAGAAAAGAATCTTTTTATTTGATTTCTTATTGCATCTTTTATATATGATTAATGTCTTCTTTATCATGAAGTTTTTATTTGAGATGTTTTCTTGTTGAGCTTTAATTATTGTTAGGAAGGAGAGAATCTTTTATTTGATTTCATTCTGTCTTTTATATGATTAATGCTGCTCATGAGAGCTTTTATTTGGGAATCTTTTCTTATTCGAGCTTTAATTATTGTTAAGGAAAATGAAGAATGCTTTTATTTGATTTATCGTGCATCTTATATATGATTAATTGCATGCACTATCATGAGTTTTTATTTGAGATCTTTCTTGTGGAGCTTTAATTATTGTTAAGGAAAGAAAGAATCTTTTTTATTTGATTTACCATTGCATCTCTTATATATGATTAATCATTGCTGTCGCGAAGTTTTTATTTGATATCTTTTATTGTTCGAGCTTTTAATTATTGTTAAGGAAAAGGGAAGAATCTTTCTTGATTTACCATTCTGTCTTTTATATATGATTAATTAATGCCTTCTTTATCACAAGTTTTTTATTTGAGATCTTTTTACTGTTCAACTTTAATTATTTTGAAGGAAAATGAAAGAATCTTTTTATTTGATTTCTCGTTGCATCTCTTTTGTATGATTAATGCCTTCTTTATCACAAGTTTTTTATTTGTGATTTTTACTGTTCAACTTTAATTATTGTTAAGGAAAAGGAAAGAATCTTTGTTGATTTACCATTCTCATGCTATGTATGATTAATGCACTTGCTTTATTAAGAAGTTTTTATTTGAGATCTTTTTATTGTTCAGCACAATTATTGTGAAGGGAAAGGGAAGAATGCTTTTTATTTGATTTGCATTGCATCTTTTATTTACATGTGTATATATATATATATATATATATATATATATATATATATATATATATATATGCTGCTATATATATATATATATATAACTCTATCCTATCTTAATTCCAGAGAGCTCCATTATGATATTAAATCAAAATTATATTTTATCATTTTAATGTCTCAATTCACCCTTCTACCTATTTTAATGTCATCATGTATATGAATACGGATATGGATAAAGATAATAGCGGATCTAGAAAATATAATTAGGGGGTAAAATATTTTCAAATGGGCATTATAGCACAATGATTAGATAATTTGTTTTCAAACTCAAGATGTGGCCCCCAGGCAAGGTGTCCGGGTTATTCACCCGTCGACTGTGGAAAAATCTATCATCTTGTATCACGAGGCAGCATCTGCAGGTAAAATAGCCTCTTGGGCGCAGCCAAATCTTCAAATAAATATGCTACTATATTACCATGGTTTCGTACTTGTTCTACAAAAAGATTTATACATATTTACAAAATATTTACTTAAGGCCACATTTCAGCTTTCTTCTCAAAAAGCTCTGCTGCTAGCGTCTTAGTGCTCTTGGATAGTCGCGTATTACTGAAGGTGACGGGGTGAAATGGCGATCGGATTTCCACACTCTGAGGGTTACTCCGCCTAAAATGCATATCTGATAAGCGTATATAAATAATGATCGCATTGTCTGATTATTCATTTATTATATGAAATGTCATGTCGTACATGAGATGCTACCCCTACGTACTCACGACCCTGAGTCCCAGACTCCCTCACACGGAATGCCAAGTGTGAATAAAACCCAGTCGCCTATATGACTAAACCATTGGAGACCTTCGATTTATTTATCGATTCAACTTTTCATTTGTTGTGGGCCCGCAGTTTCTAGTTTTACCGTGAGGCCGCCCATACGCCCTTTCAGCATTTTCACGAACTTACATGTAGGGATTCATGTCTAGCGAAATGAATAATAGCCGTGGGACTTTCACCACAGGGGGAATCTACCCCAGCTGCCGAATCCAAAACATGTAATTTATCATTTTGATCATTTTACACACTCGTGAATCTCTACCTTGGACTTTGTCCCATTTTTCGAGTTCACGACCCATTCATATGCGTAGGTGAATAAACCTTTCCACTGCACCCACACCGTGAACTGTGTGATGTGGCCAGGTGCATATGAAATGCATGATGCCAATGCATTTTCTCATATTACGTGCATGAATGAGCACTACATGAAACATTCTGAGTCATGAACCAATTATAATTTAGGCATATAATCTACCTCCATTCAACCTATGTTAATACATCAAATAGCATGCATCAACATCATATTTTCCACACACTGCATGTTATTCAAGCAAGCCATAACACACAACTAGGTCTCGAAATTAGGACCATTCAACAGGGTACCTCACGGCCCCTTAGCAAACATGAACCATTTTGGTTCCAATCATATCATCCATAAAACAAGCAGCGTAATACATAGAAACTTTCGGTTTAGTTGAACTCTAACTCCCACGGTCAGTGGCTTAGGTCATGAAATCCAACCCTTTAATTTCAAAGCTTGGAACTAATTTACACTGGCCTCTCGTAGCTCCGCAACGGCCTGCAATTATAAAGCCTTTGAAATTAAGTAAACCAAGTAGAAATATCCTACCTCTTGGAGTTTATCGAAACTCGACTTTCAGTGTCCACCGTGAATCCCGCTGCGTGCACGGCTTAGTACTCGAGCTAATCGAGCGTCGACCGCGAAACCGGAAAATCTTTCCTTTCACTTTCCTCGCTCTCTTTCCTCCTTTTACTCTCTAAGTTCTTTTCTCTTTATCTGTCTCGTTTCTCTTCTCTTTTTTGTCGTTTTTCTCCCTTTGGGGCTTGACCAATCCTTAGATCAAGGAGGAAATTGCCTCTGTTTCATTAAATTAAAGGTGTGGCTCTCATTTTTTCCATAATTTTCTCTTATTTTTCTTAAACCCTCATTATGACATCATCACCACAGCAACCGATGTGAGCCATGGGATCCGTCCCGCGCGGCTTGGTGAGCCACTCCTTTTTATACCAAGTCATCACTGCTTTTTTATGGTGCCATGTGGCATCCCTAACACTGCCGTAATCAATCCAGGCACACGCCTCGAAGACGTGAAATCTCGGCCTTTCGAGTGTGAAATTAAAGCGTGGTAAGTAAATTCGCGAGATGATTTCAAGCGAGTGGTTTGTCATCCAGAGATCTAGAAAAATTAGGATTTTAAGCGAGTCTGAATTTCTGCTTTATCCAAAATCATGGATTTTCTGGGGTTTCACACAAGATCAACCCTCTTAGTCGCACTTTAGGCTCCTCACTGGATTAAGATATGTATGTACATCATTTGACTTCTTGTTCGTTTTTTCCTCACCTTCGTAAATGAGTTGCAATGTGAATTGATCTAAAAAATGTAGATCTAAATTGAATTATAAAAAACTAAGCACATGAAATCATAATATATATGAATTTAGTTAAAATCTTACACCTGTAAGGTGGATTCCTTTTTTATAATCTTATATCCTATTAATAGAAATGGGTGTTCCTACAACTCCCAAAATGGATTAATGGTGGAAAGAAAATTGTTCCCCCCATAGAGTAACAACGTGAGAGATAATGCCACAGGTGATAAAATAAAAGCGACCCCTTTCTCTCCCTTTTATACCCACGAGTTGGGGGTTACACGTTTAATGCTCATAATTAGGACATTTAAGAGAGCCATTTCACTTTCTTACGTTACATATTCATACATTCATTTGTACATTACTTGGCTCTGGCACGTCAAAGGCCTCAAGTGACTACCTTTTTGGAGATGTTCGCCCACCTCCGATAAGTGTTGCCTTTCCTTCCTCGAGCTCTGGTTGACTATCGAATATGGTCAGAAGGCGAATGGATTGCACTAGTAGAAAGTCCACATTAACGAGGGGCTGAGGTTCCATCTCCCAATTTGATTTGCAATTCGCCATTACCAAATCCATCCTATTTATATTCATGTGAACATCATTCAGGTTCTCCTCAGGGTGTGCATATTAAACAAGCTTGGAGTAGGTGTTGTTTGCCTATTCCTTCAAGTAGCACAAGGTTGGCCGGTACTACCTCATGGCCGACGCCTAGCCACTTCACCTAGTGACTAACCTGCCGAACACCAGTAAGAATAAGCCTTAAGGTAACATGTTGGTGTTTGGGGATTGGGGTTGTACCAAGAATTGAGGGAGTTCCCGGTTCCCAACTCACCTTCGGTAGGTTGGTATCAAAACCCTCAAGCCTACTTAATAGCCTTGTTCTCATCTTTTTTTGACTACTTTAACTCACACGCGTGTTTTACCACCCAGTACTCCCAGGGTGAGAAGCGGTGGAGCGACACAGGTGCGGCCGGTTCAATGCCTTGCAGGTTCTCGGCCTCAGAGGCTCGAAAGGGATTTCAAACTCTTGTTGTCTCCCTCAAATCTCCAAGCGGTTTTTGTTGAGCCCGAGGATTTCGTCGTCCCTTCAATGCCTCGTTTACACTTTGAAAGCCTGAAACCTTGGGTGCTAAGGCGCATCTTAAGTCGGCTTCTTACATCGCTCTTGCGGTTGAAACTCATGAGTTCGAAACTGGCCAGAGATATGTGATGGGTGACTACTTTCCAAATTCCAATTTCACCACCCCCTCGCCGTAATCTCAAGGAGGGGCGAAAGTGGCCGAGGGAACCTTCGCCAGATTCCCCGACTGAGTCTCGCCCCCGCGTTCGTCCCTCTATTCCTTGGAACTCCCCAACTACCCCCAAGGCGAGTAAGGATCTTTGGGTGGCCCCCTGGCCGAAGGATCCATCCCAACCCATCCTTCCACCTCACTCGGGCCCGGATGAGGAACGACCCCAAGGAAGGATTACGCTCAAGGAGGGTCACATCCCCATTCCCAGCCAGTGTTGGGCAAAGTAGAAAATCATCTTTGAAGTCTTGCACTGCCCTCCAGAAGTGGACCCTCCCGTCGCCTCCTTCTATAGAGCCTTGATAGCCAGTTCCCACATTAGAGGAACCACTTCTTCGGGACCAGAGTAAAATTGGTCTCGACTTGGCTATGGAGTTCGAGGCTCCAGTGATCAAGAACGTTCTCGACCTTCTGCGAGAGTCAACCCCCTCCCAAATGGAGGTCGTGGTAACCCTTTACTCCTAGTCCCGTTTCTTATTCCCTAATTTTTTTTCTCTTTCTTATTCAAAATGGAACTTGCTACGTAGATGAGCATGTTTGGGACCTATATGGCCAAATATTGTGACGTACGGCAACACCAACTTACCTGGCTCTCACATCTGTGGGACGATGCGCGAGAACTATATTCCAAAGCACAAGACGAGGCCAAGGCCCTTGCTTTGGAAAGGGAGGTGGTTGAGCTTCGCCAAAAGCTTGCCGAGGTTACCAGAGTGCGTGATGTGCTAGGGCACCAAATTAAAAAGGTCCCGCGGCTTGAGGCGGAGGTGGCTAACTTAAAACATGCTAACATCGTGTGGCTAAGTATCCACCCAGTAGGCGTGGAGTCCCGACGAGCGAGATCCGGCGCAGCGAGCAAGAGCTGCGTAGCAGGCTTGAGGACCCTTTTTGTGATGTCGAGAAAAACCACGTGCTTGTTAAGCTTTAGGCCAACTACTAGTCCAATTTTCCTACATTGTACGACGAGCAATTTGGCAGGTTACTAGATTGGGCTACATGTAGTGCGAAGAAATTTCGCAGCCACATGATATATCTGGGACTCCAAGGGACCTTCCCGAGTCACCACGAGAATTAGTCCTTGCTCCAGCGGCTGGCCCTCCTCCCATCCCGGCCTTTCAGTGAGGGCGATCAACACTTGATTAATGGTGGGAGGCCCCGAGTCAAATCTCACCCAGCACACCGGCAGAGGAAGCCCGAATCCTCCTTGTGCCCTCAGGTGAAGGTATATCCCGGGTTACCGAAGTGCCTAGCCTGGGTCCCGTCATAATTATCCTAAAGAAGGCTCCTGCCCCTCATTTTAATGTACCATGACCACCCCTAGGGGTTTGTCCTGGGTATTTCTCTTTGGTTAATGGAACAACTATTTTACCCTTATGTGTTTTGAATGTACTAGGCGACTTTCCTTTGTGCTTTTTGTGTTTCTGGAGTACACCACAAGACCATGAGTCTGCTCGACTACTGGGCCCACCTTCGAGATGCTTTACAGTCGGATCACCTAGTGGAGACCGTTCACCGGGCCTACCTAAAGACTCGAGGTTGCCTACTGTTAGCGATTTTCCTCAAGCGCATGGGTCGCACAAGTAATACAGTGGACTAAAAGTCCAGATATCTATCCCACATGGAAGGTGTGGTTTTAGTGAAGATTGAGTACCCGGAGCTAGTGGAAGTCGTTCACTATTTGAGCGACTCAATAACTTAAGAAGAATGTTTTCTAAACTAAAATAAGAATCTGATAAGCCAAACAAACGGGTGTGTCCAGTATCCACTCCTGAGAATTTGACAATATCGGAGATATAACTCAAGGAAATATACTAAGGTTGATTGTTTCCATTGATGCATTTATGGTTTATATTCATTAAGCGTTGATTGAGTGAACGTATACTTGTGCATGTCTAAGGAATCCTATATGAGGTTTACACTTCGTGTCTCCTCGATTTCTGCAGCTAACTCCTATTCTCCTTTCGGTCCATGTAGGTCATTAAGTATGGTACTTTTATAAGGCAATTCTTTCCTTGGAAATCATTAGTCACTCTCGGTCAGCTCTGATAAATTTACCGGACTAAGCTCGAATCGATCACCTCTCGGTCCATCCCGATCCTCACATAATCTTTGAGATGGTCTTTACTCCTAATGAAATCCATCTAGTCTCTTAGGCATTCCCCAATTTTCTAGACTTCTTTGATTAAATTTAATTAGTTTAATTCTTCAAAGTCATACAGCAAGTATAGCGCCCGCTTCTCTGATCAGGCCAGTTAGGCGGATCGAGCCGAAATACGGGATGCTATGATGCAGCTAACACCTTGACACCCCAGACCGGCATTCGGTTTTGACGAAGGTGTCATATTGTATTATTTTTATAAACTTGTAAACCTATAGCCTTTAAGCATTCAATTTCATATAATGTTAAACATTTAACTTGTACTATAATGCAGCAGGATTACAAAATATATATATATATATATATATATATATATATATATATATATATATATATATATATAAGCTCGATATATGATGTTCAACATTTTACAATATTTACATTATTCTGAAAAGAAACAAAAATACATATACATTATACGAAAAGGTCTTCAGGTTGGCATCTAGTGATGGCCTTTGATTGTTGATCTTGGTTAATCTGTCATAAGTTTCTATATTACAATGCCTCTGTGGATGAAAAGCTCGTGCTAAACTGCGCTTAGGGAATAACAAGTGGATGACCACTACATAAAAGTCATCTCACTTTACATTACATATACATATAACATATCATATACTTATGTCATAATTTTACATACTTGTCATATCGCATCTTTATATATGTTATGTTATATGCGTATAAATGTGTATCTTTTTGTCGTTTTAGATAGTTTATATACTTTATCATTTGTTTTATGTTTCATGCCTTATCATATCTCATATATTTTTCATGTCATCTAGTACTTTACTTCTTATTCTTGTAACTATATACTTTCATCGCATAGCAATGCTATACTTCTCATATCATGTCATGTCATGTACTTTATCATTTCTGAACCATTTGCATATACTTGTTATTTGTTTTATGTTTCATGCCTGCATAAACCTTAGAAGTGGATAAAGAAAACTATAAGGGCCCGAAGGCATTGTACTCACTATGCGAAACAGTGGTCTATAACGGCCCGAAGATGCTGTTATCATTGTACAAGACAATGACCATCTATAAGGGCTCGAAGGCGCTGTTATCATTGCACGAGACAATGACCATCTATAAGGGCCGAAGGCGCTATAATGACCCAAATGGGGCCAACTGTACTGTATGCTGCAAATTTGTTTTTCCCTAACAGGCATGCCTATCTATCCTTCTACCAGGCTCTAAGCTGACAATCCATGTGTATTTTATGTTCAGTACATATCTCACATTCCCGAATAATTATGATTATCCGGTAATCATATGCGATATGTATAATCATTTATTCGAATCTTTGCATTTTTCATATCTCATATCTCACATACTTATATATGTTCCATACATATAATTTACACAGGCTTATGCAATCTTATACTTTCTTATCATATCATGTTTCATTTCAGGTCATTTACATTTTTCTTCCTGTTCTTATCAACATGTATTTGTCACTGTTTACATATCATCACATATAACAAACTTATACTTATTTAGACCTCCTATAGAAGTTATAGAGCTTATACCTATCTGGAGTATATACACCTTCTTATGCTTCTATACATCTTATACTTATTAGGATCTCAGTAGGAATTCTGAGCTTATGCACATGCGGAGTACTTATACACATACTTGTACTTCTATCTATCTTATACTTGTACTCACGGGCTTATAACATGCAGGTACATTAGGTACTACATAACTTGTGCATGCAGAGGTACCGCCACGTACTTTGGAAGCGAAACGATGTACATTGCTTTATTCTTATTACATTAGTCGCCCCTTCGTATAAGCTGTTTTACATTTCTTAGACCCGATAATATAAATGATGATAAACATAATGGAATGAGTGTCAGTCACGATCTTGAGGTGCGTAGCCTGTGAAGTGTCGATGTAAGACCTTGAATTCTGATTCCCATAAATAGTAAATTTAGTTTTTCGATCGATTAAATTATTTGATTGAAGCAGTCAAATGAATAAATTTTAACAAGCTAGAAAATAAAAAATAAAAAAATTTATAATATTTTATTAAGTCAGAAAAGCGAAATAGATTAAAAGCGAAATTATGTTAAGAATTGAAAATGCAAGTTTTCACGAAAAGGACAAAAGATAATTTGCCTGAAAATTTTAAACTTTTCTAGATGCCGGATGGCCAAAGCGAACGCGTTGATTGATGCCGCGAGAAATCTAGTTTACCCAGTCAAATTTACGTTGAATTACGAGACGATTCCAGTTTTAAATAAAATTCGGCGATGGGCATCAGTGGACCCCGAGAAAATGAAAATTTTGAAGAAAATAAAGTATCAAATATTTAAAAATTTCCATTTAAGATAGATGGAAGCTGAAATCGGAGATGAAATAAATTGTTTGAGGCCCGAAACGAATGGGAAGAGGCAAAAGGGGACATGTGGGTTCCACTTTCAATTAAAAAAAATAAAAAATAAAAATAAATAAATGAAAAGGAAATGTGAACTTCATTCTGGCAGAATATCTGATAGGTGATAGAATTTTAAGTTTTTATTTTTATTTTCAATTTTTAAGCCAGTTCTGAATCGTAGTTGGATTCGTGGACGAGAGCGAAAGTCTTTCTACGCTGACGAGAATTTGCAGCGTAGAGACAAAAATCTGAGTTTCATCGAGAATTCAGGTAAAAATTCGAAAAAATCCTAATTTTGGTTTTGATTCTGACGTTAGCGGTCGAGGAATTTTTTGGATAGAGTCGAGTTAACTACTGCCTTTGACGGAGAGTGCAGCGTGGGTACCAAAATCACGAGATTTCATCGGATTTCCATGTGAAATAGTGAATACGTATGAATACGTATAAATACGTGTGAATAGCGAATAATGAATAGTGAATAGTGTATAGTAAATAATGCATAGTGCATAGTGCATAGTGCATAGTGCATAGTGCATAGTGCTATGAATAGTAAATACGTAAATGAATAGTGTTATGAATAGTGAATAGCCGGGTTTTGATATGACTAATTCATGGCATGTTGTGGGCTATTGTACGGGGTAGTAATTGCCATGAGTTAGAATAAGAAAATCATAAGAACAAAATATGTTGAGTTCAATTGATTTTAATTAGTGCAGAGTAATTAAATGCCCAAGGAGTTCTTTGGAAAGTATAAATAGTTAATGGTATAAATGAACAAGATTAAGGTATGAATGTTAATGGTTTTATGGATAATGTGCCTTGTAGGAGAAAGCGATTAAGGACAAAGGTGGAAAGTTTTTAAAGGAGGAAAAATGGCTTAAATAACTAAGGTGAGGGAAAATATATATGTTTATGAAAATATATATATATATATATTAATGTTTATATTAATGTTTACCAATGTATATGTTTTCATATCTATGCTATAAATGTTCAAAAAAATGTAGTTTCTTGACTTTAAATTATATTTTGAGAAAATATGAAATGTTATAGTTTCCATAGTTTTATAAAGCATGATTTATGTTTCCATATGAAATGAAATATTTATGAATGTATATTTTATATATACATGTTTATATAAAATGTTTGAATCATTAGTTACGCATGTTACAGATAAAGGGTTAAAGGAAAGTCATTAAAGTACTTTACGCTTGCATGAGTACATGGGAAAAGGGTTAGGATTTTTTTAGAGGGGAAGGGAAGAGTGATGCATATTTCGTACGCGTGTAAAATGCGAAAAGTTCTGTAGTAATGTGATTATTTACATAGTGCAATGGTATTTAAAAGTAAGCCACGATTTATCGGATGTTATTTTGGGTCGTAGTTGATCGTAAGGCTGACCTCGTATAGGTTCTTTCATGGGCCCAGGTGGTTACTTGATGTGCCTGATTTCGGAGGTTCCTTTTGGTACAGTGATCATAAGACTGTTTCCTCGGAGGTTCTTTCATGGACCAATGGTGGTTAACGGTATCACGGGTGCATTGGATATGTGGTTCAAAGGAAAAGTATATTGAAAGATATGTTTATACAAGCTGTTTTTACATTGTATTGATCTATATGGAAAGAAAACGAAAATGTTTATGAAGATATGTTTATACAATTGTTTTACACATATTTGATATATATGGAAAAAAGTAAAGCAAATGTTTATGGAAAGGATATGTTTATACAATTGTTTTATCGTTGTATTTGAATAGAAAAAGAATGCAAGTAAATGTTTATGGAAATGGGGTCTACATACAAATGTTTCTGCGTAGTATTCATATATCTGGAAGCATTATTTTCCTATAATTGTACTCCTTTGAGCTCCTTTAGCTCACCCTTTTTCCAAATGTTTTATAAAATGTTTTCAAGTACGGCCGCGTGCGATTCAGACATCTCAGAGACCGATGACACTCAGCCTCACGTGACGACCACCTTTTAACAAAGTATAGTTTCATTATGCAAATAACTACTTGTGCAACCTTTATTTTATACTTGTATATAAGTTTTAAAGATTGTTTATATATCTATAGTGTTCGAAATGAATTTTAAAGTTTGATTTGAGGAGGTGGTTGTGGTGGACTTGATGTCCCATTGTTGGATGTGGAGTAAATTAAATTGTTTTATTACGAGGTGTAGTAGATTGGGACGTGTCAGAAAAGCAGGAGAAACTCGCGATTTTCTATAAAGGTTTAATGTTTAAAAAAAATTTGTCCCACCATGTTTCATAAGAATTTAATGGAAAACGTAACTTTATAAATGGGTTCGCTCCACGGATTCACTTTTAAAAAGGTTTAAAAGAAATGAAAGGTTTATTTTTTTTCGAATCCGTAGGAGTGTCGGGAGGGTCCCCCGAGTTATGAAAAGGAAACTCGGGTTGGGTCCCTTCAGTCGAAGCACTAACAGAGAGTGTCGTCGCACTAATTAGAGAGTACCGAAGTACTAAATGTGTCGAAGCACTATCAGAGAGTGTCATCACACTAATCATAGAGTACCGAAGTACTATACATGTCTGCCCATGTAACAGAGGTTCCATGTCATTCAATATCTGGTCTTAGGTAGTCCTATAATTATATGTTTCAGGAACTTACTATATTACCCGATAAAGCCCTCTCTTCATTTTCATAATTTACGAGACCTAATATAAGGTTCCTTTTATCAAACTATATACGGATGGATTTTTATTTCGATGAGCTTTATAGAGTCGAAGCATAGCGAGTTCGACGAAAAGGTTATAAGCGGAGTCCAGAGTTGGAGTCACACATGACTGCTTGATCCAACCGGGCGACTGATGTGGCCGAGCTGACCTGACCTGGATGAACTCACCTACTGTCCTCCACAGGTATATGAATGGCTTCTTGACTCAATGGGCTTTTCATAGAGTCAGGAACACCGAGAAGCGAGGTTAGGCAGAAGAAGTTATGACCTTCGGTTGGAGGTCACACTTAGTCAAACCAGTAGGGTGGAGCTTGACTGGACGAGGCGGCGGCTGGTCGCGGCTGACGACCGGTCAGCCTGCTGCGACCTCTGGCAGGCGACCTCCTAGCGGTGACCTCTATAGGGCGACCTGCAGCCGGATTAGACTATTCGAGATTAAAGGCTAGTAACCCAGACTCTGAAAGGTCGAGATTGAAAATTAAAGCCCTAACATCAAGTTCATTGATGTGGCTGAGTACTTGAAGGACTCAATGCCAAAATTTCCTTTATTTCTTACGAAGAACCGAGTTATAAGGTCCGGCTAATCGTATGATCAAAAATAGAAATTTTCTTGGTTAATGCAACGGACAAACACATATATAGGAGCCTTAGAGCTCTTCAGCTCAACCACACAACAAGAAATGAGTTTGGGGTTTTCAAACCCCGAACCATACGCAAAATAGAGTTTACGAAGCCAGTATATCACATACTTTATCTGAAACTAGATAAATACTATAGCATCCATACAAAAACACTAAACTTCCATACAAATATTCATAGTTCCATACCCTCTTTATTCATAATTCCATACTATTCCATACACACATAGTTTCCATACTATTCCATACACACATAGTTTCCATACGTGATCTTAACCTTTCCTTGCTTTCTTCTTTTCTTTTCTCTTCACTTCTCTTCTTCTTATTTCTCTTACTCTTCTCTCTTATCCGTTTTGCTCTCTCTTTTCTCCCGAGATCAAATGAGATATTTATTTTAATTGCTATCCTTTATTTGATCTTATCACTTTTTATTTCCAACTTTTACTCTCTTTTGGAGGCATCGTATGCATCCAGTCAAAGGAGGAAACTTCCTCCTCTTTCCTTCAAGCCACTTGTCTCTTCCATAATCTTCTTGTATTTAAATTCTAATATCTTTCTTTTATTACTCTTTGGTCATCAACTCTACATTACTCTTAATTTAACTTGTCGTATTCCTACTTTGGCATATGAACTTATTAAGTATGACCCTTGGAGTATTGAATTGGTAAATTATTAATTTATCCTTAACTTTGTATTAATTTCGGGTTCTTGTTATTTTATTAGGAAAATATACTTTTATTTTATTATACCCTAAGCATGTTATAAAGCTGTAGGAATAATTTAAGTGTTACATTAAGGGCAAGACCAGTTTTGCAGGAATTAATCTAAAGCGTCACCAAGAGATGCCCTAGTTTTACAGGGATCAAAAGACCCGACTCGGTATGAGAGTTAATTAGTTAAAACAATAATAATCCTAAGAACTACACCAACTAACATCCACGAAACATGAATCCACAAAATCATCATAAAACATATATAAACCAAACATCGAAACTTCCTGATCAGTACCCACAGGAAAGTTTAATTACTTGTACCCAGCCCCAGAAATCCAAGAAAATCATATTTAAGATAAACATAATAATGAAGATTAATAAAGAGAGTAGGATTTAGAAGCTCTAAAACAAATGAGAGATGAAATGAGTCTCAAAATCTACCCCAACACAAGAGCTTCTCTATAGTGTTGCTAGATCTTCAATATTAGCCCCCAATCAAGTAGAAATGAACAAAATCAAAAACCTAAAATGGCTCAGAAGAAAAGAGGAAGAAACCTACAAGGAGGGTGTTCTCTCTCAATCGAACCCTCATCAAGTCTCAAATACATATATTTATAGATAATGGAAAGTGGGCCAAAATTAGGCTCAAAATGCGAGGTTTGTTGTTCCAGCCCGATGTTCTTTGCCTTGGCGAAGGGCAGGTGTCTTCAATTTAGATAATCTTCCTTCGCCTCGGCAAGGTATGTAAGCATGATGAATTTGAATTTTCGAGAAAAATGGTAAAGCGAGTAAATTGCTATAGTCTGAAGTTGCAAAACTGGAATTTTTCTAGATTTTCGGATGACAAAAAATACCTCACCGTTGGATTCATCTAGCGAAATCTAGTTACCTAGACGGATTTTGTTAAATTCCTGGACAATCAGATTTTCACAATTTTCGGGGCGTCGGGTGTCCCGTGGACCCCGAAAACAGGATTTTGAGAAAAATCTCGAAAGTGAAAAATAAATTAAGTCAAGTTCATTTAAAAATAGGTGAACTTGAGCGGAATAGTAAATTGATACGAAACATACGGATAAATCAATGACACATAAAGTATGGCGTGGACCATATATCTAACTTAAGCATTAAGTTAAAACAAAAGAAATTAGAATTTAGTTTACGGGCGAGTTGGAAGCGATACATGGTCTATTATGGCTTGTTGTGTGGAATGTTTTGTGGGCATCTCTATGCCACAAATGGTCTTGAGGATCAAATTGTTATTGCTTGAGTTTGAGTGACATGCTCAGTGATAATTGATTGGAGGTCAAAATGTGTCCTAATGTATTGACATGTGATGAGTTTATGTATGGATAAGGCCATTGCATGGCTTTTTTTGTAGGCTATTGGTGGACATGTTATGTCATAATTTGGCCTAGAGGATAAAGTATGTCATTGCTTGATTGGTGATGACTTGTTGATGTTGATATATGTGTGTGCAAATATGTTGACATGAAATGTGTGATCGTTTGGAAATTTTATGCTAATTGATATAATTGTCCATGATGCGTGGAATTGATATGCATAAGTAAATTGTCCGTATAAGCGTTCATCATATATGTGACATGGCATAGCTGAGTATGAGCATTCTGCCGTGGTGAATGACACGGGTGAGAGACCTATCAGTGGGAATTGAATGTGGTTCGAGGGTGGAGACGGTGGTCGGGGAGCGAAAATGGAATGATGTTGTCGGATCTAACTCTTTTGCATTGACTCTATCATAATCGTCATTCTCTCGCTCCCGGCGCATCCATGCCTCTTTTATGGCATACATTTCTCCCTCTCTGTCTGTTGATGGCTTTCTCCATCTCTCTCCAAAGCTGGGATGAGAATAAAAGCAACAAAAATTATGGCTTTAGTGAACTTACAAAGATTTGCAACGATGAACAGAAAATTTTAGAAAAAAATTTAGTTATGAATTTTAACAATACTTCGGCTAAAATGTTGTAACATAACCTGTTTTATTTGTAGTGAATACAAATAATTTCTTGCTCTCATATCTAGTCTCTCCCGTTTCTAGCTCTTCTTCCATCTTCCTTCAAACAGTTAGCTTTGTTGTATTAGAGAAATGAACTCACTTGACCTTTAATAATGAACTATTTAAAGCCTATAAATATTTGAATAAAAGATAACGTAAGATTTGTGAATCTAGCTCATATTTTTGTTGAAAAATAACCTTCTTTTTCTTTTTCTTTTTTGATAAAAATGCACATTATGTTTTGAAAGAAATGGTTATTTTTGAAAAAAAAAAAAAACATGTATTTTTGTTAAAATCATACCAAAAAAATTGATAAATGGTCAAATATCTGAAATTGAGTTTTGAAAAGTTTTTTGAATCAAATCATCATAAGCTTTCATAAAGTATGGGATTAAAAAATAAAATAAATAATAAATTCTGTTACAATTACAAAACAGAAAAAGTACGTAAACATGTATTAATCGAGATTGACGGCTGGCGAGTGAAGTATTACTCAATAGTGAATATTGAAAATTGATAATGGGACTTTCGGGAGGCTCCAGAACGATAAAACTCCAAACATGTAATATTCTAAACAATCGAAATTAAAGTCAAATGGAGACGACGTCCATGAACTCTGCACCATCCACCATAGACTCCAAGGTCGCCGGCGATAAGCAAGCCTCAATGTCAATGCTTCCTTCTTCAGAGCCTTCAAAAATGATGATCATTCCATCAAATTTGTTTCCACCTCCGCTTCTAACGGCAACCAGCCTTCCCCAACCGAAATCAGTACCTAGACATTGAACCGCGGCGAATTTCTCTGTCAATAAGACATTACCGATTGTTAGGATCACAGGTGACATCGGCTTGGGTTTTCGCCCAAGATTCGAAGAAGTTGGTAGCTGATATATGAGTAAGGTAGAAATCATCTGGTTAATCTGCCAAGCCGTATGACCAGACTCAGCTCAGTAAGCTCACCTGCTTTCATTTTCACGCGCCCGCCTGGATTACAGCCCCAAGGTATTGCGGCGTGGCGGATCTATCCTTGGTCTCATACCTACTGGGATAGCATGTACAGTCTTCATCCTCCGAGACGCCTGTTACAGGTTACAGATCGCCAAAGATGGACCAACAGCGCTTGCAGAGAGGAAATTTGGTTGGTGCCCTTTTCTGCATTAGCTTTTGCTTTCAGCGCTGCGAGAAAACCCTCTCCTGGGTCGGTGATGATGAAGGGAACCCACCAAAGACTAGCTCTGACTGAGGAATTCGTACGGGGAAATTGGCCTCAGGCACAAACCCACGCTCGAATACTGGAGATTGGGATATATTAATATCGGAACCCCGAGAGATTTCCGACCAGGAATTGAAGAAATGCCAAAAGGAAGTTCCATCCGCCACCACATGATTCATGGTACAACCGATGAAGATGCCGTCCTCCAGCTCCGTCACCTGCACCGCCAGCAGCGGCTCGAAAACGCCGTAGTAGTTCCAAGTTTCATTAAGTGGGAAAAGAATGCGATCTAGGAACGTAGACAGGGTCAAGGATGTCACACGGTGGCGCCGTCGGCGGATGCGTGGATGAACGGAACTCCGGCATACGGTCGATAAAGAAACAAAGTGGTATGCGTGTCGCCGTTGACGGTGGTGCCCGGGCGGCCGGCGAGTGGGTAGAACAAATCAAGAGTTCTCTCGAGGAGGTTTTCTAAGTGATGTATGATATTGGTCATTTGCTGATCTTGTGTAGGCTTTCGAAAGAGAACACCCTTCTGGATGGGAACAAATAGAAGATACCGGAGCTCCCATGGATTCAGGTCGATCCTCTGAGTTGACTCGTTGGCTTCCTCCTCTGTGAAACCCGTAGCTGTGGAGATGAATCTAATTTCTCCCCATTGATCCTCTTTTCTCTGCCACCCAGACCACAAGTGCTCGATCAAGAAGTCATTTTCTAATTCATAAAAACTAAGAGAGCTTTTTTACAAGCTGCTAACCTTTCTCATATTTGAAAAACTTAAACTTTTTTTACCTATTAATTTTTTTATAATCTTTCCTAAAATTACTCTTAAAATCCACAAAAAGTCATTTCGCCGCCTCTTTGTGTTTTTACTCTTGTGAGGGCGATTAATCCAGATAAAATAGATCTCGCTAGTTCGAAATATAATTATGATTATCGATATATTGAAAAGCAAATTAGAATATTACATTAATATATTATCAGGTATAAACTTTCTGTTGATTTATTATGTTATTGATGGGGTTTGAAATAATAGGTGCACGGGCGTAAGGCCTTGAAGCCAGCGGGATTAAAGCGGGCCCGATCTGCTTGATAGGCGCGATAACATCCCCCGAATATAGGCAAGCGAGGCTCGGTGCGCTTTAAAGGGTGGCGGCCCGAGGAATCCATATTAGGGAAAATCACTACCGTCCGCCCGAAGCGGGAAAGTAAGATATTTACAATTGTGCGTCGATTATAAAGCGTGTCCCGGTTTACGATAAGGAAGAAAATCTCTGCGATTGGGAGAAATATTGTATCATCTTAAACGAGAAACGTATTGATGGCGTCGTCGTGAGAAAACATACTGTCGGTGTCATCATCGGTCGAAGATTTATCGTGATCATCAGTGCCAAATCACAGGGCATATCGATTGAAGGTATTGGGTAAGCAATGCAGCGAAAACACATCCGCGAGTAGTTGATCTTCTCTTACGAGGAAGAGCCCGACAGGCGTCGGAGAAGGCATCGGAGGTATGGGGCGAGAAGCCCGGAAGTCGATCCTTTGTTCTTGTTTTTGCGGGAGTGCGTACTGGTCGGCGGATGAGCCAGCGAATCCGGCACGCTGAGCCCGGTCCGGTTGAAAAAGCATCATCGGTTGTATAAGTGCGTAGAACGACAATTCCTTTACAAATAAAGCTGATCTCTCAGTAACTGATGGTATCAACTCGGAACTGCGGGAGCCACGCGACCCCGAATGCAAGACCCGGCAAGGCAGCGTAGATAAGCAGGCCTCTGCGGAAGTATGATAGAAGCCCATACGATAACCTGGCGGATGGAGGCACTCGAGTCTCACGACAACGCTTGATAAAAGGGAATTAGAAACTCACCAAACATATCTGGCGCCGCGGGAAGTGCGCTTGAGACTGAAGGCCGGATGCCACCCTGGGAACGGCCACACCTTGGCCCTCCAGGAGGCGAAATAGAGACGAGAATCCAGTAGGGCCGGGGCCGCGAGCCTGCCTCCCGGAGAGGAGCGCGACTAAAGCGATGCTAGGGAACGCGGAGAGCGATGAGCGACTCCTCATCAGCGAGAATGGGAAGCGATCGTAGGAGCGAGGTTCGAGAGGCTATCTGATAGAAATCGATATGAAGGGAAGAGGTAAAGGGGTCGAGATATAGTCTCCATGGGCCTTTAGTACGACAAATGATCTCCGTTCAGTCGGGTTCTTTGCACTTCCCCACCGGCGAAGTTGATGCCACGGATCGAGACGTTCGACGAGCAAAAGACCCATGGAACCACCTCAGTCACGTAAAAATAAGATGGAACTCTGAGATATCGAGAGCGGTAGCTCGAGTTCACGAGTATGTCGCTCGAAACATACCATGCGCGAGGCAATGCTTCGGGATCGATGCTTCCGATTCGCGGGCGTAATCGCTCAACGGCCATGTAGCCGGGCGAAGTGCTTCCGGGGCCCGGTAGCTCAGTTCGCCGTAATCCTTTCAAGCAGGGACATAGCCCGCAGGAGCCCGTAGGCACCCGATCGCGTAGTACCGGTTCGAGCAGTAGTAGCAACCCGCAGATAAGTAAGTACCGGGGCGCAATGCTTCAGTTCGCGAGCGTAACCACTCCTCCCGAGCCGTATTTGCCCACGGGCAAGTAGCTCGAGGCCCGGCTCGATTGACGAGGCCATGCTTAGCCCGCAGGCCAAATGGCTCGGGGAGCTAAGTAAGCTCGAGGAGCCAGACTCGATTCGAGCGGGCGTGCCCGCGGGCCAGTAAGCCGGGCGGCGAAGATTTAGTTAAAGCGGGCGTGGCGGGCCCGCGCGTAGGCAGGGCTTTAGTAGCCGGTTAGCGAGCGTAACCGCCAAACAGGCATGTAGCCACGGGCGAAATGCTTCGAGGCCACGATGCTTTCGGCTCGCGGCGTAGCAGCTAACGAGCCATGCGGCGGCCAAAATAAACGGGCTGGTAAGCCGATTCCACGAGCGTGTCGCTTCGAAGCGGGCCATGTAGCCCGCAGAGCCAAGTGCTTTCGAAACCCGATGGCTCGGTCGCGCCGTGGCGCTGCTTCAATGAAGCCGTACTTCAGCCACGAAGCCCAGTAGCTCGGGGAGCTGTTTTCGATTCGAACAAGCCGTATAGCCCGCGGGCCCAGTAGCTTTCGAGGCCAATGATTTCGATTCAAACGAGCCATGTAGCCAGACAGCTATTTCAGTTCAGAGCGAGCCATGTACGAACGAATGGCTTGAGGCCAATGACTCGGTTGAGCGAGGCCATGTAACCCGCAAGCCCGTAAGCGCCAGAGCCCGGCGCTTCGATTCGAATAGGCGCGCCCGCAGGCGAAATGCTTCGAGCCCGACTCGATTGAAGCGAGCTGTAACCCGCTGAGTCAAATAGCTTTCAGAGGCGGGTAAGCTCGGATTCTGAGCATAAGCGCCGGAGGCCCAGTAGCCACAGACGAGTAGCGCAGGCCCGGTGGCTCGGATTACTGAGCATATTCCCAGCCGAGAGGCCCAGTAGCCACGGAGCCGTGGCGCTCGGGGCACAGAAAGTAGCCGGTTTTCGGGGCTTAATGGCTCGAGGCGGAGATATCCTAGAGGCCGGTAGCCACGGTCTTTGTGGCTGGGCCGGTGGCTCGGACTACGAGCCTGAAATTTGCTTTAGGAGGCCCGAGTGGCGGTGAGGCCATGGCTCGGGAGCCCCGATGGCTCCGGTTCAGGTGCCGTGGCTTAGGTTCGAGGCCTTGCGGCTCGATTCGGGAGAGTCTTTATTTCGGTTTCAAGGAGCCGTATAAAGCAGTTTCGGTAGTAAATTTGGGAGCCGTGTAGCTCGGTTTAAAGGCCTTGCGGCTCGGGTTTCAAGGGCCCGAATAGCTCGATTAAAGAGCATAAGCATTTCGGGAGTAGAGATAGCGAAGAGCCCAGTAAGCTCGGTTGAAAGGGCAACAGCCCGGAGTGGCCGGCTCGGTTTGAGCTCGTGCCCAGGTCGGAGAATGGCCGGGGCCGGCAGCCCGGTTCGAAGTAACTGACCCGAGCAAGTAGCTCAAATTAGCGAAATGATAAAAGAGCTACAAAACTAATCAAAACCCTTCCTAAGTAGCACGTGGATATCATGCACGATCGAAACGTCTGACCCTTGCCTGGCCTAAGCAGTCAAAAGTTTGGGGGTAAGCGATGGGAGGTTGAAATAATGGGTGCGTGGGCACAGGCCTTGGTAGCTTGAGTTAAGCGGGCCCGGTACTATGATAGGCCGCGATGGCGTCACGAATATAAACTAGCAAGGGCCCGATTCACTAAGGTATTGTGAGGAATCCATATTAAGGAAAACACCTAATCCCTCACTGTCTCGAAAGTAAGATATTTTAAATGCCGTCAATTCTACCTTATTAATCGGTTTCACGATAAGGAAAGAAAATCTCCTACTAGTGGGAGAAATATTGTATCATCCTGTGAGAAACATACTATTGAGTGTCGTATCCGACAAGGAAACATATTATTCAGTGTCATCATCGATAGAGTGTTTAGTGAGTCAAATGTACAGTATGAAAAATATAAAAGGTACCTATTCCCATGATATGCTTGTCAAGTAATAAAAGTGTACTGTCTGGATATCGATCACAGGGAAAATGGGGATGCTAAGTGACAAAATTATAATACTTCTCTAATATCGAACTAACAGTGAGTAATAAAACAAAATTTAAACTAAACTAATGGAAATTTCTAAATCTAACTAATGAAGTTCATGACTAAGAGGAAACCGAGATTATAAATTCTAGGGTACTTGGTGCAATCGGACAATTCTCTTAGATCTAAATCAAAATTCTACTCTGTTGTTTCATGAAAATGCTTTCCGGCGACTCTTGTCTAATTTAATTATAAGCCTCTCTCGAGGTCGAATAACTACCAACTAACACTAGGTCTTTTGCTTCTCGCTCAACCCAGCATTACAGAGATGCTTTAAGATCCACAAAGTCTCTGCGCCTCCTAATTACCGATAATTTCTATTTCTGAGGCTAATTAGGTTGATTCATCTATGTGCAGTTCTTTACTCCTTCTCGAGATGCTTGCGAAGAGCTAGCTCGCAGCATTGAGATTAGCCGAATCAATATGTAAATAGAACCAAGTATGAATCAATAGGGGTGCATTCACGAGAAACAATAGAAAACGGAACATTAACAAATAGATATAAAACTCATGTTCAATACGAAGCCAAAACCCTAGATCATGAATTTAAAGCATGATAGAGGTTTGATACATCATAAACTTAGGATAAAACATGAAAGAGGAAAAGAAGAAACTATAATGATCAAATGATGGTGAGTCTCGGATTTTCTTGCACAAATCATGATCTTCTCCAAATCTTGAAGCAGCTCTGACCTCCTTCTTGGCCACGAAGTGTGAATGAGAGTCATACCAGGCCACTAGCCGCCTCCCCGCCGTCTCTTTCGGGTTTGAGCTTAAAGCCCTCCATTATGGGCTGAAATGGGCTAAAAATCCACAAAGAAACCGACCCGAGCGATCGACGTCGTGCGAAAGCAGCGTCGCGGCGGTCGGGATCTCTGTTTAGCGTCGCGGCGTTGGCTCTCAGCGTCGGCGTTGAATCTCAACGTCGCGACGTTCTTTGCAGTCCACTGTTTTGCTCCAGCGTAAGGCCATAGCCTTTGTCATCACGAGACTCCGGTTGGAGTGTTCTTGAATGCGCCAGTTGAGCTCTTGAAGTGTAGAATCATCCATATATGACTTGAATCTGATATGGGCTCGTATGATTTATGAAAACTTGAAATACAGTAGCCTCCTGCTGAAGGTGCTGCAATGTTCTTTGATTTTAACTGAGTTTTGGAGCTTTGCATAACTAACTTTGTTCGAACTCAATTTTGGTGTTCTTGGTATCCACAAGCTCTTGAAGTGGAGAATAATAATATATGAACGATGAAATAGAATTTCATATGATGTCTGAAAATGTCAAAATTCGATGGCCTCTCACATTTGCTTTTGTAGTTTTTCCACCAATTTGCACGATTAGCCGAATGGATGACCTGATCATAGGAGTAGACTTTTAGAGCATTAGGGCACTTATTTAACGTAAAAACAGAAAAACTAACTAAAGCATAGGGATAAAATAGTGTTAAGATCTTAAATCGTCGTCGATTAGGAAGCATCTTATTCGATTAATAAGTAAATCAGATTAGGAAGGATTGTGATCGTCGATTTATAATGCAAAGTCATTTTTGTCGGTGAAGGCCTGCGGGGCCATCTGGCACTGGCTTACATTACTAAGCGGTTGATCTTCTTCGGAAGGCCGGCTTAGGCATCGGAAGACAACGGACGGCGCCGTCCTTTTTGTTTTGCTTTGTTTTTGCGAAGGAGTCGATGTATGGGTCAGTAGTTAGTCCAATGAATCCGACACGCGTGGGTTTCGGTTAAACGTCATCGGAGTTATTAACGCGAGATATTGTTTTATCATATATGATTTTAACTATTTATTATCTTTTGTATCTATAGATATATTGTAAGTTTAAATCAATAATATTATTTTCTTTAAAAAAGAATCCAAACATATAAATAAATAAAGAGTATACTATTCTTAAATTCATTTTTCAACATCACAATTTGTTGTAGGCCTAACTTGATAGTGACTCAAAATGATTGATTAGTTAGGAGTTTTTAAAAGTTATATTAAAATAAAAAAATATTTGCATTCATATGACGTACGGACCTATTGAACCATCGTTACTTTTATCATACTTGCATTATTGAAGCCACCCCTCATTCTTACTAAATGCTTTAGTAGAAAACACTGGAAAGTACTCCCGTTTCGAAAATGAGAATCGAACTATGAGAAAAATTGCAAAAAGGCCAATAACCAACACAAAGGGAAAGATAAGACATGAATATCCTATATGAGAAAATTTTCTTATAACTATTTCTCAGGAAATATGATGAAAAATAAAATAGGGTTTGGAAAATGGAAAAAAGAAAAAAAAGGAGAAAAAGGAGGATGAGAATGATAGAGGAAGCATTGTTAGGTGTGCATGGAATCCATGGGGACAAAGATGAGTTTTTGAAGGAAATAATTTTTTTGAAAAAAAAAGTAATTAAATTAGTTTGAAAATCAGGCCCAATTAAATAATGTGTAATATGTTTGTTGTAGACTGACGGTAAATTTGAATTCATGGGAGAATTATGAATCTTCATTTGTCGTAACCCGATGCGCTGCTGATTTAATTTGAATATTTAAAGCTCGATTGTCGTTGTCGTAGATGGCCGGTATTTATAGTCCGATTGATGTTGTCGTGATAATGACTTTTATTTCAAAAATTTATATTTTAATTATCGTATTCATATGATGATATTAAACCTTTATTTTGACAATTAATTTGATTTGGCCCAATTTAATACGTACAAAAAAAAAAAATAGTTATGTCTAAAACTCAATAAAGACTAGATTTTCAAATCAAAAGCTGACATGATGGAGGCAGGACAGCAGTGTGGGGTCACACCATACGTGGCTGTGAGGCTCCATGGTGTCAGCTTTCGCTTTTGCCCACTATTGTTTTGGATCATTAATGCCTTCTTTATTATAAGTTTTTGATATGAGATCTTTTTACTGTTCAACTTTAATTATTGTTAAGGAAAGTAAAAGAATTTTTTTATTTGATTTGTCATTACATCTTTTATATATGATTAATCATTGCTTTGCTCGCTGAGTTTTTATTTGAGATCTTTTTGCTAGTAGCTTGATTATTGTTAAGGAAAAGGGCCAGTCTTTATTTGATTTAGACAATATCTTCTTGATTAAAATATTTATATCTTTTACTTCCTACTTTATTAAATAGAGGGTCTGTAATCCTACTTAGATTTTTTATAAAAGGTCTAGCGTAGTTTAATAATATTAGAAATTTACGTAATTAACATTTAGCACATTTTATCGGGAAATGTTAGAATTTTTGAAATATGTGGTTGTAATAATATTTCTTATTTTCCTATTATTACGCAAAAATTATAGTGCATTTGGAAATAGTTTGCGTTTCTTTTCTTAATTCTTATCAATGTTCTTGAAGCTTAACATGTGTTGGAAGGTGTGCACATGTTTTTTCTTTATTTTCTTTAAGCAGTATATCATATATAATTCTTCTGAATGAATCGTTATCTTTAAAGATATTTCCTTTTTTTTTTTTGGAATATTGATGGTCGTTCTTTGACAAATGGCGTGGTATTCAAAATTCCATACGGACAGAAAAAGAGTTGTCGAGGTATCGCGTCGGTGCGTGTAAGCTTTGCAGAAATGCAATTTCTGATCAATTTCTTGAAATATAGTCGCAAATCTGTTATTTTTCCTAATAAACATTCTTTTTGTTGGTATATCGCATGCATAGTCTTACGTATTATTGTTTTAACCTTTGTAATTAATCCTGCATTAATTTTCCTCTTTTTGTTACTATGTTTTGTTTACTAAAGAGAATTTGTTGATCTATGAGGTGATACGATCTTCGTATTACATCAAATTTTAATAAGTAAATTAATATGTGTTTATAATCTTATCTTTTTCGAGTTCTTATCTTGGTTTTATTACATAATCTAGGTTTTATTCTTAATATACATTATGCTTTATCTTTTTAAAATATTTTAAAATAAGTCATACTCGAGTTTTCTTGCTCTCATATGACACTTTTTTTTTTTTTTTAATTTCTGAAGTCTTTTGTTAATTAAGCATCTTGTAGTATAATCGTGCATTCTCTTTAAACTGAAAAGAAGTCCTAGTAGTCTATTTAAACAAATGGGCCTTAATAGTAAAATACATCATGGAATACGACGTAGTGATAAATACGTGTAAGGAAAGTTCGTTAATCAGAGAAAAAAAAAAAATAGTAGTGCATTGGCTTTGTTATACCGAAGTTTACCATTACCGAGTTACACAAACTTGCGAAGTGCAGTTTCACATTTATATCTGCATTATAAAATTATAAAATCTAAAATATTTTTTGAGGCCATAAGATTCTGGAGAAGCCCCGCTGGGATGTCACTAAAGTTTAAAACAATTAAAAATTAAACATATAAAGAAATAAGAGAAGAGAGAAATATTAAACAAATTTCATTAGATAAGAACACACCTTTTATATAAGAGGAAAAAACTTGAGATTTGAAGAAAACTTTAGAAAACATCTTTGAAAACTTTGGGATATATATGAAAGAGTGTTATTAGGTAGAAAGAGAGGGCTAAATAGAGGTAAGGGGTTCGAGATGTCTCTTACATAGAAGAGTCCTCCTTATATAGAGGAAAAGAAAGGGAAAAGAAAGATAACTAGGGATGGAAGGATAAGGATAAGATTAAAGGATCACGATTAGAGATTCTTTCAGTTAAAATTTTCAGTAATGATTAAAAGCTTGAGCTTTTATTTTCTGGGGGATATGGGCTGAGGAAATTTAGATATGATGGGTTTTACGATAAGATTCTGACCAGCATGGACGGTCGCGTTTATCTTAGGGAATCTTGTCAGAAAGATGATTTAAAGAAAAGTAAAGCAGTTGTCCTTCAATCTGCCAGCCATCTCGCCTCTGATTGGCCTCTTTTTTCTTATAAATTTGTCCAAGTTTCTTTGTTAGTCTTACTTTAAATCTCTTTCTCCCATCTGTTGGCTTACCTTGCTTTTAAGCAGCTTCTGTTTTTCCCATCTTTGCTCTTGTCAAATCTTGTAGAAGCATCTTTAGTAGGAGAAAATTAACAAACGTCGCTATCTTGCTTTTCTTGGGCTTCCAGTGGATCGTGGAAGCCAGTGAATGCCTTGCTGCATAAATCCTTTTAAGGATTTGTTACTGTTGTGTTAAGCGGAAATTATAAGGCTTTTTGGAAAAGCCTCGCGTAAGAGAGTTTGAAGATGTCTTTCTGAAATTTCTGGATTTAGGCTGGACTAGGTTTCATTAATTTGGCTCGATGGTAGGCTCGATAATTCTTTAAGCAGAGCTAGGAATTTGGGTTATCTTGTCTCCCGGCCTCATGTTGGTTCCAAAAATTTTATTTTTCGAAAATTTATCAAAATTTATTTGATTTCTTTTATTTATTGTATTTTTTTCAAAAAAATTTTGTAAACCAAGCAGTGTTCATAGGCAAGGAGTTCCACGAGGCAATGTCGAAAAATATTGACTCGGGAACACTCTTAGAGTCAAATCGAGAAATATCCGCAGCCTTGTGGAAAGATGGATTTTTAAATGCGAAATACGGAACCTCAAAATGGTTCAAATTCCGTATGGCTGGGTCACGTTAGATCTTTCAGCTAGTACTCACACGCCCAAATACGAGTTAAAATGAAGAAGTTATGACCAGACAAGTTGGAGAAGAAAAAGCGGTTCTTTGTCGGGGAAGTATGTCGCGACCAGGAAAGTATGTCGCGACAGGAAGTATGTCGCGAAGCAGTATGTCGCGACCAGCAGTATGTCGCGACCAGTGTCGCGACAAGCAGTATGTCGCGACCAGTGTCGCGACAAGCAATATGTCGCGACCAGTGTCGTAAAGCGAGGTGTGTCGCGACCGATGTCCTTGACGAGAACGGCTGCGAAACCTTAAAAGGCGAAAATTATTTTGACCTAATTTCAAGCCCATTTACTTTAGGATATATATATACTCGTTTTTTTTTTTAGGTAAAGAAACGGCGGGAAGATTGGAGAGCCTCTCTCATGGAGTTTCTCTCTCTAGACTGCCCATTTTTTCAGTTTTTCACTGAAAAATTTTCTCCACTCAAATAATTTTTTTTTTCCAATTACTGGAAAACACCAAAAAAAAAAATTTTTTTTTTTTTTCATTTTCCATAATACTCAAATAAATTTATAAAAATTTATTTTCTTCCATTTTCTTCAATTTTACAATTTCTAAACCTTAGAAAATTATTTTCTTCACTCTCATCCAATAAATTTATAAAATTTATTTTTCATTTCTATTCCATTTTTGTACACTGGCACCACTCAAAATATTTTCTAAAATATTTAACACTTCCATGTGCTAATCACCAAGCACATAAAATTTCAATACATGAAACGTATCAGTGAACACCAAACACACAATAATTCACCAGATCACACAAAACACACAAAACACATGCATGCAGAGTCCTAGTTTTGTCCCGTGATTTCTTAGGTAATCTCATACCTAAACCGAACATCAAACCACCCAAGTGGTGATGGATACCCAAACCCGAGCTCCCTAGGTAATCATATTCCACTGATACCGCCGTGGAAGCCGGTATCGCATTTCGCGCCGTAGTCCTAAACTGTGCACTACACTACAACCGTATATCCTAGGCCCATGCCCGCGACGCTACGTAATCAGATACCTAAGCTCGATACTCAAGTCGTGACGCCCAAATCGGGTCCCGTTGATCTACCCGTCAACCTGCGGAAAAATCTAAATGTCTCGTATCGCGAGACTCATACCTGAGTAAAATTGCCTCTCGGGGCTCATAAATCAATACTCATCAAAATAAATATCGCAACTATTCTCCAATTACTCCCCAATAATTCAATAGTTGATTACACTTTTTATACAACATATATTAAATTCAAAATTCTAATACATGTATTCCAAAACCATCAAAGCCATAAACCGCTTCTTCAAATCTTCGCCTCCTCGAGCGCCCCTATAATTCGAAAAGTATAATCCTAATGTGGTGAGCTAAATCTCGCAGTGGAATCACCTGAACGGGTTACTCCACCTAAGCGCATATGCACGCCTCCGTATCAAACACACACTCAGCAAATATGTGATCCTACTTGAATGTCTACATGCCCATTCCCATGTCTCGAGTCCTCACCGACTCACTCACACTTGCCTAAGCCATGTATGAGAAGATAATCATTTTCAAACAAAACCCGTCACTTAAAAATATACCACCGAACGTGCTCAGAAAATACGGGACTACCCTCCGAGGTGAATTGTTGGTGAGCTCCAAACTCATGGTCCCCATCCCGCTCGACCGGGCTTACCTATCTCCCAACCCAATTCTCCGAAATATCATCCTGTGAAATTCCTTTTGCAACCATGTCCGCTGGTGTTACGTCACGTGACTCACACCTAACTTCTAGGTTACTCTGCTGCATATGAAAATGCATTATGCCATTTTCAAAATCATTTACACAATATGTCAATATGCATATTTTCAATCAACTACACTACACACATAATTCAACACATCAACTATCACCCAATTTAGCCTAATCGAGCAATTCATAATCATCTCCACGGCTTACAACACAATTTAATTCCATGTAATTGTGTCATTGTACTAACACATTGTAGTCAATGTCTTAACCTATCTATTTCCTGACACATACCAAGCCATCTACATCAAACAATTTCATGTTAAAACAAATGGACATTTATAAATTCATTTCATTCAAATCGGGATCGCTTTTGCCAAATCCCAAACATCAAGTGTGCATCTTCGCCCACTGCAACCACCTCCTACATCTGCTCCTCTCATGAACCGTTTCATTCCCATTCGGCCCCTACCACCAAAGCACAATTTATTTAATAAATCATCTCCCAACCCAAACATCCCTAAACCTAAGCACGATCGCACAAACGTCTCCAAAACCCAACATTCGGTTCCAAGATCTGGGATGTAGACAAACGGCCACCACGGCCTCAATCCAACACAAACATCAACAAAGACTTAAACCAAGAATAAAACAAGTAGGATGAAACCCCACCTTTATGAGCTCATGGAAACTCCTAAATCGGGTGCCCACGCGTTGTCCTCTCCGGCAGAACAACTCTCCTTCTTATCGCGAAGGAATCCGACTACTGACGCTCTACGATTCTAGAGAGAAGGAGGACACTCTCTCTCTAAAATGTGAGAACAAAACCTTCTGCATGTTTGGTCTTCTCCATTTCTTCCTCCTCACGTTTTCTTTTCCTTTTGTTTTATCCCTTTAGCTTTTCCTTTCTTTTTCTCATTTCTCTTCACCTCTCACATTTTCTCCTTTCTCTTTTCATTTCTCTCCTCTCTTTTGATTTCTCCTTTTGTGAAAGATTAAACGTATGAGTCAAAGCCATAAGCTTCTCCTCCTTCCTCAAGCCAAAATGAGTAATACCAATTTTCCTACCTTTATTCCTTATTTCTTTATTTTCCTTTTACGACATCACGCTTCACATTACGACATGAGCCACTAATCATTTCACACATATTAATTGGGTGAGCCACTTTTAACGCCAAGTGTCATTCTTAGTATGCCATGGCACGCCCTGTCCTCGCATGTGTCACCCGACACCCCACGCCTCGTAAAACGCGAAACCTCGACCACTCCTGAATCCAACAAAATTCGACGTGGTTGCTTAATTTCGTGAGACGATTTCAACGGAAAAGTCCGTTTCGTCATCCGAGATCTAGAAAAATTCCGGATTTTTACCGAAATTACGATTTTACCCATTTTTGAGAAAATTGTATTTTCTCGGGGTTTCACATCTCTTGTTCTATTCTATTAATTTTTTCATCTAAATAGAGATTATCTATATTTTCTTGATGTTCGTTACTTTCAATACTTAGACTAGTGTTGAAATATTCTTCTATGCATATTATACATCCTTCTAAATAACATTTCTGACATTTTGCCCTATTTAATTTTTCTGAAAACCATTTGCATTTAAAACATCTAATACTATCAAGTCCTCTATTATTTTTCCATTTATGTTCACATGTCATATCCATAAATTTTGTGTTTAAAAATTCTAGTTCTCAAGCAAATCATTTACGTAGATTCTCTATTTCACTATCTGAGTTTTCTTTTCCTTCTTTTATACTAACTATACTGTATATTGTTTCAGTATCAGATATTTCTTCATCTATTTCTACTAATTCTTCATTTGTATAGTCTAAAAGCATACTTCTAGTATTATATAGGGTTTTCTTTCTAGAACAATTCGTACTTAAATGGTCTGGTTCTCCACATGCATAGCACTTAAGTTTATTTTTATATATTCTCTTTGGATTATACTTTCTAACATGTCTATTAGGATCTAAATAAGGTTTTCTTCTAGTAGATCTTTTTAAGAAATATCTTTTATTGTATTTTCTATATGGTTTATATTTCTTCTTTCGATTCTTCTTCCATTCCATATGTTTGTGGTGTAAATATATTTTTACAAAATCTATATTGTCTCTTCTTAAGTTGTCTTTGGGTTTGTATTTCACTACATTTTCTTTTAAGTATTTTCATTATATGCTTTATCCTATGTCCTATACTCCAAGATTCCTGATTTTCTGTTATCTCATCTTGTTGGACTCCTTTTAATTCTTTCCATGAGGTTTCTATCTCTCTTCCTAAGGTTCCTGGAAGTTTTCTAAACAAATTTTCTCCTAATTCTTGGTTAAATCCATTTCCTGAAATAGCACAAAAATGATAGAATGATTGACATAATTATTTTATATATTTCCATTTTTTTCTCGCATTTGTTCTTAAAATGTACAATGCTTCTCTTGTTGAATGGTAATATGTCCTGAGTTGGGATCTTCTCCTGTAATTAGACTACTAATTTGGTTTAAAAAATTATATGGATTAGCTCCTAGTTTAAGCATACCGTTGTAATTCTCCCTAAAATTTGTTTTGTATGATTCTCATAGTGCCCTAGTACTTTCTCCTAAAAAGGTTTCTAAATATTTTTACATAGTTTCAGGATATGTTTCTTGGGGTATATTTTTCCAAACTTCTGCTACGACTGGATATTTCCGTACATCTATTACACTATTCCATAATCGTGGATCATGAGTCGCTTATATATTTAGTGTATTTGTCCTAAATTTATCCTAAACTTATAGGGTTTTTCTACTGGGTAAGGTCTTCCTTTTTAGGTCTAAAATCTATGATTCACTATACGATTGGTTTGGTCTAGGCATGTTTTCATAGCGTGCTTGTGGTCCGATAAATTTCTCCTCTATCTTGTCGCACTTACAGGTTGGGTTCTAGTAAATGGTGTAGGAGAGGTTGCAGACTTTACTTCATCTTCCATCATTTCTAAGTCATTATCTGATTCTATGGTTTCATTATCATCTTCTATTAATTCCTATCACTACAATATTTCCTGAAACTATCATGACACCTTTCTGCCTTCCTCATCTTCCTTTTTTCAAGGCTAATGTTTCTATTTTTAATAAATCTTCTTCTCTTGCTATTACTCCGTCTGCTTCATAGAGTATCCTTTTTATTGGATAATCTTTTCCTTCTAAGGTTACAGAGTCTATTTTTGTTTATGTTAATTCTTCTTGGTATTCTTCACTTTCTTGTATGTCATTCTTCTTATAGTCTTTAAATCTTATACTAGTTTTTCCTAGAGTATTTTGGTATACTAAAGAGGATTTTGGTATAAATGTTTATGTTCTTTTAGCTAAATCTTCTAGATCCCATTCTAATCCTGCTAGATTTTCTGTGCTTAATGCCTCTCGTTTAACCATTCCTACTCCTTTGGTGGTTAAGAGATTTACCACATCTTCGACTTTTATTTTTACTTTATTATCTGCATTATTTGTACATCTTCCAATAAATCCTATATTAATTACTAAATTACTATCTTTTACTTCTTGTTCATCCTTGTTTTAATTATTTAATATCTTGTTGTAGACTCCATCATAAAATATGGCATACAAATATACTATTCTGCAGTTATTATATATATCTATTTTTATTTCATCATTGTTTTCCCATAGTCAGTCTAACTATCATCATATATGTACTAATGTTTTTTGCTCAAACATTTCTTCTTAACTTTTTAATGGCTATAGTTATTAATCCTAAATGACAAAACTATAATCTTTTCTTAATGTTTACTATACTTTCTTTTCCTAATAGTGTTCTAACATGTAATTGTATCATTTCCAAACATTGGATTTCTTTCTCTCTCGACATTTTATAAATTTATTTCTTCTTTCAAACATTTTTCTTTTATATATTACTTCTGGTTCTAATATTTTTAAACCATTAGTTTTAAAGTTTTCATATTCTATTTCTGGGTGTATAATTTCAACTATTTCTGTTCCATATTTATCAGCTTGCCTAAGTAGTCGATCATTATTACTACTTGTTTCTCCTACTTTAGATATTGTTCTAGAAACTCCTAAAAATGATCTTCTGCTTTTCATTACTTTTTTGTTTGTCTTTACTTGTTCCAAAAGTATAAGTTCTAGGTATAGCTATTGATTTCTTTGGTTTTCCTATTTCTAAATTATTTATGCCTTTTATAAGATCTTCTTTGTCTTATGTGTTTGAACTACTAGGTTTGTCGTAGATTCTACCAAGTTTCTGACTTATATTTATTAGTAATAATATTATTATATTATTTTTTTCACTAAAGTTAAACTTAGACCTTATATTATATTACTAACAGGGTCTTTTGAACTTAGACCTTTGGGTATATTATGGAATTTTTTAACTTCTTCTAGTATTTGGAGATATGTTTGATCTTTTGATAAGTTATTCATATGCTAGTTTATTTAATTATTTCAGTATATTTGTGTGTTCTTTATTTATTTCTGTAAGTTTTTCTAATTGGTTGATGATCTTATTATTAGATTCTTCTAAGTGTTTAATCTTATGTACTAGTATTCTATTTTCTTTTACCAAGTCTAGTGAATGAATATAATCAAGGTTTTTTCCTATTTGTTCTACTTTATTTTCTAAACGTTTTATCTTACTAAATTCTGGATTGAAAGTCTTAAGATTTTCTGAAAAATTGATTATTAGATCTACTAACGTATTAATAGTTTTGTATGAATTTTCTAAATTTTCTGAGTGTATATTATGTGTATAAAGTTCCTTTTTATAGTTGCACTTGAGTTTAAATGAGTCTGAAAAACTAATTTGTTTTTCTAAGTTTTCTATTCTGAGATCTAGATAATCTAAATTTCTAATGAAATGAATAATCTTAATAAATTGTTATATCTTCTATGTGTTCTTTCTCCGATAATCTATGATAGGTAGAGTTTCTCTATTGCTAATTAATTTTCTCTAGTATGCTGTTTTCAGTATAATATTTTAGCCGATTTTGCTCTTCTTATAGTAAGAGGAATTATATCTAATATTTCTATGTAATTATTTATATTCAAATATTAATAAATTTCTAAGGCTTATAAAAACCTTAATCTTATCACTATTTTCGTGAAAATCTATGTGACTAATTTTTTCAGGAAATCATCAATCTTGTCATAAACTAATTTTTAAATAAATAAGATAAATAAAACTGGTTTATATCTGAGTGAGTTAATCTTAAATGTTTTCTTTCTAGGTTGTTTCTGAGTATATTAAACATTAATCATTCTTTATCTAATTTTTTAATGGTAGTTATTATATCAAGAACAGCTAAATTCTTTCTAATATAATTTGTTGGAATATTAAAGATCTTGTTTCTAAAACCCATTTTCAAATATTATTTCTTTTTAATTATTTCTACCTGGATGATGTGATTAGCATAAAGTTATAAAGATCTAAACACTCTTCCAATTCTCTTATATATTATTTTATTATTAATTTATCTATGTTTGACTAGATCTAAGGCTCTAATACCAATAATTTATGAGGGCTGAAGAATTTCAGTTTAAGTTGAGGATTTAAGGGGTGAGAAAGTGATATAGAAAAAGTTTTATAAGTCCTACTCAGGGTTTTCCTTACTCTCATATGGCCTTTTTTTTTTTTAAATTTACAAAGTCTTTTGACTAATTAAACATTCTGTGAGTATAATCATGCATTTCTCATTGCAATGAAGAGCATATTGCTAAGTGGCACCCAGAGATGCCACGAGATAAGGTGGGAAAAAGCCAAATCAAGTTCCGTTTGGTCACCGAGAAAATGCAGGAAAAAGGAATTCTTGATCGAGAATTCTTTGAAAAACTTGAAGCATGAGCATTCTTGTGGTGAATGACACAGAGTGAGAGAGACCTATCAGAGTGGGGCGAATGACAGTTTCGAGGGCGGAGAGACGGTGGTCGAAGGAGCCGAAAATGGAGACTATGTTGTCGATAATCTGACTCTTTTGCACTGACTCTATCATCATCGTCGTTCTCTCACTCAGCGCATCCACGCCTACTGCAATGCCCATTTCTCCCTCTCTGTCCGTTGATGGCTTTCTCCATCTCTCTCTCCTAAGCTAGGAAGATAATAAAAGCAACAAAAATTAGGGCTTTAGTGAACTTACAAAGATTTGCAACGATAAATAGAAAATTTTAGAAAAAATTTTAGTTATGAATTTTAACAATATTTCCATAAAAATTCTTGCCGCTATAACCCTCGCTTTTGTTGTAGTGAATACAAATAATTTCTTCCTCTCCATCATCTAGTCTCTCACATTTTCTAGTTCTTCTTCCATCTTCCTTCCAACAGTTAGCTTTGTTGTATTGGAGTAATGGACTCACTTGACCTTTAATAATGAACTATTTATTGGATAAAAGATAACGTAAGATTTGTGAATCTAGCTCATGTTTTTGTTGAAAAATAACCTTTTTTTTCTTTCTTTTTTTTTGATAAAAATGCACATTATGTTTTGAAAGAAATGGTTAATTTTTATTAAAAAAAAATAAAAACATGTATTTTTGTTAAAATCATACCAAAAATTTGATAAATGGTCAAATATCTGAAATTGAGTTTTGGAAATTTTTTTTAATCAAATCATTATAAGCTTTCATAAACTATGGGATTAAAAAATAAAATAATAATTGATAGTGCCTAAAAATCACGACAAAGCCCAAGACGAAGGCCCAGTGGGAATTAAAACCATCGCAGCTTAGCCGCCATTACGCCTCCATGTGGTCGACAAGAGAGCCTCACGTGGGGACCTGGCCCATGATGACGCCCGACATCTAAAGGCAGCCCATGGCTGAAACTAAGTCTAGTAAATGACAGTGACTGTGGATAATCCGCTCCACCAATTATGACGTATCGGTGAAAGCACTCCATCTCCATGATTCGATATCTACCATTAAGGGAAGAAGGATCCCCTACAATTATGGCTCCCCTTTAATTATCCTTAATATTCGCGAAGGGAGCAAGGGAAGAGATATTCCTACCCAATTGGGATGATGTCATATCGTCGTCTAACAAGGAAAGTCATCGTGATCACCCACAATAAATACCAAGCAATTCCACCGAAGAAAGGTACACAATCACAAAACCATCAACAGTTGATCTCTTACCCTGTCATAAGAAAGAAACTAACTTAGGCATTGGAGAGGCGGCCGGCACACTTCTGTTCAAACCCATCGCTTCAAGTGTCGCGATACCAATCCGCCCAATCCGACCGCCTAGTGACTCAAAGAAGCTCCGCTTCGCTGGAGAGAAAAAGCACCATCGCTTGGCGCCATCTGGGAATAAACTGCTCCTTTATTAAATCAACCGGATTTCTCGTTGACTCCGGCCGGTATCACTAAACATGCTGTGAGTCAAACAAACTCTCCAAGGACGCAAGACCAACAGGACGACTTTGATAGCAACAACCGTGGACGCCGAGTTTCACGCCGCAACGAAATGGAGGCACTCCGCCTTCACAATCAGCGCTCGCTAAGGATTCGCGGAACTCACCGTAGCGCACGCCACAAGAGTGCACAACAGCCCGTGAATAGTTTAACACCATTCCAAGGATAAACAAAGCACTCGACGCCCGAGACGCGATTTGAGAAGGAAAATAGCCACTGTGGAGCATGACTCCCTTTGGCCATCACAGACGACCATGACGAGGAGGAGCAGGGCAGGAACAACAAAGGCAACAATCCAGTCCCCCGCCAACTTGAAAGGGGAGCACAATCTTAGGAATAGCGTTTCAGTGCCATCCAACAAGAGCTCGGCCACATAAAGGAAGCCGTAAAGGGCCGGACCCCAGTATCAATGGACGCCCGGCATGGGCAGGCTGAATCCCCTTCACGACGGGGCCCGCACTTCCCTCCCAAAATTCGTAATGTCGCTGCATCGAAGATTTTGATTTTAACGAAGAGACCTTGCACACCTCAACACCTACAAGAATCGATTGAGCTACATGGGATACTAAGACCCCGTGAGATGCGCAGCCTTTGCCATCATGCTATGGCTCTCAGCTTGGCATGGTTCAACAAGTTCTCGCCAAATTTCGATCTCATCCTTCAAAGAACTCTCCATCGTCGTGTCCCACTTCATTGAGCACTGACGCACCTGGGCCAAGCTACCACCGGGCCGACCAGAAGCAAGGCCCCCAAGAAAACCCAAGGTCCGCCCGTGAGGTTCAACTCGAGTCAGCTGGAGGGTAGACATTCCAGATGAAAAGTTCATCACCGCCTTTATCAAGCCGGGCTAGGCATACCAAAGACCATGTTCTCCATCTCGAAGAACCTCAAGCAAGACATGGCCGAGGTGCTCGCTAAAGCGTAAAAATACATCAACTGGGAGGAGGCCCTCTTACTGCCTGCTTTCAGCTCTTTCGCGTTAAAAGGAGAAAAAGCAAGGACTAAAAACCCGGACCTGGGGTCTCTGCATGACCTAAAAGACTGAGACGTATCTCCACCGAGGACAGAGAAGATAAAGATCGACTCCAAAGAGAAGAGGTAACGTCAAGAATCCCTGTCCACCCCACCGGCTGTGCCGCTTGCACGAGATCACCCCCTAACGGCCTCGGTGTCTCAAGTCTTATACGAGGTGCAGCATGAGAAGTTTTTAAGGTGGTCGTCTCAAATGAGGACGGACCCAGCAAAAAGAGACACAACCAAGTACTACAAGTTCCACAAAGATCATGGGCACCAAACAAATGACTGTAGTCAGTTGAAGAAAGAAATCGAATTCCTAATCCACCGTGGGCATCTCCGTCGTTACATGGCTCCAAAAGATCAGAACCGGAACCTCCTCCACCAACTTGTTAGCCAACCCCAGCTTAGTATCAGCAACCCTAGAGAGATCACACAGATTTCGGGGATTCGCTGTGGGGAATCCAGCTCATCCAGATGGCCTCACCTACTTAGCATCGTACCGGTGGGAGCACTTGAGGCACAGCCGTGTCCAAGCTCCCTGGCCGATACCACCTCATAACCTTCGACTCGACATGGAAGGCTACCATCCCCATGATGACCCACTGCAAAAGGGTCGTCAGGGTTAACAAAACAGCTTCACGTGGTCTCGATCGACAATGGGAGCTCGACCGACATCATCTTCGCATCAACGTTTGACAAAATGGGCATCAAAGGGAGAGCCGGAACCTGAGAAGCGCCCACTCACTGGACTCCGAAGAGAAAGTACGTCGGGTCGAAAAGATACCGGTACTTACTTTGGGAGACCATGCCGTGCCAACAACGACAAAATTCCTCATAGTGGATGCCCCATCGCGATAACATGAAGAGTCGCGTGCCTTCAATGCCATAAGGGTCGTCCCTTCCGCCTATCATATGGTTGTCAAATTCCCTACGGAGAATGGAGTAGGAATGGTTCAAGGAGACCAACGAGTAGCCATGGAGTGCTACTTGACGTCAATGAAACAAAAGGGCCGGGACAAGATCCACATGGATGAGCCTCTATACGAGAGATGAATTAAACACCCGACCTATGCCCTCGAAGAGCCGGAATCCGCATAACTCGACGACTGCGCGAATACCTCGCCTACATCGGATCTAAATTGGCCGAGGACGTCAAAGACCTCCTCATCCGCTTCTTAGAGCAAAATGTGGAGGTATTCGCTTTGAAGCAAGAAGACATGGGAGGAATTAACCCAGTAGTTATCACCCATAAGCTGAATGTCATTCCCTCCTTCAAACCCGTCAAACAGAAAAGAAGAAGTTTCGCCGTAGCGCGTAAGGTGATCAACGAAGAGGTCAAGAAGCTTCCTCGAGCTATCCGCCAGCAAGTAGATTATCCTAACTGGTTGGCTAATGTGGTTCTCGTCAAGAACGAAAATGGAAAATGGCGACTCTGCATTTACTTTACCGATGTTAACCAGGCTTGCCCGAAAGATAGCTTCCCCCTGCCCCGGATCGACCTCATAGTTGACGCCACTACTGGCCACGAGCTCCTCAACTTCATGGACGCTTTCTCGAGTTATAATCATATCAGAATGGACCCCAACGACTAAGAGAAAACCTCATTTGTGACCAGACAAGAAACGTATTGTTATCAGGTGATGCCTTTTGGTTGAAGAACACGGGGGCCACCTATCAAAGGTTGGTAAACAGAATGTTCCAAAAATAGATTGAAGCATCCATGGAAGTATACATAGATGACATAAGCCAGAAGTCAATAAGGTCTAGCCCATCGTGAGATTCACTCAGCTAAATCGCTCCAGACCTGGCGACTACAAGATGAAGTTAAACCCAACCAAGTGTGCTTTCGGAGTCTCCGTAGGGAAGTTCTTGGGTTTCATAGTCAACAACCGCGGAATAGAGGCAAATCCAGACAAGATAAAAGTCGTGCTCGACATGAAACCACCCTCAAACACTAAATAAATTCACACTAACCGGAGAATAGTCGCTTCCGAAATACTTTGTGTCCAGTTCAGCGATGCGTCACCTTTCTTTCAAGTTCTGAAAAAGGCCTTCCACTGGGATGCCCACTATGAAGAGGCGTTCTCAACGCTAAAAGCCTACTTAAGCTCCCCCCCTATTCTGGTAAGCCCCTCCGAGGGGGAACTCCTTATGCTCTACTTAGCCATTTCCGATTTCTCGACTAGTGCCGCCCTGGTCCAAGAGCGAGATAGAGCGCAGCAACCGGTCTATTACTGCAACCGAGCTTTGAGAGGAGTAGAGGAAAGGTATCCGAACATGGAGAAGCTAGTTCTAGCATTGGTGACCACCGCTAGAAGACTTCGACCATACTTCAAAGCTCACACAATCGAGATTCCGACATAACACCCAATGAAGCAAATACTGCATAAACCAAAAACCTCAGGAAGACTAGTAAAGTGGGCCATAGAGCTGAGTGAGTTCGACATTAGGTACAAGCTAAGAACAGCTGTAACACCCCCAAAATACACCCTAGTCGTTTTAAACGTGTTTAGGGTATTTTGTTGGTATAAAGTGAATTTTTCGTAATTATTAATTTGCTAAGTGAGTAAATTTCGAAACCCATAAATTTGTACAAGATACAAGGGCAAACATGTAATTTGTCAATATGGGATATAAAAGTCATAAAATAAGAAATTTATATGCTAGTCTAGAAATAACATAAGTTGTAAAGCAATTAATAGAAAGTTGGAGGACCAATGTGCAATAATTAGAAAGGTTAAGTATAAAAAGGGGAAGGAGACCAAAAATATCTCTTCTTTTTTTGTCTCCCAAGTTAGGGCTTCACGTTTGGAGCAAAGAAGAGAGGAGAAGAGAAGAAGATGAAGAAGAAGAAGAATAGCAAAAAGGTATGGATCTAGTAAGGATCTTTGTATGACTTTGTATGGATACATGTTTTGGGTTGTATGGAATGGTATGGATACTTGGATTTGAAGCTTTGAACATGTTCTAGGGTTTATGAGAAATATTCTAACCCTAGATTTGTCAAGTTGGGTGTTACCACCTAGTTTTGAGGAATTAGCTGAGAAAAACCCTAGGTTTTGCAGTTAAAGATTGAAAGATGATTTGAGTAGAATAGAGGTTACAAGATGAATATGGAGGGGTTTTGATGTGTGTATTGAGTATCGAGTTGGTTTGGGTGTAAATATATGGAAAAATGGGAGAAAAACCACCATTTCTGGGCATTTTCAAGGTTTGGTACCGGTACCATATGTGTTCTGGTCGACTGGTATCGCTACCGAAAAGTCGGTACCGGTACCCAATGTTCTATTTTGGACCAGCATTAATGTTTTGGCCATAACATGGTTGTTTCTTATCCGAATTGAGTTATTCAAGTTGTTAGGTAAACTAGACTTCAAGGAGAACACATCTCCTTGAAATAGGTATCTTCACTCGAACCCATTCGGGCCCAGAAGTCACTCAGCTGGCCATGCTCAAGCCAATTTCTGGTTTTGTTTTGAACATAGAGTAGTCCCGGTTGTTTAGGACATATCTTGAGTTTCGGTGCTTCGATTTGGGTGATTCCAGTTGGAGAAGAACCCTTAGCACCTTAGCTTCAAATTAGTATAAAGAACCAGTGTCATGTATGGAGTTAAGACCCCTGAAAATGAGTATTTCAGACTGTCCCTAGTGTAATATGGGCAAACTGACTAGTTTGACACGAAAATGCCATAACTTGAGTTTGGATGATTCAATTGGAATGATTCCAATTTCTAAGTAAAGTAGATTCATAGAGGAACAAGAATACATGAATGATGTGTGAATACATAAGCGTCATACTGTACAAGTATATGAAATGCCATATGTAATAGGCATGAAACAAGAAAAATATAGGAAATGCAATATGTATAGATGTGTTCATGAAACATGAATATGATATGAAACATGAAAACGAACTGAAACATGAACATGAACATGAAAGGCAATATGTCATGAACACATAATGTGGCTAAGAATGCCCTAATTATTCTGTACGAATGAAAATAGATTATATATGATTATTATCACGTATAATTATAGGACTGCCTAAGACCAGATATGGAATGACACGGCACCTCTATTACGTGGGCAGGCACGTATAGTACTTCGATACTCTCTGATTAGTGCGACGGCACTCTCTAACCGTGCTTCAGCACATTTAGTACTTTGGTACTCTCTATTTAGTGCTTTGGCACTTCTCTCGCTAGCATTCCGATACTCCGATTAGTGCGACGACACTCTTCGCCGCGCTCACACTCCTCGCTTTCAGGCTACTTCGCACCTCAAGATTATATTGTACCTTCGGTACTTATTGTGTCGTTTACTCATTTCTATTACCGGTCTAGGTAATCCAACGCTTATATAAGAGTCCAAATAACGACAAGAGGGAAGTAATGTACGTTGTTCGATTCGAATGTATTCTACGTACCAGACTCGAACATACCCTAGTAGTTTTCGACTTGTTTAGGTATATTAAAAGTTAAATGGAAATTTTCGGAAAATAAAATAAAAGAGACCCGCACCATTAATACGCTGCATGTAAACGTATGCAATTCTTCAACACTGAGGATTTCTATGTCATAAGATGAAAAGGATGCCAAAGATAAAATTGAATAAGTTGGATTGAAATAATAAAGAATGGAAGGGGCTAAATTAGAATATGGCATGTTAAGCTGGTAAAAAGAAAAGGAGCTCCAAGGACCAAATGCAAAATGAAAATTAAAACAAAAATGGGTTTTTTCTTTGTCTCTCTGCCAAACATGGCCTTAACAAAACATGGGATTTAAGACAAATTTGGTCTCATTTTGGAAGACCAAAAATGTGGAGAAGAAGAGGAGAAGAGGAAAAGAGAGAAGAAGAGGAAGAGGAAGAGGAAGAGAAGAAGAAGAGAGGAGAAGAAGATAAGTCAAGATCAAAGGTATGGAACTACTAAACTTGAGTATGGATCTTTGGTTTGTATGATTATTATCTTGCCCAAACCTAGGGTTTTGCTAGGTTTATCTAACTCCAAAAATTATGGAAAGTAAGGTGGGAAAACCTTAAAATAGTATTAATAAGAATATGGAATCCTTTCCTTTGAGGATGGATTCATGGTTTAATTGAGAATAACTGGAAGTTAGGTTTATTCATAACTAATCATCATAAGTTTATTTATGTATGGGTTATTACCTATATTAGGAGTTGCTTTGAGAGTAAATCATGAAGGTTTTGAAGAAAGATATCCATCAAAGATGATTCATGAAAAGATAATCGAGTTACAAGATTAATATGAAATGGTTTTGATGTGTGTATGAAGTATGTGAGTTGGCCTGGGATGGAAAATATGGAAAAATGGGAGAAAACACACATTCGGGCATTTTCAGTGACCCGCACGGCACATCTGAACCCGTATCGCACATTTTTGAACCCGCACCGGCACACCTTGGAAGCCGCATCAAGACAGTCAACGTGGCCTGAACCCGCACCTGGCATGTGCCGTACCTATACGGTACACCCCCGCCTATTTTGAGCAAAGGTTCGGGATTTTAGCCATAACTTGCCTATTTCTATCCGATTCCGAAAGTGATTCAAGGGCTAATTGCGGCCAGACTTAAAGGAAAACCAAACATCCAGAAATAGGCATCGTCAAATTCTGATTTTAAGTGGCCCAAAAATTCACTCCAAAGTGGGGCCATGTTCAAGCCACCGTTCCAGCTTTTGAAACATAGAGTGGGCCTCGTGTCTAGTCATATCTGAGCTCGTGTCTCGAATTGGGTGATTCCAATTGAGAAGAACCCTTATCACCTTAGCTTTTAAAATAGTACAAAGAGATAGTGTCAAATATGAAGTTAAGACCCCGGAAAATGAGTAATACAAACTATCCTCAGTGTAATCTAAAATTGAATTAGTTCGCATGAAAATGTCATAACTTTAGTTCGATTTATCCGACAATATTCCAATTTCTAAGTAAAGTGTATTCATAGAGGAATAAGAAATATGAATATATGATAGGTATACTCTAAATGAATAGATAACACGCAAGAACAAACGATAAATGCTTAAATACGAAGAACGATAGAGAGAAGTAAAAGATGACAAAGCACAGGAATAAGTATATGTACATGAATGATAGGCATAGTAAAGGCATGATGGAGTAAGTAATATGAAATACAGTATAAAAGCATCTGACAATAGAATCATGAATAGGAAAGTATATGAATATAAGCGTATATGATATGAATATATGAATAAGTAAAAGCATACATGATAGAAATATAGAAGTACATGAATAGCTAAATCGAGTATGGTAAACGTATGAAGGACATGATGTAAACATGAGATAAAAGGATATGAATATATATAAAGATGTGATATGAATATATAAATACAAGAGCGCATAAGATGCATTCATGATATATGATAGACAAAACTAAACGATGTAAAAAGATATGAATATATGTATTATAGAGATATATGAGAACCGTAATATGAAGCTACAGATATGAGAACAAATACAGAGTAAAGTAATGATAGTATATATTGCATAAGCAATTAAGATAACAATAGTTATTCATGCTTATGGGATATGTACAGAAAATGTAATAAAGCTGATTGTCTCGCTAGAACCTGCAGAGGGATAGATAGGCATGCCTATGTGGAAGATACAATTGTCAGCAAAGAGATACATGCATTGCATATCGAGGCCCCGTTTGGGTCGATGACATAGATCCCGCGATCGTGTGGCCCCAAAGGGTCACTAATAGACCGAGATCACTGCCTTCGCACAAAGGATAGTACCTTCGGTACGTATAGACAGAGATCATTGTCTCGCATGTTGATAGTACCTTTCTAGTACACCCGCCATTTCCGAATCCGCTAGCGTATTTGCAGTGCATGAATATAAAAGAAAATGAAAAGTATACACAAAGGAAATGTAAATGCAAAGCATATGATATGATATGAGAAGCATAGCCTTGCTATGCAATGAAAGTATAGACGACATAAAGAACAAGAAGTACAAAGATAACTCGATACGAAAAATAAAAGATATAAACACGCTAGCATTGCAGTGATACAAAAGCATAAAGTATATGAGAGATAGAATAAGAACATACAAATGTATATGAAGTATACGATAGTACAAGTATGAAAATGAAGAATGAAAAGTATAACAGGAAACAGTATATGAAATGAACAGTACATGAATATAGAAATATGAACATACAAATACAAAGTATATGACAAGACAATATCGAAGAAGAAAATATATGATAAAACAATATGTAAGAACTGAATAGTCTAGCATGGGCGTGTAGCCACTACATGGAAGGAGATATAATATAGGTACAAGATAAGAAATGATATACGTGACAAACATAGAATGCAATAAATCATAGAACCGATGTGATGAAAAAGACATAGACTAGAGACAGCGACAGGTAATTCTGAAAAATGAAAAGGAACATTTAAAAGACATATGACAAGCGTGAAAGATGAACATATGACAAGGATAGGAATATGTAAAGTATAAAAATAGGAATACAGAAAAAAGAATAGATAAAAGATATGCCAAAGACATAGAATATGTAACAGAAAAAGATTGAGATGAAAAAGGAATGTAAGATGATAAGTAATTAAAGTTATAAGAATATGTATAGATATATGAAATGCATATATATAAGCTTGTGACAGTCGCCATTGGTGGTTGTTCATGCTTATGTTCCCACTAAGCGTAAAGCTTAGCACAAGTGTTCAATCCGTGTAGGTACCGAAGAGGAAAACAGAGTACGAGTCGATCCACATCAGCAGCCGAAGTCAACACATCAATAAGGGTCCATTGGAAGATTTTTTTTGGTATAATGTATATGTCTTTTTGTTTCTTTTTGAAAACCATATACATGTTGAACACTATTAAATATAGGACTTGTATATGTATTTTGTATCCTTTGCGATTAATATAAAAACAAGTTTAATAGTCACAAGTTAATGGTTATAGTTAACTGATCACAGAGCCCCAACTGGGGGCATCACAATTTAGTGAGCATCCCGACCGGTTCCTGACCCGCCTAATCTGCCTGACGGAGAAGGTGTCACAAAGACTCAGATGTCGTAGCTCTCAGAGTACTCCACGTACTTTTAGCATGCCAAGTATAAGTCTACTAAAAGTATAAGGATAAGAATAAACTTTGTAACTCCTACGGGAGATATGAACAAGCATAAATCTGGCATAAGTACAAGTAGGCGTATAAGTTTATTTCATGAATTCATGATAAATTCTGAAATCTACTACTCGTACATCCTACATCGTTATATGCTTATATCGTACTAGAATATTAATGCATGTGTATATGTATAAGTTGAGAGGTTCCCACCTAAGCTGCAGTTTTCAAGAAGGGTTTTCAATCCGTGTAGCCGTGAGAAGGACGTCCGCGATCTTTCCGAATACAAATGGCCAAGACACTAGTAAAGCCCATCATCGTAGGTTCCATGCTCCGATTTGTAAATGTAAATGTATAGTTTTGTATATGTAAATGGGACTCGTGACTATATGTACATGACATCAGAACACCATCATGGCAAGAGTTTTATTTTTGTGTTTTGATATATGATATTTGGCTACGCTTATAAGACTCGGGGCCCACCAACCGGGTGCCAGTAAAGAGTCCCAAGATAGCTGCTGTTCCTCCACCGCATTTAAGGCGGGTCGGGTAATGACAACAACAAAGGGCAGTGTCGGGTATTTCATTATGGAATTCACTCGACAGAGCCTACCTGAACCGCCAATCAGCAACTAACTCCCAGACCGAGGTTATCCATAGATGGGGCCGCCAATGCCCAAGGATGCGGTGCAGGTTTATTCTCGACTCCCCGGATGGAATCGACGTGGAATATGCATTCAAATTCGGGTTCCAGACCTCCAATAACGAAGCCAATGTCATTACCGGGCTTAACCTCGCCCACTCCATGGAGGCTGATCAACTAAAGGTATGCAGCGATTCCCAGTTGGTGGTGAAGCAAATAGAGGACTCCTACAAAGAGAGGGTGAAAAAAATGATCATTTACCTCAAAAAGGTACGTGAACTACTCAAAAAGTTCGTACGGGTTTAGGTCAGACACGTCCCAAGAACTAGAAGACTGGTGATTGCGACGCCTTTGCGGCGGGCGCTAGCAATCCAAGGCCGCAAGAAGACTCGACACATGCGTCGGCCGAGCACCATGGAACCTTCGCAGAACGCCAACAAAGGATTTAAGTCCTCCTAGTACGATCAAGCCCGGAAATGGACGGACCCCATCCGGGACTATTCATAACCAAGACGCTATCGAAGCCATTCAACGAGGTATTTAACCGAGAGCCAACCGCCCAGATTAGTTCTTTTACGAGAAACCCTTTACAAACGGGGCTTTTCCGCACCCCTCCTCAAATGTGTAGGAAAGGAAGATGCCGACTACGTACTTAGAGAGGTACTACCTAAGGCATCCGTCGAACCATATCTGAGTCTCAACTGCGTAGAAAACCTCAAGCAAGGGTATTATCGCCCACAATGCTCAAAAACAGACGCCTACGTAACTGGCCGAAGATGCAAAATCTATCAAGAACATGCCAAGATCTCCCATCTCCCATCGAAGCCACTGACCTCAATCATAAGCCCTTAGCCTTTTAAACATTGGGGATTAGACATACTCTGCCCCTCGCCTACAAAGAGCACCAAACGGTACCTGGCCACATAAGTGGACTACTTCACCAAATAGGCAGAGGCCGAGCCATTGGCAACAATCACCTAGCAAAGGGTACGTAATCCCGTTTCTACGGCCCATAATCTCGCGTGTTTGAATCCCAAAAGCATTGGTATTCCATAATGAGGTGCAAATCGACAACTAGAAATTCAAAAACTTTTGCGCCGAGCTCGAAATCAAGAATTACTATTCGTCCCCAGCTCATCCGTAGTCCAACAGATAAGCAGAAGTCACTATAAGGACTCTCACATTGAAGACTAAGCTGGAAAACCTAAAGGGAAAATGGGTAGAATACCTCCCCGAGGTATTATGGGCATATGTAACTACACGTTAAAGTCCGCAACTCCGAGAACCTGATTCCGCCTGGCATTTGCACCGAGGCGTAGCCCCCGCCGAGGCTTCGGGGCACGAGTCACCCAGTAGTCAAGTTCGCAAACGCTACACAATGAGGAGCTCCTTCGCTTTAAACTCGATCTCCCGGAGGAAAGCAAAGAAGAGCGTGCTCAAACGCACCGAGGACTACCAACAAAAAACAGCAAGGTATTATGATCGAAAGGTCAGTCCTAATAGTTTTAAGCCCGACGACCTAGTACTTAAGAAACTCTTGCCAGCAAGGAAAGACCTCACTCACTGGAAACTGGGACCCAACTAGGAGGGACCCTATATCGTATCACGGATAATCCACCTTGGCAACTATGAGCTCCAAACGGAAGATGGAAAGACCTTGCATCACTCCTGGAATGTCGAGCACCTCAAGCTTGCCACCATAAACTCATATTTTATCTATTAATAAAGCGCAAAGAAATTTACTTTCTGCTCAAATAACTTTTTTTTGCTTGTTTTTGGTTTGCCTACTCGTGAATCATAAAGAATGAACTAGTGGAGCTCTGCTTATCATAAACTACCGAGGCTCAAGGCCCCGAAGGTTACATGAAACATCGACAAGTATCGTGAGCCAAAGGATTTCCAGATTTTTATTTCTATAGAATTATAGTTATTCCAAAAAATTACAATCAGCAAAACCACTCTCTATACTCCAGAAAATTACAATTAGCAAAACCGCTCTCTATATTCTTGAAAATTACAATCAGTAAAACCGTTCTCTACATCTCAGAAAATTACAATCAAAAAACAGCCATTCAAGGCAAAAACCACAAGAAATAGAAAAGGGAAACAAGAAAAAGAGAAAAGAGGGGAGCAAAGGTATAGCATAAGAAACAGATTCTACATTCAACACGCCACTTCTCCAACGTAAAAATTCCCCTCGACTCCACTCCATCAAATGGCTGGACTAGGGAACAACACAACTCCAACAAATGGCAAGACTAGGGAACAATACAACTCCAACAAATGGCAGAACAACGAAACCAAACGTCGGCCTATGACCACCAAACAGACTTCGCATAATGGAAATCAAACCCTAAAGCTTCATCAGGTCCGAACTCCAACGCTGGCAAAGGTAGGAAGGAAAACGAGAGAGACGTATAACATACACCCTCGAAGGAAGGAGGTTATTTATAAAGAATCTTGGACACCTTGGAAATTAAAGAGCCACATAGCTCAGAGTTCAAAGGAGCCACGTAGCTCAGAGTTCAAAGGAGCCACGTAGCTCAAAGTTCAAAGGAGCCACGTAGCTTAGAGTTCCAAAGAGCCCAATAGCTCAGTTTGTTAAGAGTCACGTAGCTCAGTTCGTTAAGAGCCCAGTAGCTCAGTTCGACAAGAGCCATGTAGCTCAGTTCAATAAAAACTCAGGAGCTCGGATATTAAAGAGACACGTAGCTCAGACGTCGAAGGAGCCATACAACTTAGCCCAAAAGAGCCATGTAGCTCAGTTCGTCAAGAGCCTAGTAGCTCAGTTCGACATGAGCCATGTAACTCAGTTCAATAAAAACTCAGGAGCTCGAATATTAAAGAGCCACGTAGGTCAAACGTCGAAGGAGCCATGCAGCTCAGTCCAAAGGAGCCACATAGCTCAGAGTTCAAAAGAGCCTAGTAGCTCAGTTCGTTAAGAGCCACGTAACTCAGTTTGTCAAGAGCCCGGTAGCTTAGTTTGACAAGAGCCACGAGCCTACCAATAAAACTGAACTCGCATATTAAAGAGCCGCACAGTCGGCGTCGGCTGATCATCATCCATGAGTCACAACGATCAAATATCAAGATTTACTACACATCATAATACCACCCATGAGTCAGAGTCGGTCATTACGAGCACTGAGCGTCCCATCACCCAATGATCAGATATTGAAGATTCATCAGAGTCCGATTGCTGCACCTACAAAACACCGCGAGTCCTGATCAGATTCAAAAGAGCCATGGAGCTTAGGTTCAATAAGAGCCCGCGAGGCTCGGGGCTTTGTTAAGAGCCACGTAACTCAGTTTGTTAAGAGCCATGTACCTTGGGCTCAATAAGAGCCCGTGGAGCTCGGGCTTTTTGTTGGCAAATTTAGGCCAAGGCGGGCTCCGACTCCTCACGAGAACCCAGAGCTCGATACAAGAGCCACGTAGCTTAGAGTCCAAGGAGCCATATATAAACGCTTCAAGAGAGCCTTGAAACTCGCTGATGAGCCCAAAGAATTCCGACCATTGTAGCGGTCGTGGTACTCTAATTGCGAAGGCAAAACTAGGAGTTCAGCTTTATTACATAGCTCTGCCTTCGTGGCTAAAGGGAATGAGAAAGGCAAAGACTGTAAAGTGAATACACGACGGCTGCTTTCAATAAAGGTCAAAATCTGCCATTACAGTGAGCCCTGTGTCGCCATAACAAAAAAAGGATGATGGAAAGCCTAAGTATCGGGAGCCTGAGTTTGCAAATTTGACCGACGAGGTCGCCAGGAAGAAGAGCAGAGCTATGAACAGTCAAAGACACCCCAAGGCCATCCTCCTCGTCAGAGTCAGATTCTCCCACCTCGTCCTCTGCGGGAACTAGAAAATTGAAGCTTAAACCTGGGAAGACCTTAGAAGCCTTATGCCTAAAAGCGAGCCACCCGGAGGCCCATAAGGTACAGGCCTCGTCCCTTAGCTCGGCAATCACCTCCTCCTTCTGACTAACTAAGGCCTGCTGCCTCTGGAGATCATCACGAAGCCTATGGCATTCTTGCTGCGCCAGACGGCGTTTCGCCTCAACGACCTTGGTGACCCACCACGTCGTGGCGAGACGCAGCTAGTCCCTAGCCACCTATAGTTCTTCCTTGTCCGCCCGTCGGCCGACCCTCGACCACCCGCAACCACCCCTCGTCACCTTGGGCTTCTCTCCCGCGACCACGCAAATTTCATCCTCGACCATCTTCGCGCTCATGTTTACTGCCTCAACCCATCCCGGAGCCTTCTTTCCCGTTTCGCCGCACTTCGCCGCCGAGGTATGCTTCAGGTCAGATCTATGCTTCACAGCATCCTCGGTTAGGTGTCGCACCTGAGCTCGCAGGTTGGCTCTCTCAGAGGTCAAGGAGGCAACCTTGGCTTTATACGCTTCTATTACCCTGACAAACCCCTCAGAAAAACAAGCTCTCTTCGCCAGGCTTTTCACATAGGTAGCCACCTGCAGAAACGAGACAAAGGTAAGGGCCAATCGAAATCAACGATAGATCTAACAACAGCGCTGCCGGATACGCGTGGTCGCCCGCTTATAAGGCCAAAGCCTCAACTGAGATGGCATCCGCCCTTCGCGAGGTCGAGTCCCATAGGATTGACACATGTACTCGACAAGAAGCTTTGAATTAGTAGTAGCGTAGTCCTCTCATCTCGGGTCCAAGCAATCCCTTCCCGTCCTCTCGCCATAGGAGTGGGAGCTTGAGTTTCAGATTGGGACTCAACGTAAATGGGCAGGACTTCCGCAGGAGGCTCGCGCTCCCCGAAGGATTTTTTCTGACCCGCCGCCGACACCTCGGGCCATGGGAGGAGGAGGCGCCTAACCTCTCACCGAGACTTGGTCGACGACCCCACTCTTCGCGCCGACTACGAGAAAGATGCTCCCAACCTCAGGATCTCGAACGCGAGGCCGCTTCTAAAGGAGCCTCGAGCTGCGCTTAACGCTTCTCTTCTTCTTTTCCAACGACTCAACTCGGGCTTGAAGCTCTTCCCAAGTGGGTTTCACAGCAAAGGGCCCCTCACGAGAAGGCTTCAAAGCAAAGGGCAGAGAGGGCCTTGAATCAGGGGGTCGAGAGGGGTCACTACAAGAAATTTGATATATGGAGACACAATTTTAGTTGGGGTCAAAAAATTTGCAACCATAGGTTATATATCCCCACGTCTATTTTAGCCACAGATAAAGGGTGGGGCTATAGGTGCGGAAATAGATTAAGTGCTACTATAGGAGAACTTGTACATGCAATAAGGAATTGATCGCTTCTATATATTAATTTTTATTTAATGAAGAAAATAAAAGATGCCTAATAAACACGTCCCACTAACAAATGGATACTAAACCCATGTGTACTTGACCGCTATCTTAAATCGTTGTCTATGGGAAATCCTTTATTCTCAATGTACATGTAACATGAGTACTACCTCTTCAATCCCAATGAGGGCTTCCACTGTTATTATTCTTGGTGAAATCATTCACTCTTCTTCAGCCATAAAACCCTAGGAACTAGTTTCAGGTATGATTTCTTCGATCTCTCTCCTTAGCTTCTCTCTATTCTCCCTTTTCACATTTAATTTCGAAAATCGAAGGCTTGTAAGTTGTAATCAATTCACGCGTGTCTCCTTACTTACTGATCCGCAAATTCCTTTCAGGAATAGCGCTAGAATCACTGCTCAGATCCATTGTTGTGGATTACTCTAAATCTTATTGTTCGAAGAAACCCCTAAACCTTTGATTGCATAAACCCTAAAATCTTGTTCATCAAGGGCTTGACGGAACAATCTCTTTACAGTTTTTTTTTTAAATAAAAAATAAGTTTTTAAAAATCCTGTTTGCCAAAGCAGTTTATTGATCTTTGTATGTTTCATTGAGTAAATGCAAAGCAGCTTTTTGGATACTTGAAAGCGGTGTCGGGTTGACACCGCATAGTCAAGCTACTTTATCTATGAGAAGAAGCTTCAGGGTAATCCTTCTGCTTTTGGCACGAGTCAATAGGCAAAAATTTGAGTTTTGATAGTCCAGCTTAAAAGAATGTAAGTCATATTAATTTGTTCCCACTGGGAAAAAAATGAAAAACGATTCAAGGCTACTGTAATTTTATATTTTCTTTTCATGTAAAAATGATTTTTCATTAGTTGAAGTCCGTATTGAGCTGCATGTTACTTTCAATGCAACTCTATTGCATCCTTGATGTCATTCTCAGAACTATTGGATTTCGTGTCGCAAAATTCGTGACTTGTTTTCTTCAAATAGATCACTGTTGGTTTAAAGTTTTTATCTGCAGATTGTGACCGATGCACACATGCCATCTACTTCATTTTCTCTAGTTGGTTTTTCAAAAAGAAATGCTCCAAAATGTTGCCCACTTAAACACCAAACTCTGCTCATCATGGACATAACAACAAAGTTGGTCATTCAAGCAGCTAGATAACATTTAAGAAGCCTGTTATTGTTCATGATTACCCAAAGGGAATCAAAGCATTCTACATGAGGCTTAGCGATGATATGAAGACTGTAGCTGCTATGGATGTTCTTTGTACTCAAAGGTAGGCTAGCTTCTTCTTAACCCATTTTTACAAACTTGTTTTTTCCTCGCTTTCCAATTTGATACACATTTACCTTCTAAATTCATGAGGTTTACAAGGGAAAGAAGAACCCCTTTACGATGCATCGATGGTGACCTTTTTTTTTATACAATCAAATTCAGGGGGAAAGGGATTGGTTTACACACCAAAAGGATAGTTTGGATATCAATTACGAGTTTTGGCATTTATAATTTTGTGCTAGCTCTGTGCTTCTTGTAAAATGGTGTTCTGGAGAAAGGCAAGAGTGTGACTAGATATCCAAACAAAATGAAACTGGTGCATATAACGGCAGTTGACTGAATCCTGGAGATAATGGGCCCTTGGAACAACAAAGTAATCAAATAGAGACAAGCATGTAGAGTTTTATTTGTCTGCTATCTAGTTTTGGTATACATTGTCTTTATCCTTTTAAGTCCTAAGGGTTTATATTTTTCTGAACAAATGGCTAACTAAAGATTTTGTCCCCAAGTCCAAAAGAGGCAATTTGTAGTAATGCTTGATATAACTACAATTGTTTGAATTTATTTGAATACCTATATCTTTATAATACAATATGGTTTCATTTGATTTTACAAAGCCGCATCTCCTTGGTTGATTTATGACTTTAGCCCACTATTGTGCAAAAGGAAATACTCAAAAGGATGCTTGATTCTACATCAAAGTGTGAGCTGCACTGTGTCGGCACAGCCAAGTGTACCCTTAGTTATCTGCAAGCCCGACCGCAAATAAACTCCCAAGCAAAGCACAAGATATATATATATATATATATATATATATAAGAGACTACAACCTACAAGGTCCATACTGGTTCAAAATTACTTTTCCACTTCAAAAATGATCTTTATAGACAATCTTTTGGCATGCTTGTTATTTATTTACTTATCGTTGTATTATACTTCATTTTTAGCTAGTCGATGAAGAAAAGTTCTATCGTGGTTTTGAGGTAATTCAATACAGAATCTCAATTCTCTTTTTCCTTCTTTCTACTGCTCCTGTTTGATTTTTTTTCTTTTCTTCTTTTCTTTTTGGAGTTCCCTATTTGTGTTACTTCACTCTAACTTTTAATAAATATATTCGTTCTCTTCTTCATTTTTCTCTTATGTTTCTTTAATAATCTCATTTAATATTCTTGGTCCATGGTAGAGTCTATTTCCATAATAAACAAGAAGGAAAAATGAGCTGTGGATTTCGAGTAAAACTCATGAGCAAAAACATTAAAGGGAAGGATTGGTGGATATACACTCTCTTTGGTTATTTGAATTCTGATAAGTTTTACATCTAAATGCTTTTAGAATACTAGGATTGAAACCTCAATGTGAATGAACATTTTAGAATTTACACCTAAATTAGTAATAGTTATAGCAATAAAATAAAAATCAAAACAGTTACTAGTCAGTATAACTGTAGGCACATGGTTGTTTACCCTAGTTGACTGATTAATCATTGTAATTTAACCGGTGAATTGTAGGAGAAATGGGAATGAGGTTGCAAAATACCCTCTATGGTCGTACCTAGCAAATTTTAATCACTTATAGTTTAGATATAACACTAACCATTTGCTTGGTTTCTTTGCATTAAATTGTTGGCTTTGTTTGGTGATAACCCCTTTCCTTTTTAAGTAAACAAGGTGATGAGTTTATTTGTTTGGTGATAACTTCTTACCTTTTTAAGTAAGCATGGTGATTGCTTTATGTCCTTTCTGGCAATCAAAGCACCCAGCTAAAGTGCTCTATAAGTGATTCCCCACCCACATTTTCATTTTTCTTGTTCTTTCAAACATTTTAAGTCCTGCAACTTGCTTATTTTATTTTTGAGCTAGTTTTGGTTGTCCTTTTACAATTAACACTTTTTGTTGTTGGTGGTTCCTAAATTCAATGATCATGTCTCCAAAAAAACTATCGATTGGCTAGCAGGCACTTTCACATATATGCATCATCTTCTAATTACCATCTTCCACTTAAGCTATTTCACTTGTTTGCAATGGTGTCTTCTCGATTGCTCTCATTCCCTCTCCTTCCTGGGTTGATTTTATTTATCCTTTCAATAGGTCGATTAGACCAAAGTCTTGTGGTTATGCCTTGGTAAACCATAACTCAGAGCATCCCCTAAATACTTAGGCATACAGAACCCATAACTTCCTCTTTATACCATACGCTTGAATTTCCTTGCCAAATACCAGGAAATGCACAACCGGAGCGGATTTCCATATCCCTTGTTCTTTTCTTCTCCAAGAACAAGGGATATGAAATCATAAGAACCCCACTAAGTATTATTTTTGCGGAACATTACAAAATTGCTACATGAAATCGTAATTGCAAGTTAAAGTTAGATCCTTAACTACATTGTTAAAGTACATTGTTAAAGTTGTAACTTTAAGCTGCATTTTCGTATGATAAATAATAATAATAATAATAAAAGCGGGGGAAAAAAGAAAAGAAAAAAGGGGATGGGGCAAGGGACAAAAAATTGATTCACAGTGTGACATAAGTATGGGCTCGAAAAATTTATGTCGAAGTATTTGTCTAAATTATGATTTTCATATACTATGAAAAAATGGAATAAAATTAGAAATAAGAAAATTAAGATTATTTTGAATTACGTATATAGTCTGAGTGAGATTACATATTCTTTTATCAATTTCTACTCATAGATTTTCTATTTATAGTTTTTTGGGTGATGGATTCCTAACTCGAACTATCATATATTTTTATCCATGTCCTATTATAATGGAAAAAAGTTCTTTTACATACTATTCTATGTTTCAGGCTCCTTAAACAATGAGTTACTATCCAGTGTCTTGGCCAGCAGCTCACGCGTATGCAGTATAGTGTTGAACCCGAGCTGACTTCGATTTACCATCAGTTATCAAAAGAAAATCGAGTGAACTCGGAAGGCAGTAGAAGATTTTTCAAGGCGAGTGAACCTGAGAAGCTTTAATGAGGCAAATAAAATGAGTGACTTGACAAGGCTTCAACATTATTTTTCTTCTATTTATCATATTGGAAGAAGGACCAGATGGTTTATTGGCTGGATGTTTTATTTCTCTTGGTTAAAAGCCGGTTTCTTTGCTCTTAAGGCTTTATGCACGATTTGATTTACTTTGAAAGCAATGGTTTATCTCTGCTTAAAGGGTTTATCTCGAAAATACTCAATAAAATTAGTCAATTAGATTAAATAATGATGCGAAGGGTAGACGGGGAGAGAAGAGTAAAAAAAATGGAATGATAGCGTGGCGGCAATGGCCCGAGGGTCGCTTTATAGTAGCGGGCAATACATGACCCCATCTATATATCACTTTATAGTAGCGGTCAACACATGGCCTCATTTATATATCATCTTATAGTAGCGGCCAACACATGACCCCATCTATATATCATCTTATAGTTGCAACTACTCACACACCCCATTTATATCTCCCCTCTTGATAAAAATTTGCGATTGGAAAATATTTGCCTTAGTTGCGGCTAGGAAATAGCCCTAACTACAATCCTCTCCTTTAGTTGCGACCTAAAAATGACCCCAACCATAATCTTCTCCTTTAGTTGCGATCAGGAATGACCCCATCCATAGGCCCTCATTTAGTTTGCACCTTCTTTAGTTGCGGTTCAAACTAAAATTGCAGGTATAATCTTTTAGTCGTACCTACATAGTCACCTTAATTGCGCTATTAAGTTGCAACCATATCAAATAGTTACTATAACCTTCCTTTTAGTTGATCCAGTGGCATGAGCGTTTTGCGTGTGTGCTGGCAGCTCATTTCCTCGTAGTGGGTTCACACCAGAAGGCCCGGGAATATCTGATCTAATCAGCTCATAGTACACCTGCGGGAGACACTTGGCCAGCTGCCGCTTCACCTCCTTATCCTCGGAACTGAGATCGGGACGGATACCTGAAGGCAACACAACCAAAGCAAAGTTAAGAACGCCTCATAACCTATAAAAGCTAACCCCGACTAGCACGGACGAAAACTCACGCAAATTCTCTAGGGCAGGCCATATTGTCGGAATGCCAAGAACATCCTCTCGGTCAGCAAGGTTGTACTCCTAATTGCGACCCCTGATAAAGAAATAACGCTCCTTCCAATGTTTATGGGAGGATAGAAGATCATAAATGATAAGACTGGCACTGGACTATTTGGAAATATACAAAAAGCCCTCCGCGGCCTCTTTCACCAATAAAAGAGATCAGCAATGAGGCTATCTTTGGGAACCTCGAAGGCCCTTGTCCACAACGACCCGGAAAATGGACCCGAAACACCACTAGAATTTGGGAGGAGAAAGTTGGGACGAACCGCGTTGAGTGTTGTAAGGCGTTCTTGATAAAGGGTGCGGGGAAGCGAAGACCAGTCTCGAAGTAGCTTGAAAAGCGGACCATCTTAAGGAACTGGGCGATGTAGGAGGTGAGAAGATCGGGGCCTTGGAGCTTGAGCGAGAGGGTCTATAGCAGGTAACGAAGGTTTTTTCATAAAGGGGTTCGACCCGACAAGGCCCCACGGCGTCTGCATACTTCACGATAGCCCTCAAATATTCGGAACCACTAAGGTACCTAATCTCACTAATCTTTCCCTTGCCTTTGCCAGGTAGGGATGGATGACTCATTGGAGGGGCTCTATTGACCACGGCGGCAAGACTATTGGATCCACCGTCGGTCCGTCTTGACTCAGACTCCTCAGCGGGCCTTCCCCCTATGCGCAGACCAAAAGAACGATTTGGCCCAGAGGAAGTACGCATGATTGGACAAGTATAAGAGGAGACAAACAGTGACCACCAAGGACCCACGGAATCCAAAACAAGAAAAGGTAAACAGGGGAAGAAGAAGAAAGAAGTACCAAACTAGGGAAGAAAACAAAGGCATTTACAGCGGGACGAGCAGCGAAAACCGCGGCAGTCTTGGCGATGGTGAAGAAGATTCGAAAGAAAATCAAGAAGACCATAGAAAAGGTTTGAAGGAACAAGGAATGATTCCGAATGGTGGGTGGGGTGCTTACAAAGCGGAAACCATTAGAAATAGGCGAGATCGAGAAAAACCATCGTTATTGTGCGATTGGCGGCGACAACTGGGCCGACAAACCTGTTCGGCCACATGGAATTCCTTGCTTTCGATCCAGCTTGATTTAGTACGCGAGAGCTCGCTGACCCGAGGGCTCGAGAGTGATGATAGTGCCTAAAATCCAATTACATAAGGCCCCGAAGATGCGGGAACTTTAGGAGCAGACCATCGATTATAACCAGCCCGGAGTTGGCGCCCTCATTAGAAATTTGGCAATGAAGTATCACGTGGGACAGCTATGATGACTACGATTACTCGGCGCGAGCAGAGTGAAGCTAAGCCGGTGGGTTGGACGGTGTGAGTGTCAGCTATCCACAGTTGTAGCGTAAAAAGAGAAAAGCGCACCATCTCCATGATCAGATATCACCCTGCATTCAGGAAGAAGGATCCCCATGGTCTGATTCCTAATTATCCTTTAATATTCGAGTTCGCGATAAGGAAGAAAGATTCCCTACCCGATTGGGAAGATGTCGTATCGCCCAGTCACAATAAGGAAAGTCATCGTGATCACCCGCGATAAATGCAAACAATTTAAATCAAAGAAGGTCATGTCTTGAAACCATGGCAGTTGATCTCTTTCCACTGTCATAAGAAAGAAAGTAGCTTGGGCGTCGAAGGCGACCGGCACACCAAGCCGGGACCACTTGTTTCTATCAGGGTTGCATCTGATTAGGCGAAGCCGGATCGGCCAGTGACTCCGAGCGAGAAGCTCAAATCCTGGTTTGATAGAAAAGAAAACCTTATCAATAATAAATTTTGTTACAATTACAAAAGAAAAAGTCACAACATGTATTAATCGAAGTTAATGAGTGGGGTATTACTCAATAATGATGAATATTGAAAAATGATAATGGAACCTCCAATGTCAAGATTGGTGGGTCCAGAAGACTGATACAAACTCCAAACAAGTAAGATTTTAAACAATCGAAATTAAAGTCAAATGGAGAAGACGTCCATGAACTCTGCATCATTCACCATAGACTCCAAGGTCACCGGCGATAAGCAAGCCTCAATGTCAATGCTTCCTTCTTCAGAGCCTTCAAAAATGGTGATGTTTCCATCAAATTTGTTTCCACCTCCGCTTCTAACGGCAACCGGCCTTCCCCAACCGAAATCAGTACCATAGACATTGAACCGCGGCGAACTGCTCAATATGAGAACATTACCGATTGTAAGGATCTGGGTGAGATCGGCAGTTTTCGCCAAGATTCAGAAGAGTTTGGTAGCTGATACATGATTTAAGGTAGAAATAATCTGGTTGATCTGCCAAGCCGTATGACCCAGACTTAGCTCCAGTAGCTCACCTGCTTAATTTCATTTTCACGCGCCCGCCCTGAATTGCAGCCCCAAAGTATTGCTGCGGCAATGGCGGATCTATTCTTGGTCTCATACCTACTGCGATAGCATGTACATTCTCTTCATCCTCCCGAAGACGCCTGTTACGAGTTACAGATCATAAGATGGGCCAACAGCGCTTGCAGAGGAAATTTGGTTGGTGCTGCCCTTTTCTGTATTAGCTTTGCTTTAGCGCTGCAATTTTTCTTTTCTGAAGTGGGAAAACCCTCTCTGGGTCGGTGATGATGAAGGGAACCCACCAAAGACTAGCTCTGACTGAGGAATTCGTACGGGGAAATTGGCCTCAGGCACAAACCCACGCTCGAATACTGGAGAGATTGGGATATATAATATCGGAACCCCGAGATTTCCGACCAGAATTGAAGAAATGCCAAAGGAAGTTCCATCCGCCACCACATGATTCATGGTACAACCGATGAAGATGCCGTCCTCCAGCTCCGTCACCTGCACCGCCAGCTTGCGGCTCCGAAACGCCGTGGTAGTTCCAAGTTTCATTAAGTGGAAAGGAATACACGATCCACAAGACGTAGACAGGGTCAAGGATGTCCCCCACGGTGACGCCGTCGTAGATGCGTGAATGAACGGAAGTTTCCGGCGCCGTACGATCGATAAAGAAGCAAGTGGTATCGTCATCGCCGTTGACGGTGGTGCCAGGCGACGCCGGCAGTGGGTAAGACAAATCAGAGTTCTCTCGAGGAGGTTTTCAAGGTGATGTATGATATTGGTCATTTGCTGATCTTGTGGCAGGCTTTCGGAAGAGAACACCCATCTGGATGGGAACAATTAGAAGATACCGGAGCTCCATGGATTCCAGGTCGATCCTCTGGAAGGTTGACTCGTTCGGCTTCCTCCTCTGTGCAACGGTAGCTGTGGAGATGAATCTAATTTCTCCCATTGATCCTCTTTTCTCTGCCGCAGACCACAAGTGCTCGATCAAGAAGTCATTTTCTAATTCATAAAAACTAAGAGAGCTTTTTTACAAGCTGCTAACCTTTCTCATATTTGAAAAACTTAAACTTTTTTTACCCATTAATTTTTTTATAATCTTTCCTAAAATTACTGCTAAAATCCTAAAAGTCATTTCCTCACCCTCTTTGTGCTTTACTCCTTGTGAGGCGATTGTCCGGATAAAATTGGTCTCGCCGAGTTCAAAATATCAAATTATGATTATCAAATATAATGAAAATCGAAGTGGATATTAATTAATATATTATGAATTTATAAACTTTCTGTTGTTATTATGTCATTAGCACAGATATTATTTTATCCTATATGATTTTTGTATCTTGAATCTATAGATATATTGTAAGTTTAAATCAATAATATTATTTTTGCTTAAAAAAAAAAAAAATCAAACATATAAATAAATAAAAAATTATACTATTCTTAAATTACATTTTTTTTTAACATCACAATTTATTTGTGAGCCTAACTTAATAGTGACTCAAAATGATTGCTTAGTTGAGTTTTAAAGTTATATTAAAATACAAATAATTGCATTCATATGACGTACGGACCTATTGAACCATGGTTACTTTTATCATACTTGCATTATTGAAGCCACCCTCCATTTAGCACTAAATGCTTTAGTAGAAAACACTGGAAAGTACTCAGTTTGGAAAATGAGAATCAAATGTGAGCACCATGAAGACGTGTATATATATATATATATATATATATATATATATATATGACAATCGAACTATGAAAAATTGCAAAGGCCAATAATAACACAAAGGAAAGAAGACATGAATATCCTATATGAGAAAATTTTCTTATAACTATTTCTCAGGAAATATGATGAAAAAATAAAATAGGGTTTGGAAAATGAAAAAAAAAAAAGGAGAAAAAGGAGGATGAGAGCATCTCTAGCGGTTAGCAAAAATTCTCAGCATTCTAAAGCTATCTTTTGCTCCAAAAGATAACTTTTTGAGATTTATCTTAAAGTTAAAACGGTGTGAGCTCTAACAGTGACTAACTAAAGCTTTAACTATCCTAAATCTATTTCAATTTTACCTTTTATTTTCCTTAATAATTACATCATATACCCTTCATTTATCTATATCACTCCATACACTATAAATTTTATTTAAAAATATAAATATAAATATAAATAAATATTTAATAAAGTATAAAAATAAAAATAAATATTTAATTAATAATTTTAGTAGTTGAAAATTATTTTTATTAAAAATATTAAATAATTTTAAAATTTTGTGTACTTCTTATAAAAAAATAATGAAAAATAATTTATCAAATATAAGTTAAAAATAAATGTATTGGGATTAATAGAGAAATTTTGATCAGTGTAGGCGATGAATTTTGCGATTTCTCAAATCACACTAGGGTTGTAAAAAGCTGATAAATCTTGGGTGATTTGACATGTCGATTATTGTCAAATCGCGTTGATTATAAAGTTACGTTGGGTTCTGGATGATTTGGCGTGTCGGTAATTTGATTTGTCGAATCGCGTTTTCAGGATATAAAGCACATCGGGTTAAGGATGATTTGATAGGTCATTGGTTGACTTGTGAATCGCTTTGCATCGAGTATAAAGGCGATAAAAATTTGAGTGCTTATATATATCTTGTATTAACTTGTCAAATCACGAAACCCGACTTTTTATGCATTTCGGTAAACGATAAAGACTTAAAAACATCTATAAATTGAGTAGGATGTCCCTTAGAATTTTACATCTTAGAAATTGATTACATGGCGAAAAATGAGTAAACTTGACGTCTTGAATGATTCGTCTTAACTACATGAAGAAGAAAGAAACACGTGGTTAAGCCCACGGTATCGAGTTTGAAAGACAAAATTCACAGAGTCTGACTCACGGAGATAGAATCGATAAGCAAAGCCCAGATATCATTGGCCAGAGTTAGCGAAACAACCCGTTCATTAAATGATTACTTAAGTTGAGAATCCGGTCTCTGACCGAAACATTATTTCGTAGGCGCTTTCGTCTAAGTCGGCCATTGTTTCTTGAGATTTTACATGCGCTCACGTATTATGTGACAATTATTTCGTCTGAAGAAGAAATGTTACTTGACCTGATAGGTTTATCCGGTGAATAAAAAATGACGGTTGCACTTCACATGTTTGCATACGGTATGTCTGCGGACTCAATCGATGAGTCTGTCGGAATTAGAGAGAGCACAACCATTGAGTGTGTCAAACGATTCTGCCAGGGGGTGGTAAAAATTTTTGAGCCTTAATTTCTCAAATCGCCAAACGCAGCTGACATCTCTAAGCTGTTACGTAAAGCTAATCAACGTGGCTTTCCTGGAATGTTGGGGAGTTTGGACTGTATGCATTGGGCGTGGAAAAACTGTCCAGTAGCATATCACGGAATGTATACTGGCCATGTCCACTTAAGCAAAAACTATACGTGCTTTCCAGCTTAAATGCCTCACTACGACTTGTGGATATAGCATGTTTTTTAGCGTCTTACAGTCAGCTGTGATATTAATGTACTTAGTATCGATCTCTTTGCTAACTTGCAAGAAGGATGTGGCCCTCTATGAAATTATACCGCATGGGAAACCATTACAATATGAGATCTTATCTTGCGAGACGGTATATATCGAAATGGCGACAATTGTTCAATCAATTCCGCATCCTCGAGTTGGCTTCTGAATTCTTTGCGAATAAACATGAGAGTTACCAAGGATGTAGAAACGAGCATTTTGGGTGCCAAAGCTCGTTTGCTATCGTTCGAGGCAGCCTCGGTCTGGCTCCCGCGAAGACTTAAAGCTTTATCATGAAAGCGTGCATTATGTGCACAAACATGATAATTGAGGATGAGCGGGTTGATGACAATGAACTTGTTGCGTTAAACTGCAGCGATGGTATGACTCATTAAGGCAGATGGCACAGTTGAAGTATCACGAGGCCCAGATACCGCTGATCAATTTATGTGGCTAGAAAGCTGGCAGCCGTCGAGATTCGAACACCCATACCTTCAGCCCGCGACATCGTACACATGCGTAGGCATTTACCGCGGACGGCGTTATCAAGTGAATTTGCGCTATTTTGATATTATGTTTTGCTATGTCATGTTATATTTATGTTTTGGAATGAAAATTTAAGTTAATTGCATCTTTTAATCATTTTTAACTATTAAAAGTACATAGATAATTTGAACATTTCATTTTAATTAAGTAGACAAAAATTGAAATTACATTGAAAATATAAGCTAGTATTCTGGAAGTACATTAAAGTTGGAGCTACTTGCATTTTTCATTGCTTTTGCCATAATCGCATGCTTAAGTAGTTGATAATAGTATTGATGTTCAGCGGACATATGTGAGATGTCTTTTTTGATAATTGCATCATCGACGATCATTTGCAGCCTATCTTGCTCCATCACATGACCTATCTTGCTCATACCGTCCTATCTTGACACGTCTTGTAATTTGAGTTACGTCACTCCTCTGTGTTTGCTCCTTGATGAGTGGAAGCTTTGCTCGATCATAAAATTCTTCTATGTTCACTTTGCCCCGGATAATTCACGGATCGTAGGCGAAATAAATTACTAGTATCTGTTGGACTCGCCTTACTTTTAATACTGCTTTCTTTAAATTTACTTTTCTTCAGGGGTCTCTTCATGGAGAGCTAACATTAGCATTCTTTATATGGATCTTGATCTGGTCGAGATCTAGTAATACCATGAGTTCATAAATAAACGAGGAGAGGGCTTTAGGGTTGCTTTGCAGTATAATCATCGTATTTAAGCACCTCCTAACAATGATCGTAAATCCACGGACTCCTAACATATTCATAGCTTGCACACGCTGCAGAAGAATAAAATTAGAAATAAATAAATTTTCTAATATATTTGTTGTAGAAAATTATAACAATAGATAACTGACCTCGTCGGTGATGTTAGCTCCACTTTGCGGCCTATTTGCGATTTGTGCGAGTATCCCACGCCATTTTGTACAATAATGTCGGATTCTATCCCATCGATTTTGGACTGAACATAAAGTCCGTGGTGGGTCGGCTCAAACCATTGGTCTCTAGCGTGTCATCCTTTCGATCCCAAAACTTTGACATCTGTTGCCCAATCACCGTCATCGGATCTTGGAGGTTATGGTCATCGAAGATATGCACGATTAACATATGCTTAGCCGTTTAAGAAAGACTTTCCCGCCTACCCCAAACTGGAGGAGATGTCATTTCCTGGCTACAAAATCAAACTTAAATTAAGTAGGATTTAAAAAATTACATTGGTTAAAAAATTAATAACATAAAGTGAAAAAAAGTAATTTAAAAAACTATATAAAAAATATTTAAAATAAGCTATAATTTGATCAAAATAAAAAAACATACAATGTCTAATTTAAAAAAAAAAAATAATTGATGGATTGATGGCTAAATTTCATGGTGACAAAAAATCCACAAGTAATCCAACAGTCAATTGATGCAAAATTTCGCGAAATATAACCAAATAATAACATTTTTAACAACAATTATATTTATGCAATGGTTAATTTTTTGAAAAATACAAGAATCCTACCGTTTGATCACTAAAATTTTTTGTCAACATGTAATACACTTAATATGCATCTAATCCACTTCCGGTTACGTTTGAAAATATACAATATAATTTATCCTATTTAATGCATATATAAAATGAAATGAAAATAATAAGTATGATGATAATTTTATAAAAAAAATCAATTGAAAACTAACATTTGTAATTGGGTGTGAAGAGAGAATGGCTAGAATTTGAGCAGCTCTAACAAAAAAATTAGAAGATATTTTGAGATTGAAAATGTGTGAGTAATGAGAGAAGTATGCATGTATTTATAAAGAAATTTGGAAGTATAATCGAAAGCAACAATTTTTTTTTTCTACAATTTTTTTTTATTCATGCAATAATATCACTACTGGACTGTTTGTAGCAAATACTAGATTGTTTGTGGAATGTTTGTGTGTTTGCGGATTTTTTTTTATTGATTTTCGTGTTTGGTTGCTAAGAAAATGCTGAGAAAATGCCTATAAACACTTCTCAACTGATCATATTGTTGAGGCAAAATAAATTTTCCATCCTTCAATCGAGATTCTTGGTGAAACGAGTTATACGTAATATTCTTCAAATATTGATGGCAAGCTGTTCACCGATATCCTTTAACGAAGGATTGCTCTATTGTTGAGGAAGGTTTTTTTCAAATGAGTATCTATAATTTTGCTTTTGCTCTATTACTGGAGATGCTATGAGAATGATAGAGGAAGCATTGTTAGGTGTGGATGGAAAACATGGGCATAAAGACTAGATTTTCAAATCAAAAGTTGATGTGCTATTCTTTTGGAATCTTGTAGAGAATGATAGGAAGCATTGTTAGGTGTGGATGGAAGCGTAGGCGCAAAGCTAGATTTTTTGAATCAAAGTTGATGTGGTGTAGAGTATACAGTGGTGTGGGGTCACATATGTGGGCTGTGAGCTCCGTAATTCGGCTTGCACTTGTGGCCACTATTGTTTTGGATCATTAATGTCTTCTTTATCACAAGTTTTTGATTTGAGATCTTTTTACTGTTCAACATTAATTATTGTTAAGGAAAAGGAAATAATCTTTTTGTTTGATTTCTCATTGAATCTTTTATATATGATTAATGTCTTCTTTATCACAAGTTTTTATTTGAGATCTTTTTATTGTTGAACTTTAATTATTGTTAAGGAAAAGGAAAGAATCTTTTTATTTGATTTCTCATTGCATCTTTTATATATGATTAATGCCTTCTTTATCACAAGTTTTTTATTTGAGATCTTTTTATTGTTCAACTTTAATTATTGTTAAGGAAAAGGGAAGAATCTTTTTATTTGATTTCTCATTTCATCTTATATATATATATATATATATATATATATATATATATATATATATATATATATATATATATATAACTTTATCTATCTTAATTTGAGAAATATTATGATATTAAATCAAAATTATATTTTGTCATTTTAATATCTCAATTCACCCTTCTACCTACTTTAATGCCATCATGTATATGAATACGGATATGGATAAAGACAATAGCGGATCTAGAAAATATAATTATGGGGTAAAATATTTTCAAATGGGCATTATTGTACAATGACTAGATAATTTGTTTTCAAACTCAAGATCAACCCTCTTAGTCGCACTTTAGGCTCGCCACTGGATTAAGATATGTATGTACATCATTTGACTTCTTATTCATTTTTGCCTCACCTTCGTAAATGAGTTGCAATGTGAATTGATCTAAAAAATGTAGATCTAAATTGAATTATAAAAAACTAAGCACATGAAATCATAATATATATGAATTTAGTTAAAATCTTACGCCTGTAAGGTGGATTCCTTTTTTATAATCTTATATCCTGAATGTAGCAATGGGTGTTCCTCTGACTCGAAATGGATTAATGTTGGAAAGAAAATCGTTCCCCCCACCGAGTAACAACGTGAGAGATAATGCCATAGGTGATAAAATAAAAGCGACCCCTTTCTCTCCCTTTTATACCCACGGGTTGGGGGTTACACGTTTAATGCTCATAATTAGGACATTTAAGAGAGCCCTTTCACTTTCTTATGTTACATATTCATACATTCATTTGTACATTAATTGCCTTGTTATATCTGTCCAGGTGACCGTAGCACATATGCAACGTTTCCCCCACCCCACGCTCGTGGTGTCTATCCGAGCGTGGGGCCCTTTGATGCCTAAGGTGACCATTGCTACCCTCGTCATTCTATTTTACTTGGATCGGGCCTTGATGAGTCCAAAAACTCATGAGATTTTTAATACATTTTTCTGAGTTTATAATGAGAATAATGATGAATTGTTTGCAGAAAACTGATAATTGAATCAACTTCCAATTTGCAGGAAAATACAACAGAGAAAATCAAGAACACAGCAAAAAATCATAAGAAATCGGCTCTTGTGGAATTTAAGTCAAGCGGAACTGAAGTCGCGGCCAGGGAGGTGCAATTTCCAGCAATTCCAAGTCCACACGACCTCAACAAATTGGTTGAAGAGAAGAGCGAGAAGAGTGAATAAGTGAAGTCGTGACTGGAAGGAGTTGAGACCAAAATGTGACTTGGTTGAGAATAAAAGAAGCGTCGAATGAAGAAGTTCATGTCCACGACATCATTGCGGCGTGCGACGCAAGCGGAGATAAATGAAGTCGCGGAGTACCACCATGAGGTGTGACGAGGAGCTGACTACGAAAGCCCGCGAAACGACCTTCTCAGAAGTAAAGGAAGTCGCAGCTAATTTTGGAAAGAAAGGACTTGATGTCGCGACTGTGATGTGAAGAGAATAACACCAAGATTCGCCATGAAACTCCGTCGAACTGACCAGGAACTAATAGGCGAGACAAGATGTCGCGACATCATGAGGTTACTGGCAATTGAAAGGTTAGCGGTAGACATGGAGGTCGTGACAGCGATTAGAAGTTGCAACAAGATTTTCAAGAGAGTGAACATAAGTCGCGAGGATTAGAGCGGATAGAGAGACATCGGACCGAGATCGAGAAGATGTCGCGGCGATCGCCGGTGGTGTGACATCGAGTTGGAAATAAAAGGTGAAGTCGCGGCGATCCTTTGAGTGGTCGTGACATCGGTTACAATGAAGAAGGTCCGCGAAGTCGCTTTAGTGGTGCGCCCAGCATCGGTTACAATGAAGAAGGTCCGCGGCGTCCTTTGTGAATTGGCGACATCAGTTACAATGAAAGAAGGTCACGACGTCCTTCAGTGGTCGCGACATCCGTTGCAAGGGATTATGGTCGCGACGTCCTTCAGTAGTTGCAACATCAGCTGCAAAGAATGGAGGTCGCGACATCATTTAGTTGTCGCGACATCATACCCAAGAGATGCTAAAGACAAGTCACGACAATAGTAAAACTTCCACGACATCAAAAGAGCTCACAAGGCAGAAAGGAGATGTCATTTACGTCATTCGGTTTGTGTGACATCAATTCTGAGGAATGAAGGTCACGACATCGATCAGGCTGTCGTGAACATCGGATCGAGGGGTGTTAAGGCAAGTCGCGGCCCGAGAATAAAGCTACGCTCTGGGACGAGCGGAAAAGCGAGTCGCGGCGTGGAAGAGAAGTCGCGACATCAGAATAGCTCATAATGCAGAACAGTGAAGTCGCGACGTGGAAGAGAAGTCGCGACATGAACAAACAAATGGGCCAGTTATTTTGAAATCCACAAATAGGTGCACGCCAGTTAGGGCTGACTTCAGAAGGCCATATAAATCTGCGGCGCTCTTGAAAGAGAGGCGGCTCTTGGCGACTCGAGAAAGAGAAGTACACGGGTGGCCCAGAAGGCTAGTGTCGTTAATTTTTTCTTTTTCTTTGTTTCTTTGTTATTTTTTAGATTAGATTAGAGTAGATTGTTATTTCTTTTGAATTTACGGATACGGATGTTAGTTGTTGAAGTTAGGCGAGATCTGAGAATGTTATTTTCTTCAGTACTACAGGTCAAGATGCAGTCCAAACAAATTTTGGGTGAACTTCCGATTCCCGATCTATAGCGAGTTCTTTTGATCGAAGACTACAGATTAGTGTAATGAAGTAGTAATTTAGAAACCCGACTTAAGTTAGATTTACTCTTTTTGTTAGAATTTATCTTTATGCGAAATTTGTCGAGTCTTGAACCGGACTTGAATCACCTTGCTGGTTTGTTTATTGTTGTATACGATTCAAATATTGGTGTCCTATACGCAGTAATAGGATTGTTTCATGCTCACGATTTCCGGAGGCCCTCACAGGTGACACAAAGGCATTCCTGAGAGTTTTGAACAATATCTGAAGGGTATGCGAACCTAATATTGAGGATCTAATGGGCTCTGTAAATTCTAATCGATAAATCTTCTTCTCACTTGAAACAGAGAATGAGTTGAATGACTTATCAATTAAAATGAGCAGAGAGTTCGCCTCGATTCGAACAGTAAAAGTTCAATCGGAGTGTTAGCGAGATCTAATCCAAGGAAAGAATGAACTTTTCAATTTTGAGGATGAGAAACCCGATTATAGTGTGAAACCCGATACTTTATGTAACTAGGAGCTAAAGGTTCTGATCCGTATTTTAGGTATGGAAATTGTGAAAGAAAATACCCATAACGAGGCAGCACCGGATTAAAAGTGGTTATCTAATCCTCTGCATTCGAGAGAAACAGGGAAGATTAGATGATGAAATATGTCATTAAGGAGAGATCCACATGGCATTACCTTCTTCCTTGGACGGATTATAAATCTGAAGTTCATGAAGTAAAGCTACAGAGTAGTCTGCAGGAATTGATGTTTCACAACAGTTGTATTTTCAATGCTCCCTTTAAAAACTAACTGATTGGTCTATTTCTTTATTTTTTTATTTTTAGTTTAAGCATTCATTTTGTTCTTAGTTTACATATCTTTATTCTTTCATTATTTTCAGGTTGCTAGGATATATCAATTGCAAATCATATTCCAAATAGTATAGAGCTTGAGTAGTTAGGGTAGTTGATTGAGAATTCTTAAGATCTCTGTGGGATCGATATCTTGACTTCAATCCACTTTATTACTTGTTCGATCACGTACACTTGCGGAATCATGGATCAAAACCCCGAGAAAAATTTATCTAGCCTTGCAAGGAAACCATTTTTAATCAGTATAATTGCAAAGAAATATAATCAACAAGTTTCATGGCATTATTGCTGGGGATTAGACAATAGTCCTTGGTAATAGTGTCATAAATTTGTATATGTCTTTTGGTTAAGTTCCACAACAAGTTTTTGGCGCCGTTGCCGGGGATCGAAAGAATTAATTAGATCAATATTCTGATGAAAGAAGGAAATACTAATTTGGACAATTTTAAGAAAAGAACAAAAATAGCTTTTCAAGCAGTGACTACATTAGTCACTAATTTTTTTAACAAGCCATGTTGAAAATATTTGTTAGGTTTTGACTAATCTATTAAGATGAGTATGCTTTTATTTCGAAGGAGAACCTTTTAATGCATAGGAAACGGATCTGACTGATTCCAGCGAACGAGTGGAGCTCGAGGAGCTTAAGAAAGACAAGGAAAGAAGCAGCTATGGCGGAAAGAGAGACATGACCCAGACAAAGGAGCAGGAGGACCGTGACGAAAGACCCCCATTGTTTGTGGATTTACGAGGCCTATTATTCAAGAGTGATGCACTTGTCCAGACCTTGACCTACGGTGGATGCAAACAATTTTGAACTAAAAGCCAACCTTAATTACAATGGTTGAATGACATCCGGTTCTTGGTATCCTTAGAAGACCAATAGGCACTTGGGAAGATTTCTCGAAATGGCTAATATAGTGAAGGCGAAGGTGTGAGACGGAGGTGATAAAAAACTACATCTCTTCCATTTTCTTTGAGAACTTACTTAGCCACATGGTATGAATCATTACCATATGGATGTTGATACTTGGGAGGGGATTGGTAGAAACTTATAGAGAGCGGATTCTTTCCCTATCTCTACGCGGAGAGACGAAGAGAGATAATTGTATTCAATGAGGGAAGATGAGGCACGTATGTCGCTTGGGAAAGATTCAAAAGATTGCTGAAGAGGTGCCCAATGCATGGAATAGACTTGAAGACCCAGATGGATATAGTGTATCACGCTCTAAATGATACATCCAAGGGTATTATCGATGCTTCATGCTATGGAGCATTCAAGCGAAAAAGTGCTGAAGAGGCAAGAGATCTGATAGAGGACTTGGCAAAATGCAATATGAAAGCTCCATCTGAGTTTTCAAGAGGTAGTAGCAGAGGAAAAGGGGTCATGGAGCTGAGCAAGATGACAGCCATGGAAGCTAAGTTGGATGCTATAATGCATAGGATGGACAAACAAGAGAGGAAGATGCATACTGCTCATGAAATAGAAGCAGTAGAAAGAGAATTGATGAGAAGAAGTGCTGATGAGGTAACAGAAGAAGGTTCTTATGGTGCTGAGGAGGCTAAGTACGTGAACGAGCAAAGGAGTTATCATTTCAAGCCAAATCCTAACCTGCCCATACAGCACCATCCCGACGCGAGGAACCATGAAAATTTCTCGTATGGTGGAGGGCATTACATGGCCCCGAGCGAGGCCGACATCTCGGCAAGGATATCGGCTGACCACCAAGGTTCAGCGGCATTAGCAAGGAGGTGAGGGCGAAATGAAGATACGAGGGTCAGAGGAGAACCCTGACCATTTGAGGATCGAGATCTTTGCCGGTTCATGGGGATAACAAGAGGCTATTCTGATTCCATGAGCAGGAAACTATCGACTTGGAAACTTTCAAATTACGTTACCAGTGTTTAGAAAATACTGATAGCTGCTAAAATCTAGAGACACAAGTAGGGCGGAGTTATTACGAATATGCCAAATCAGAACAAAGGAACATTCCCCGGTGACATGAAGAACCACTAAGGAAACTGCGTGGCAATTGATTGAAGTGGGAAGGATTTGGCGGCAACGGAAAGACGGATAGAAGCCTTGAAAACAGAGGCGGAAAGAAGAGGCGAAAGAAAGAAAGAAGAGAAGAACAGCCTGATTGAACAAATGAAAGGAAGAAATGACCAGAAAAAGAAGGGAGTACCAGCTTATGCTCCTACAGTGCCATTCCCATAGAGACTTCAGAAGGCAAAAAGAGAAGAACAATTTTCTAAATTCTTGGATATTTTCAAGAAAATAGAAATAAATATCCCATTTGCAGAGGTGATCAGTCAAATGCCTCTTTATGCAAAATTTCTAAAGGAGGTGCTGAGCAAGAAAAGAAAGATAGCTAAGGAGGGTATAGTTAACTTGACTGCTTCATGCAGTGCCATTATCAACGAAGCTCCGGCAAAGATGAAAAGACCACTGGCGAGTTTCACTATTCCCTGTTCTATATAGGGCAATGTGAGTTAAGCTTTATGTGACTGCGGAGCAAGTATAAATTTGATGCCTCCTATCAGGTGGTGCAAAGACTTGGTTGGGGGAACTAGCTTGACAACAATTACTTTACAGATGGCTGATAGATCAATGGCACAACCAGAGGGCATTCTGGAAGATGTACTCGTCAAGGTTGGGAAATTCATTTTCCTAGTAGATTTTGTTATCATGCAGATGGAGGAAGATCCTCAAGTTCCTCTGTTGCTGGGAAGACCTTTCTTAGCAACAGGAGCTGCCTTGATCGACGTACAGAAAGGTGAACTGACACTCAGAGTTGGGAATGAAGCAGTGCATTTTAATATTAATAAGAGTCTGGAACATCCTAATGTAGAGGAATACAGTTGTATGGCTGTAAGCAATAGCCTTCTCAATGATGAATTCTGATTGTATCGTTTCAAAAACTCTATCAATGAAATTGAGATGAATTTTCAATACCTTGAGAGCTTTGATTGTGAAATTTCGCCTTCAAATTTGTTTAATATTGAAACAGTCTCAAGTATAAATGAAAGCGATCGAAGAAAGTGGCGGCCGAGAAACAACAAACTCATGGAAGTGAGGAAACTAGTGCAAGAAGGGTTAACATTGAAGGAGTTGCCCAGTCATTTGAAATATGAGTTTCTAGAGCCGAGGAAAGAAGAAAACCAGTTATCATATCAAGTTTGCATTGACTAAAAGGCGAAGAGCAGGATTGCTAGTAATTTTGAGAAAAAATCTGGAAGCGTTGCGGTCAATTGAAGATCGAAGGTATCAGCCCCCTCTATTTGTATGCACAAAATATTGCTGGAAAGAGAATGCAAAAACTACATTGAGCATCAAGGAGAGTGAACTTGATCATGAAAAGTTGTCGAGAAAAAGAAGTTACGAAATGGTTAAATCACCGGGTTTTTATATATGCTATATCGGGGAACCGGTTCTTGAGTGAAGCCCGGTACATGTGGTTCCAGGTGGATTCACTCAGGAATCGAAATGAAAAGAATGCGAACTTATTCTTACAAGAACTGGTGACAGGATGGAGGGTTTGTATCGACTAATGAAAATTGAATACCGCAACTGAAGCGATCATTTTCCCTACCTTTCATCGATCAAATGCTACGATAGGTTCGCGTGACACCTATTTTTGTTTTCGATGATATTCCGATATAACCAAATAGCCATCGCGACCTAAGACCAGAGAAAAAACCACTTTTACATGCCCATTTGGTACTTTTGCTTTTAGAAGAATGTAATTTGGACTGTGTAATGCTCCTAGTACCTTTCAAAGATGCATGATGTCTATATTTTCTGATTTAGCAGAAGAAGTTATGGAGATCTTCATGGATGATTTTGCGCCTATGGATTCAGCTTTGAACAATGTCTCGCATAAATTCTGTGGACAAGATTCAAAGGTGCAAAGACAAAAATCTAGTTCGACTAAAAATGTCATTTTATGGTTACGGTAAGGATTGTCTTAGGGCAATATGAGCCGGCAGCTGTGTAGTTCGAAGCAGACTCAAGCAAAGGTTTCAATTATAAAAAAGACCTAACGCCACCCACTGGCGCCAAGTGAACTGTTTTTAGGACACAGATTTTAGGAAGATTTATCGAGATTTCAAAATTGCTACCACTATGCAGATTGGTCGGAGAAAGATAGTAAAGTTTTATTTTGATGAATCCCACACAAAAGCATTTGAAGCTGAAATCAACCAGATAGTGGAAGCTCCCATCAAGGCAAACCAGACGGGAATGGGAAAGAATTTCGAGATCATGCGCTGATGCCGTTGATTTTGCAATGGGAGTCAGATGGGACGTAAAGAGGGAAAAAGTGTTCATGTCATCTACCATAGCAAAAACCTTTAATGAAGCAATGTAAGAAAATTACTTACCATCGGTGCGAGATGCGCAATAGTGTTTCAGATAAAATTAAGGCCATATATTTTGGGGGGTCCCATAACAGAGTACACATCGATCATGTTAATTAAATATTTAATGGCAAAGAAGGGAAGCAGCTAAGATTGGGATCGTGGGTATTATTGTTGTAGAATTTGATTTAGAAATTAAAGACAAGAAGGGCAAAGGGATAATGTGATAGCCGATCACTATTAAGAGTAGAGGAACCCATCGGTGATAAAGAAAAAGGAAGAGAAATAGCACAAAATCTTCTAGATGAGCGCTATTTCCAGTCGCCACTACAATCACCCCTCGCATCGGGATATTGTGAATTTCTTAGCTTGGCGGAATTACGCCACCGTAATCCAACAATGCCATAGAAAAAGGTTAAGGACTGATACAGCGTATACTACATCCTCGTATGATCCATATTTGTTTAAAAGAGGAGTTGATTTGATTATAAGGAGATGTGCACTGTGAAAGTAAGCAAAAGCAAGATTTACAAAGAATGCCATGCATCACCTTACGGAGTGACACTTATAAAGAGATAAAATAGCACAAAATTCTTCCAAATGGATTCACCGCCTACACTTTTTTAAGGATCGTTTGAATGGCAAGCTGTGATCACGCCAAATAGCTCAGAAATATCACCAAAAGGCATGAGATGCCCCCGCAGCAGTATTCCTGGTTAGCAATTGTTCATGTATGAGGAATTGATTTTATGGGACTTTTCCCAGCTCATTTGAAATATATACATACTCCTAGTCAGGATTATGTACCAAACGGGTAGAAGCAGCAATTGTCCTAAGAATGGATGCCAATACAGTTGTGGGTTTACAAAGAAATATTCTTACAGATTGGGACACCTTAACTATAATTGTGATGGAGGAGCCATTTTCTGCAAATAAGGTGCATTTGACAAACTCATGAGCGTGATATGGTATCAAACACATTATGAGCTGGCTTATCACCCTCAAACAATGGGCAAGCTTTCGAAATTCTTCTTCAATGAGAAATAAAGAAAATTCCCGGGAAAAGATCAGAGTTCTAGCAAAGAAAGATTGGTCTTTGAAGTTTGACTTATGCATTATGGGCATACAGTAATCGCTTTAAACCCTCTATCAAATGTCCCTATATAGACTGTTTTTTGAAACCAAAGGTTACCTCCCTTCAACCCTGACAGGCGCCATAAGAATTAAAAATGTAGCTCGAATCTCAGCTTTTCAAACTGGTAAAGGAAGAGACTCTCCAATCGGAACGATCAATGAAGAACTGAACGGTTTGCGGAGCACGCAGAATATATGGCGATGAAGATAAAGAAATGGAAGCATCGTGCCGATTCACAGCAGTTCAAAAGAAAGGTGGATCAGTTCGGTTATTTAATCTCGATTAAGATTATTTCCGTGGAAGTCAAATCAAATGGAGCGACCAGAAATGTGCGGTGTCGCGCACCATTCGAGCAAGAATACTCGACTGACAAAGCACCAGTTAATGCGGCAAAGACCTGTAATATTATCTCAAATAGGGAGAAAGAATGTGTAGTGAACCCAATTGTGAATTGAAAGAGAGAAACTTGAAACACTTAGTCCAAATGCTAAAGGATCAAATGAGTAAACATGGGAGGTGAACCAGTTATAGAATTTTTTTAAGCCTTTATTTAGACTTAAATTTTATTTGATACATGTATTTTGGAAAATTTAGTTCTTAGTCATGATTTGTTAGAAATTGCTGGTGTTAGTGCTAGATTAATTTAACTTTTTTGAATCGAAACACAAATATGCATGAAGAATCAAATGGCTCGCTGAAGGAACAAACCTGGGTGATTACCCGCAACATTTTCTAATAAAAGATTAGAAACTTGAAAAAGGGGAGTACTTTTCTCCCCATAGATTCCGGTGAAAAATCGAACAGAACGCATTTTTGAACTGCTGTGTGGAATGATTAAAACGGATGCCGCGAAGGTGCAAATTGGTCAAGGAATGAAAAGATGTCCGATCATCACCAGGCGCGCATTCAAGTCATTTACTGTGATTATGTCGCTACAGAAATTGAGGTCGCGACAGAAGTTGAGGTTGCAACTTAGTCGGCGATCGGTTGAAGAACAAGGGCACAGTAGTGAATCGAACATTTATGCGCTCGCAGGCAACAGAAAAAGCGTCGCGTGGCATAAATCGAGGTTGTGACGAACTCAGGTCGCGATAAAGAACCATTCTTCAAAGAGTAGTTCGCGTCGCGGACCAACTCAACTCTCAACACCCGATGTCGCAGCTCTCGATGATAACTTGTCCTCCCATTGCATTTATGTCGCGCACAGATAAGAATAAGCCATGACATCAGAGACAGATAGCACCGTATGCCTTTTAATTTTTGCCCTAAATTTAATGACAAAGACAATCGCAGTACTAAATTAAAGTCGCGACAAACACAAATAAATGAAGTAATAAAGAGCACAACACAATAATTGAATTGCAACTGTTGAGAAACTCCCTCCATTACATATCCTTCCTTGAAGCAAACACAACCATTCATCTTCGCATATTCTTCTCGTTCTCACTCTCGCGAAAACCCAACTCCTAGAACTTCTCCCAAAAACATTCGAGATTTAATGGCCGAACTCCTTCAACCCCTCATCCCAAACCAGAGCGTAAATCATGGAGGAGTATACCGATCAAGGGAAGTTCATCCGGAACCCTGGAAGTGAGAACAGTTACCGAATTAAATCAGAGGCTCAACCGGGGCTACAAAGCAACAGGAAGAAGGGAAAGGAAAAGTAAAGAAGAAGAAGAGGAAGACGAAGTTCGTTTTAGGGAGGCTTTCCCCAACTGAAAAGCACTGGCGTCGGAAAGGATTTGTGTTATAAAAGAGGTTTCAAAACAACTCATCTCACCGCTCAAGGAATTGATGAGCAACGATAAGGGAGAATTCTCGAACACAAAAGTTCGTAATTGGAATAGTTGCCCGAGAATTTTACTCCAATTCAAGTTGGGAGGAAAGAACTCTCGCTTATGTCAGAGGAGTCCGGGGTGCCTTATGGAGCGAAGACTTATATATTGATAGTATGGGACGGAAGGACAGTAAATGGATCAAAAATTCAAGAAGTCAGATGAATAACCTTAATCAGAGAAGCTTATGAAAATTACCGCACGTAAAGGGCGGGAAGTGGAAGAAAGGAAAGGAGAACAAAAGACCCCCGAAAGTGTGGAAATGACTGTAGGGAGGTGAGCGAAAGGTGTGGACTATTTCTTATCCTCTATTCTGGTCCCTGCAAGCATGTTTGCATAGTAAGAGAACAGAAGCGATCCTTCACATGCCGTGCGAAGGGATCTGAGATTGATCTTTGGAACGAGTTGAAAATTCTATAATGGTATCATGAAGGTAATAACGGGGTTTGATCCTCACCCGGCCCAACCATCACAAGGTTATGTATTAGAATTTGGTGTGAAGGAATTTGGGAAGAAGAAGAAGAGTGTCCCAGGCTTCACCACTCACCTTGTGAGTCGGTGAGGGCGAATCAAAAGAAAAGGGGGTCATAGTAGAAACATATTCAAGGGATGAAAATGAAAATGCAATACGGGGAAGAAGACACTGTAGCACTACGGTGGCAGACGGGAGAAGAAAATCTAGAAGCACATCAAGAAGGGGATGCACATGTTTCCCGAGAGGATAGAGAGCAAAAGATAAAAGCCCCATAGATTTCTTTCGGCTCAGCTGGCTAGCTCCCCCGATAAGGAGCAGTAGTTTTGAGAGGAACCTGGTGAAGCTCTAAGGGAGCCTAGACTAAATAATCAAATAATGGAAGTACTTTCGATTGTATTCGAAGAGCATGGAAGAAAGAAGAAATGGAACCTCCGGTAAAAGTTCGAAGAGAGGTTTATGAAAAAGAATTGAAGAGAAGGGATCGACATTGGGAAGAGGAAGTGAATAGAAGAAATGCATGGTGAGATGAAAGAAGATATCAACAATGGGAAGAAGAGATGAGCGAGAGAAAGGAGGAGCGGTCAAAAAGATCCACAGGCGACAAGAGGAGAAATTTAAAGGAAATGGAAAGGAAAGAATCGAGATCTTGAAAGTTAAGCTAAGTCATGAATCATTCTCTGACAATCGGTATATTCGCGATTCTCGCTCCTCCAAACTCATAAGGGCGGATCTGCGGTCGAAAGCAAAAAGACTAAGGAGCGAGATCAAGGAATTCAAGTTCCTATACACTTCAATGTTCAAGGATTTTTGAAAAGAAGATGAAGACGAGAGATCGAAGCTTGATGATAAGGATACTCTGGAAGAAAATTAAGACTGAAAATTTGGATTTGATTAAGCCAATATTTCAAATTTTTTAGAAGTCATGAAAGCGAAATGGAACGCTACTTGAACACACTAGGCATGAGACAAGATGATCACGAATAAGGTGATCTCACAAATGAATTAGTCCTTGAAGGATCGAGAGGAGAATGTCAAGGAAAAGAAGAAGAGCAAAAAAATGAAATTTCCTAAATTCAATCCTAACTTGGCTACCCTTGATCTGGATCCCCCAAACATCTTTGCTCCTTGTAAAAGAAAAAAATGAGCTTTCCCATTATTTATCCTTCCTTTTTCCCCTCTTCACGTTATTTGTTCTCATATTTGTTGCATTACATCATTAAGAAAACAAGAAAAGTTGTGAAAAAGGGAAATGTTTGCTTACTTGCCGGTTAGCTTGTGTTTTACTTTTTGCTTGACATTTGGAAAAATAACATTGGGATTTAGTTCAAGAATGAAAATCTTTGAAATGTCATAATGCAGACGCTGGATTGGAAGTAGTTTGACTAGGAGATAAGCAGAACACAAATAATTGCAAAATGTCAGGGCATGAATAAAGAAGCGGAATTAGGAGTATTTCTTGTGCATTTAGATTCGGTTGGATTGCAAAAAATTGGAAAAATTGGTTATTGTTGATAGAACAAATACTTGTTTAAAATAATGTAAGTATACACAGTGAATAAAGTACAAATCTTGAAGAAATAATACACATTGGTCAACAAAACTTATGAAACTTTGTGGGAATTAGGAACATCTTAAATTCGAGTTTAGATCCACAGTCTAGAACTTGTTGATTATTGATTGGCGAAATCTAGGTGAAAACAACCAACGAGAAAATGATAGAGGCCATCCTTGGCGGCTTGAGCCTTTTAAGCCTACCCTCGAAAATATGCTTAAGCATATTCTCTAGTTCTGATTTGAGCAGAATAAGCCTTATTTCTTGTGGCTTGACAATTGAAAAGCGAAATTCCCTTCTTCACGATAAACACAACGATAAGAACCCAATTATCAGGTTCTAGTTCGAGAGAAGTTTAGTATAAAGGAAGAAACAAGTTTGGTGGAATAATATTCCAAGATTTTGACAAGAAGGGGTTGAAGAAGTAAGAGCGGTAGTGAAATAAGGAATAAGTTACGTCTTGTATTTATTTCCCTTTAGCAATTAAGCTCGTAGGGGTGTTTTAACACCTAGCACCCTAATGCGAGGTATGCGAGTTGCTAGAAAGTTCTCCAAAGTAATGAAAGCCTAGAAGATTAGCTGTGTTACTATTCCAAATCATAGAGAAGTAAAGGCGAAAAGTTTAAAATGAAAAGGAATCGGCTTGAATCAAGTACATATGGAAGTTGAGATTCCATAAAAAGAATTCAAAAAAGGAAGAAGCGTTTAAATTGAGGAGAATGTCGGGAAAGAACAAAAATGAAAAAGGGAAAGTTTAGGCAACAATGTAGAGATAAGATGGAAAATGGGTAATTTAACTTAAATTTCTCCATTATCTACCCTGATTACCACAAGCCTAACATTACAAGCACGAAAGGCCTCATTGATTTTTTGAAGGTTGAATTTACCTACATTAGTGGAGATCGATATGAGAAAAACAAGCATATGGGACTTTGATAAGCAGTCTAAGGAATTCGGAAGATTAACTAAATTCAACATGAAGTTGAAAGGATTGATGACCTTCACACACACGAGAGAACAAGACTTGTTGAATATTTGTTTAATACATTAGTTTATCAAGAAATTTTGTGATAGAAGTACACAGGCCTTAATTCTTATACAAGTGAAATTTAAAATAATAGTGATATCTCTTAATTCCATATGAAGATTAGAATGAGAAAGAATGTGGAATAAATCGGAAAAATGTCCTTAAGAATTTTCTAAGCTTATTTGTTTGAGAGACGGAAACAATTTCTTTTTCTTTGCTTAGGGACAAAGCAAAATTTTAAGTTTAAGGGAATTTGATGAGTCAACTCATGAGATTTTAATACATTTTTCGAGTTTATAATGAGAATAATGATGAATTGTTTGCGAAAGCGATAATTGAATCAACTTCAATTTGTAGGAAAATCGTGAGAAAATAAAATTTTATGAATCATAGAAATCGGCTACTGTGAAGAATTTGAGTCAGCTGGGCGGAAGTCGCGTGAGTGCAATTCCGGCTGTATTCAGTCGCGACCTCAACAAATTTGGATTTGAAGAAGCGAAGAGTGAATAAGTGAGTGAAGTGACCTGCGGAAGGAGTTGAGACAAAATATGACTTAGTTGAGAATAAAAGAAGCGGTCAGATGAAAGAAGTTCATGTCACATCATTCTGACGATCATGACCGGAGATAAATGAAATCATGATACCATAAGCGAGGTCGTGACAAGGGCGACTACAAACCCACGAAACGACCTTCTCAAGTAAAGGAAATTAGCGACTAATTTTGAAAGAAAGGACTTGATGTCGCGACTTTGCGATAATGAAGAATAACACGGAATTGCAGCGAAACTCAAATCGGACGACCGGGGAACTAATGAAGAAATGACGAAGATGTCGCGAACATCACTTCTAGGTGCGATAGAATTGAAGGTTAAGCGATGGGCATGGAAGTCGTGACCCAGCAGTTAGAAGTTACGACCAAAGATTTTCAAGAGTGAACATAGAGGTGCGACAGTTAGAGCGGATAGAGACATCGGTCTTGGGTCGAAGATGTCGCGGCGTCCTTCGGTCGTCGCGACATCGGTTAATAAAGGTGAAGCCGGCGTCCTTTAGTGAGTGACGCCGATTACAATGAAAGAAGGTCCGCGACATCCTTTAGTGGTGCGACGCATCGGTTACAATGAAAGAAGGTCGGCGTCCTTTAGTGGGTCGGCGACGCCGATTCACGATGAAAAGAAGGTCACGGCGTCCTTGATAATTCAGCGACATCGTTCTGCGAAAGAGGATTATGGTCGCTGACGTCATGATGATCGCGACATCAGCTGCAAAGAATGGAGGTCGCAACATCATTTAGTTGTCGCGACATCATACCCAAGAGATGCTGAAGACAAGTCACGACAATAGTAAAACTTCCACGACCTCGAAAGAGCTCACAAGGCAGAAAGGAGATGTCGCTACGTCATTCAGCTGTCGCGACATCAGTCAGCTGTCGCGACATCAGATCCAAGGGTGTTAAAGGCAAGTCACGACCAAATAAAAGCCTGCTTCTGGAGCGAACATAAAGCAGAAATCGCGGCGGTGGAAGAAAGTCGCGACATCAAGAATAGCTCACAATATGCGATGAAGTCGCGGCGTGGGAAGAAGTCGCTGACATGAACAAACAAATGGGCCAGTTATTTTGAAATCCTGATAGGTGCATCGAAGTTAGAGACTGACTTCAAACCTATAAATCTGTAATTTGCTGCGAAAGAAGAGCGACTCTTGGCGGCTTTCAGAAAAGAGAAGTGCAGGTGGCCAGAAGGCTCGGTAATAGTTTAATTTTTCTTTTTTTGTTTTTGCTATTATTTTTAGATTAGATTAGAGTAGATTTATTTCTTTTGAATTTCTGGATCTGGATGTTAGTTGTTGAAGTTGAAGCTGAATGCAGAATGTTATTTTCTTCAAATTGCTTGCTTGAATTAAAGTGCAGTCGAAGCAATTTTGGAATTCAAACTTCCGGTTCTACGATCCTCGGTAGTTCTTTTTGATCAAAAGGCTACCGTTAATTGTAATGAAGTAATTTAAAGCCATCTTCAGTTGAATTTACTCTTGTTGTTAGAATTTATCTTTTACGCATAAATTGCTCAGTTCCTCTTGAACTTCGGACTTGAATACGCTTCTTGGTTTTGTTTATTGTTGTATCACGATTCAAATATTAATTAATCTATACACTGTAATAGGATTGTTTCATGCTCTGATTTCCAGGAGGCCCTCCGAGTGACACAGAGAAGGCATTCTTGAGAGTTTTGAACAATATATGAAGGGTATGCGAACCTAATATTGGGGATCTAATGGGCTCTGTAAATTCTAATCGATAAATCTTCTTCTCAAAGCGAAGCGAGAATGAGTTGAATGACTTATCAATTAAAATGAAGCGAGAGGATTCGCCTCGATTCGAGCCGGTAAGTTCAATCAGCGTATGAGGAAGGATCTAATCAAGGAAAGAATGAAGCTGTTCCAATTTTGAGGATGAGAAGCCGGTATGAGTGTAAACCCGATGCTTAGCCTATGTCTTAGGAGCTAGGTTTGCAGTCCATGTTTTAGGTATGAAGTATTGAAAAGAAAATACCCATAACAAAGGCAACTCAGATTAAAAGTAGTTATCCTGAAGAAATCCTCTGCATTCGAGATACGGGAAGATTAGATGATGAAATATGTCATTAGGAGAGATCACGTGCGTACCTTCTTCCTTGGACCCGGATTATAATCTGAGTTCTTAGTAAAGCTCTGGTAGTCTGCGAGAATTGATGTTTCTAGATTGTATTTTCAATGCTCCTTAAAACTAGCGATTAGTCTATTTCTTTATTTTTTATTTTTAGTTTAAGCATTATTTCATTTGTTCTAGTTTCACATGCTCTTTATTCTTTCATTATTTTCAGGTTGCTAGGAATATATCAATTGCGAATCATAGTCGAAATAGTATAGAGCTTGAGTAGTCGGGGTAGTTGATTGAGAATTCTTGAGATCTACGTGGGATCGATATGCGGACTTAAATCCACTTTATTACTTGTTCGATGCGTACTTGCGGAGATCATGGATCGAACAGGAGAAAGAATTTATCTAGCCTTGAGGAAACCATTTTTTTAATCGGTATAATTGCAAGAAATATAATCGACAAGTTTCAAGGGCATTATTCTTCAGAGATTAGACAATAGTCCTTGGTAATAGTGTCATAAATTTGTATATGTCTTTTGGTTAAGTTCCACAACAGGTCCTCCACACCCCCTAGCGAGTTTGGCCCATATCACCCGTGTTTGTCTAGGTTGGGGCCCATCTTTCAGCTACCTCGGCATGTGCATCGGGGTTTCTTTCATTCCTTGGTACCTGACCCGAGACTTATCCTACTTCACTAGCCCCCCTAGAGCCTTTGGGCGTGCAGCTGCCTACCCAAACATTAAGGGCAACTGCATCGAGTCTCTCGCACCATCATTACATTCTACTACTCACACCTAACTATTCTTGATTCACCCCCGGTTTTTTTTATCCACACAAATCATTAAATGTGCCCCTCGATCGTCGATCCGCCCATTCGCTCAAATAGCTCCCCTTTCTCCTTCCATTAGATTTTTCTTGTCATTCTGCCTCCGCCTTTGCTAACCTCCGGTTCTCTTTCTCTATTGCCCTCCCTACATTATTTATGCAGGTGGGATCAAAGAAAACTTGCTTGGTAAGTTTCAAAAAATCCTAACCCTTCTCTTTCTTTCCACTTTGTTTTGCCTTCCTCTCCTTTGTTGTTGTTTATGTGTGTGTGTGTGTGTGTTTTTGTCTGAGCCTAATGATTTCCTTGCTTGTCCTCTCAGCACCGTTCTAGCAAAGGCTCAGAGGAACTCACGGGATGGCCCATGGAAAACCTTCCACAGATGGTTGTGCGGGTGAGGAACCACCCCTTTCGCCACCTGTGTCCGGGGAAGTTCTCTCTCGTGCTAATCCCAACAGTGTTATTACTTGGCTCAAGCCTGTCAAAGAGCCTCACGCAGATGCCTTTTGGAGGAAGTATTCCTTCCCCCCTTAAGTCTGTGTTGCCTTTCCTTCCTCGAGCTCCTAGTTTGTAACCTATACGAATATGGTCGGTAGTGGTGCACTAATGAAAATCCGTTAACAGTGAGGTTCCATCTCCCCATGCTAATTCATCAATTCCTTCATTACACCCAAATCCATCATGTTTATATTCATGTGAACATCATTCGGTCTCTCCTCAGGGTGTGTGTATTGAACAAGCTTAGAGGAGGTGTTGTTTGCCTATTCCTTCAAGTAGCACAAGGTCGGCCGGTACTACCTCATGTGACCTTCAGCCGCTTCACCCTGGTAACTTTGCCCGAACACCAGTAAGAACAAGCCTTAAGGTAATGTGTTGGTGTTTGAGACTCAAGTATACGAGAATTAGAGTTCACGGTTCCCGACTCACCTTGTGAGTCGGTATCAAAATGTAACACACCCCAAATATACCTAGTCGTTTTAGAGCATGTTTACAGGGTATTTTGTAAGCATAATTTATTGTTTCGCGAGTTCATCTGAAGGGAAACATAAGAAAGCAGGGCCAGGAAAGTTACAAAACTTAAGGACAAAATTGTAATTTGTCAAGGACAGACATGAATTAAGAATATTTGAGGCCAAAATGAAATGAAGGGAAGTTTATTTATAAATAGAATGAGTTATGGGCTTAAATAGTAAATAAGCAACAACTTAAAATGGGTTTTGGAGGGCCCAAACAGGCCTTAGCAAGCATGGGTTTTAAAGACCAAAGTTGGTCTCATTTGGGGAGGAGAAAAAAACATGGAGGAGAAGAGAAGAGAGAGAGAGAGGAAAGAGGAAGAGAAGGGAGGAGCCAAGATCCCAAGCAAGCCCGGCTCCCAGGTATGGAACTACCTTGAGTATGGAACTTGGATTTTGGTATGGATCCTTGGTTTGTTTGGTTGTGGATTGAATTGTTGTACCCCAGGCCTAGGGTTTGTTAAGTTTCATCCTAACGAATGTAATGAGAGTCACAAATGGCCTGAAAAATAGGGAATCCTTCCTTTGAGAAGGGATTCATGGTTAAATTGTAAGTAAATGAGTCTAGGGTTTAGAGTAAACCCTAATTAATATTCATGTTTTTGTTGAGGATGGGCCATAACCCATATTAGAAGGGTTTTGGAAGAAATTCATCAGAAAAATTTTGAAGAAACATATGAAATTGAAAGATGAATTGATTAGAAAGAGATTACAAGGTGAATTAGAAGTGTTTTTATGTGTGTTTGAAGAGTAGAGTTGATTGGGTATCAAAATATGGAAATATGGAACAAAAATACACATTTTGAAGCACGGAGAAACTGTACCGTGCAATTGAACTGTGCCGAGAATGCGAGCATGTTTACAGTCGTTTTAGTGCGACTTATGCCGTCTGAGTTAGACATGTACCAGTACAACGTTACGGTTTCCCAGTTTCGACCGATTTTCGTATTTTGTCCATAACTTGCTTCATTTCTTATCCGATTTGAGTAGTTCAAGTGGCTATGTAAAATAGACTTCAAAAGGAGAACAAAACTTAAAGAATAGGAATCGCCAAATTCTGATCGTGGCCTAAATTTACTCAAAGTGGGGCCGTGTGCAAGCCAAATTCTGGTTCCAGCTTTGAACATAGAGTAGTCGGGTTGTTTCGGACGTGGCAGTTCGGTGCTCCGAATTGGGTGATTCCAGTTGGAATAGAACCCTTAGTACCTTATCTTTAAAAGAATATAATGACCTAGAGTCAAACATGAAGTTAGGATCCCGGAAAAATTAGTAATACGAACTGTGCTAGTGTAATCCGGGTAAACCGACTAGTTTGGCATGAAAATGCCATAACTTTAGTTTGGATGATCCGATTGGATTAATTCCACTTCCTAAGTAAAGTAGATACATAGTGGAATAAGAATATATGAATGAGGTGTGATTCCACATACATCATACTTCACAAGAATATGAAGTGCCATATGTAATAGGCATGAAACAAAACGTAGAAATAGAAAATGTAAGGAATGTGTTCATGAAACATGATTGTGAACATGAGAGGCAATATGTCATGAACACATAATGTGATTAAGTGATATGGTCTTATCACATATAACCAGAAAATGATAACAAATGATAGGAGTATACGTGAATAAGTATACGTAAATGAATTTATGAATGAGTATACATGAATGAAAATGTGAATGAGTGTATGAATGAGTATACATGAATGAAAATGTGGATGAGTGTATGAATGAGTATACGTGAATAAGTATACGTAAATAAATTTATGAAAGAGTATACATGAATGAGTATATATGAATGAATATGTGAATGAGTGTATGAATGAGTATACGTGAATAAGTATACGTAAATAAATTTATGAATGAGTATACATGAATGAATATGTGAATGAGTGTATGAATGAGTATACGTGAATAAGTATACGTAAATGAATTTATGAATGAGTATACATGAATGAATATGTGAATGAGTGTATGAATGAGTATAAGTGGAATAAGTATACGTAAATGGGTATGAATGATATACATGAATGAATAATGAATGAGTGTGAATGAGTATACGTGAATAAGTATCATTAAAATGAATTTATGAATGAGTATACATGAATGGTATACATGAATGAATATGTGAATGAGTGTATGAATGGTATCGTGAATAAGTATATGAATGAGTATACGTGAATGAGCATAAGAATAGAATTACATATAAATGATCACATGAATGAGTATGTGATTGAGTATATCTTGAAAGATAACACGAGAAAGTGAATATGAAATCGAAGAAATGTGATATTCGAAAAGCTGAATGAGCGTGAATAATAATAAAATGGGGATTCGTCGCGAATCAAAATCGTAAGTAATAATTGAATAATATGAAGAATTAGATAAATGACCCAGGATGCGCAAAGCGCATCGAGTCACGAAGAGCACCGAGAAATTATCAATGTCCCTTGGCGGATGCGCGATCGGCATCCCGATCTAATAGTGGCGATATGGCATTGAAGAAATGTCCCACTTGGCGGGATTCACCAATTGGATCCGTCATGATGGCGTATGACATTTTGGTGATGCGTGTCGGGATGCCAAGCGGCATCCGACATGATAGGAGGCCAGAATAATTTGATACCACATGTCGGGATGCAAAGCGGCATCGGCATGATGGGGCCGAATAATTGATACCACGTGTCGGGATGCCAAAGCGGCATCGGCGTGATGGGAGGCGAATAAGTAATACCACATGCCGGGGTGCACCAAGCGTATCAAATCATGATGGGAGGCCGGAATAAGTAATACCACGTATTCGGGGTGCGCAGCGATCCGTCGTGATGGGGAGACGGTGTAAAATGTGTAGGCACATTAGAGATGATAATAAGGCGGAGTTCATTAGGAATCAGTCGATGTGAATTAATTAGTCAAAGTGAAATAACCCGACAATGACGAGTGTAAATGGGTTTTATGTATGCTTAAATCTCATAGATTGAATTGTGGTGGATTATTGCATTGAAAATGCATGTTGTGATATTATAAATGATGTGAAAAAAAAAAATGAAAGCATGCGAAAATTAATAGCATGAGTTTATGTGGATAAAATGGCATTATTTAGTAAATGCATGTTATTAAGTGTGAATGTTATGGGTAATTTGAATTTATCAAATGGTCATGGGTTGCAGAAAAAAGTGCTTTCTATTAATTAAAGGTCTTAAATAGAATAACATAAACAAATGTTTGGAAAGATAATGGAAAATATCAGATGCGGGCTCCGGCTTGAATCCCATGACAATTAGTCGAGGATTCGGGTCGCGACACTTTGAAAGAAAAATTTAATAAGGCGAAATAAATGTTTTGATTGAAAGCGTCGGATGCTTAGGACTCCGGCAGATCGCGATCGGGTCAAGTAGAGTTCGGGTCGCGACACTTTTGAAATGAAAATTAATAAAAGCGAAAACAAAAGAGTTTAACAGGCATCGGATCACGAAATGTAATTTCTAAAGGAGTTGGGGGTGTAAACGGTCGTGATAGTGATAAAGAGTCTAATATGTATTGGTATTAGTATGATTTGAACCTGTATGAAATTGATATGATTTGATTTGTTCTGAATTGCTATTGTATCGTATAAGTTTACTTTGAATATGAGTTTGATCTATCATACATGTAGTAGATATAGATTCTGACACTGTAAAATACATGACACGGGGAAAGTAATATGAACAAGATAATGATAAGGAATACGAAAAGAATAAAATCTACATGTATGATGAGATGGTTAAGAAGTCATATAAGAATAGGCTTCGTTATATGCATAGTAAATGTAAAAGATAGTGATTATTGTTATTGTTAGTCGTTCACGTCTATATGTTCAATAGCGTAAAGCAGCACGAGATTGTTAATCCGTGTGGAGTGCGAAGAGGAGATAAAGAGGACGGACATTCCACACGGTATGCGGGCCATCTCGAGACGAGGTGCTCACCGGCCAGCATTCAGCGATCTACGATGTTGTATTAGATATGTATATGTATGTGTGTTTGTATAGAATGGGACTTAGTATATGTGTATAAATTTTATATATACCGCTCCGATTGGTAGTTCATTTGTAAATGTAAATGATTGTTGGTTAAAAAAATAAAATAAAATAAAAGAGTCGGTATATGGTTTTAGCACCGGCCAGGTTCGGATTCGCCAATCGGGTCGGACCGGGATCGGGGGCGTGACACAAAACCCTCATGCCTACTTAATAGCCTCGTTCTCATCTTTTTAACCCCTGCTTTAACTCTTGCTCATGTTTACACAGGTACTCTAGGCTGAGGAAGCGGTGGATGACACAGGTGCTAGCGATTCGATTGCCTTAGCGAGTTCTCGGCCTCCGAGCTGAAAAGGTTTTAAACTCCTATTTTCTCCCTCAAATCTCCAGGTAGTTTTTGCTAAGCCTGAGGATTTCGTCGTCCCTTTAGTGCCTCATTTACACTTTGAAAGCCTAGGCAACGCCCGTGCTAAGGAGAGCATACTAAGTCGGCTTCTTACCTGCATCGCTGCTATGGTTGAAACTCGTGAGTTCGAGCGAGCCAAGGATATGATAGTAGGTGACGACTTTCAAAATTCCAATTTCGCCTCCCCTGTGGTAATCTCCGGGAGAGGCGAGAGTGTAGGAACATAGCGAGATTCCCAGGCGAATTCGCCCCACGTTCGTCCCTCATTCACAGGAACTCACAGGCTACCCCGAGGCGAGTAAGGTTCATTGGGTGGCCCCACGGCGGATCCATCGACCCGTCCGCTTCCACCTCTTTCCGAGCCCCGGAGCGACCCCCGGAAAGTTATGCTGAGGAGGGTCACCTCCCATACCCGGCAGTGTTGATGAGGCGAAAAATCCATGGGGTCCACGCCCTCCTTGAAGTGGACCCTCCGGAGTCCTCCTTCTATCGAAGCCACGATGGCCTTCCCTGTTCGAGGAACCCGATTCTTGAAGACCCAAATAGAGTGGTCTCTGACTTGGCTGCGAAGTTCAGGGCTCCAGTGATCAAGAAGGTTCTCGACCTTCTGCGGGAGTCAACCCCCTTCCAAATGAAGGTCGTGGTAACCCTTTACTCCTAGTCCCGTTTCTTATTCCCTAATTTTTTTTTTCTCTTTCTCTTTCTTATTCTAAATGGAACTTGCTACGTAGATGAGCACATTCGGGACCTATATGGCCAAGTATTGTGACAGCTGACCTGACTTACACGGATCTCACATCTGCGAGGCGATCTTGTTAGAACTATATTCCAAAGCCTGACACGAGGCGAGGCCTGCTTTGGAAAGAGGGAGGTGTGACTTCGCTAGAAGCTAGGAGACCGCAAAGCGTGTGATGTGCTAGGGCACGGAGTGCAAAAGGCACTACGGCGTGAGCGGGTGTGTAAAACATCTTGGCTGTCGATGCGGCTAAGTATCCACCAGACAAGCGTGGAGTCCCGGCGTAGAGATAGGCGCGTGACAAGAGAGAACACCACACCTTGACTTTAAGCCCGAGACCCGCACATGATGCAGAAAAATCGCGTGCTTGGTGGGCTTTAGGCGGAGCCCTCTCCCAGTCCAATTGCCTACATTGTACGATGAGCAATACGACTTGGGTTACTAGGTGGGCTACGTAGCCGGTGAAGGAACTGCAATGCAACATGATGGATCTGGGACTCCAAGGGACCTTCCCAAGTCACCAAGACAATCAGTCCTTGCCCAGCCGGGTGAGCCCTCCTCCATCCGTACCCAATGAGGCGAGTGAAACCGCAGTGATGGTGGAGGGCACAGAGTCTAATCTCACTATTTTCGCAGAAGCCGAATCCTCCTTGTGCCCTCGGGTGAAGAGTATATCCCGATTAGCGGGAATTTGCTGGGTCCCATCATAATTATCCTAAAGAGGCTCCTGCCCTCTCATTTAATGGCATGCCGTGAGCCACGTGGGGGTTTGTCACAGGTATTTCTCTTTGGTTAATGGAATAACTATTTTACCCTTATGTGTTTTGAATGTACTAGGCGACTTTCCTTTGTGCTTTTTGTGTTTCTGGAGTACACCACAAGACCACGAGTCTGCTCGACTACTGGGCCCACCTTCAGGATGCTTTGCAGTCCAATCACCCAATGGAGACCCTTCATTGGGCCTACCTAAAGACTCGAGGTTGCCTACTGTTAGCGATTTTCCTCAAGCGCATGGGTCGCACGAGTAATACGGTGGACTAAAAGTCCAAATATCGATCCCACATGGAAGGTGTGGTTTTAGTGAAGATTGAGTACCCCGGCTAGTGAAGTCGTTCACTATTTGAGCAACTCAAGGACTTTAGGAGAATGTTTTCTAAACTAAAATAAGAATACAATAAAGCAAAACAAACAGGTGTGATTAATGTCCACTCACAAGGAATTTGACAACATCGGAGATGTAACTCAAGGAAATATACTAAGGTTGATTGTTTCCAATGATGCATTTATGGTTTATATTCATTAAGCGTTGATTGAGTGAATGTATACTTGTGCATGTCTAAGGAATCCTATATGAGGTTTACACTTTCATGTCTCCCCTCAATTTCTCACACTAACTCCCGCATCTCCTTTCGGCCCATCTAGGTCATTAAGTATAGTACTTTTATAAGGCAGTGCTTTCCTTGGAAATCCTATTGGTCACGTCTCGGTCCATATAATAGGACTACCCGGACTATGCTCGAATCGATCACCTCTCGGTCCATACGATCCTCACATAATGCTGAGATTGTGCTACTTCTAATGAAATCCATCTAATATTAGGCATTCCTAATTTCCTAGACTTCTTTGATTAGGTTAATTAGCATTTCAATTAACTAAGTCATACCTTAAGAGACCCGGGACCATATTTTAGGGCATAATCCAAGCATCACCAAGGATGCCCTAGTTTGGGATCGAAGACCCAACTCTAAGTATGAGTTAATTAGTTAAAACCATAATAATTCTAATAACTACACCAACTAACATCCACCCAAACATGAATCCACAAAATCATCATAAAACATATATAAACCAAACATCAACTTCCACAATCAACCCTAGAGGAAAGTTTAGTCACTTATTGCAACCAAGAAATCCAAGAAAATCATATTTAAGATAAACATAATAATGAAAAGATTAATAAAAGAGAGTAAGTTTAGAAATACAAAACAAATGAGATAAATGAGTCTCAAAAAATCTACACCACAACTAAAACTTCTCTAGTAGAGCTAGATCTTCAATATTAGCCCCAAATCCAAATTAGAAATGAACAAAATCAAACCCTAAAATGGCTCCAGAAGAAAGAGGAAAGAAACTACTGGGGAGGGTGTTCTATCTCCCAAAAATTGAACCCTCATCAAGTCTCAAATACATATATTTATAGATAATGGAAAGTGGGACAAAAATAGGCTAAAAATGCGAGGTTTTCAGTTCCAACCCGATGTTCTTTGCCTTGGCGAAGGGCAGGTGTCTTCAATTTAGATAATCTTTCTTTGCCTCGGCAAAGGTATGTGTAAAACGCGGGTAAATTTGAATTTTTTCGAAAAATGGTAAAACGGTAAATTGTCGCTATCAAATCTGAAGTTGCAAATTGGAATTTTCTAGATGCCGGATGTGAACGGACCTCGCCCGTTAGTTCATCTAGCGAATATAGTTGCAAGCGAATTTAGTAAATTCAGAGACAATCGAGATTTTCACAATTTTCGGAGTCGGGTGTCCCATGGACAAGCAAGTTTAGAAAAATCTGAGAAAAGTAAATTAAGTAAAGTTCATTTAAAATAAATTGAACTTGAACCAAGACAAAGTAAATTGTTTAGGGGCAGAAACGGACCCGGATAAATCAATGACACATGGCGCGACGTGGGCCATATATCTAACTTAAGCATTAAGTTAGAACAAAAGAGAAATTAGGAGAGGGCGAGCCCATTTTCTAGGCAGTGAGAGACAGGAAGATAGGAGAGAAAGAGAGTTCCCAAGACTTATCTCTTTGATCTACGGAGTTCCATCGGTCGGAATTTTCAGGCCAAGAACGAAAATTCATTTATTCGACGAGGGCTAAGCATGGGTACCAAAAATGAGGGATTTCACCGAAGATCCAAAGGAAGAGGTTTCGGGTTTAGGAAGTGTCCACGGGACTTCCTAGAGGTTCTTCTATGCTCCAAGAGGTGGGGATTCTTCCTACTTTAGTTTATTTTCCACTCTAAGGATTGTTTGGTTATGTTTTATACCCTAAGGGGCTGTTTGGCAAAATTTTGGGGATGTGGGAATAGTGCCATGTTTTGACCCTATGTGATGTCCAGATTTTCGGTTAGAAAAATAGGGAATTTGGACTAGTGTTCTTCTTAAAAATTGTAGCTGCGATTTTGAACTTGAGGTTAGGCTTTTGAATCACCCAAATTGGATACCTATAGCTCAAGTTATGGTCTATTTTCTGGGACTGCCATAGGCTGTCCTATTTTGACCCTATACACTGTCCAGGTTTTAGGACATATTTTCGGTTGGGAAAAAGAAGGAATTTGGGCTAGTGTTCTTAATGTAAATTATAGCTGTATCTGTAAACTTGATGCAAGCTTTTGAATTACCAAAATTGGACCTCTATAACTCGAGTTATGGTCCATTTTCCGAGACTACCACAGGCTGCCCTATTTTGACCTCATACGCTGTCCAGATTTTGGGACTGATTTTCAGTTGAGGAAAAGAGGGAATTTGGACTAGTGTTTTTCATGGAAATGATAGATTCATCTGTAAAATTGATGTAGGCTTTTGAATCACCCAATTTGGACCTCTACAGCTCAAGTTATGGTCCATTTCTCGGGACTACTACTACTTAGGATGTTTAATGGTTTGTGTCCAGATTTTGGGACTAATAGGGGACCAGTTTCTGAACTGAATTCGGAACTATTCTGTGGTCTATTATGGCTTGTTGTGTGGAATGTTTTGTGGGTATCTCTATGTCACAACTGGTCTTGAGGATCAAGTTGTCATTACTTGAGTTTGAGTGACATGCTCGGTGGTAATTGATTAGAGGTCAATATGTGTGTCCTAATGTATTGACATGTGATGAGTTTATTAATATGGATAATTTAGCAGCTTTTTTGTAGAGCTATTAATTGGACATATTATATGTCACAATTTGAGAAACTAAGGATAAAGTATGTCGTTGTTTGATTGGTAGTGAAACATTTGATGTTGATATATGTGCGTGCAAATATGTTGACATGAAATGTGTGATCGTTTGGAAATTTTATGCTGATTGATATAATTATCCATGATGCATAGGTGATATGCGTAGGTAAGGTGTCCCTCTAGCATTCATCATATGAGCATGGCATAACTAGAAGCATGAGCATTCTTGTAATTGAATGACACGAATTAGAGAGACTATCGAGTGGGTGGAATGACAGTTTCGGGTGGAGACGGTGGTCGAAGGGCTGAAGTGAGGCAGTGTTGTCGATCAGTCTAACTCTTTTGCACCCGACTCTATCATAATTATTTGTTCTCTCACTCGGCGCATCCACGCCCTCTTGCAAACGCCCATTTCTCCCTCTATACGGTGATGGCTTTCTCCATCTCTCTCGAAAGCTGGGAAGAGAATAAAAGCAACAAAAATTAGGGCTTTAGTGAACTTACAAAGATTTGCAACGATGAACAGACAATTTTAGAAAAAAATTTAGTTATGAATTTTAACAATACCGGCTAAAATTTTGCTGCTATAACCTATTTTTGTTGTAGTGAATACAAATAATTTCGTCCTCTTCATCATCTAGTCTCTCACGTTTTCTAGCTCTTCTTCCATCTTCCTTCCAACGGTTAGCTTTGTTGTATTAGAGTAATGGACTCACTTGACCTTTAATAATGAACTATTTAAAGCCTATAAATATTTGGATAAAAGATAACGTAAGATTTGTGAATCTAGCTCATGTTTTTGTTGAAAAATAACCTTTTTTTTCTTTTTGATAAAATACACGTTATGTTTGAAAATGGATTTATTTTTGAAAGAAAAAAAAACATGTATTTTATTTAAATCATACCAAAAAAAATTAATAAATGGTCAAATATCTGAAATTGAGTTTTGAAAAGTTTTTTTAATCAAATCATCATAAGCTTTCATAAACTATGGGATTAAAAAATAAAATAAATAATAAATTCTGTTACAATTACAAAAGGGAAAAAGTACGTAAACATGTATTAATCGAGATTGACGGCGGCGAGTGGGGGTATTACTCAATAATGATGAATATTGAAAAATGACAATGGAACCTCCAATGTCAAGATTGGAGGCTCCAGAAGACCGATACAAACTCCAAACAAGTAATATTCTAAACAATCGAAATTAAAGTCAAATGGAGACGACGTCCATGAACTCTGCATCATCCACCATAGACTCCAAGGTCGCCGGCGATAAGCAAGCCTCAATGTCAATGCTTCCTTCTTCACAGCCTTCAAAAATGGTGATGTTTCCATCAAATTTGTTTCCACCTCCACTTCTAACGGCAACTGGCCTTCCCCAACCGAAATCAGTACCATAGACATTGAACCGCGGCGAACTGCTCAACATGAGAACATTACCGATTGTAAGGATCACAGGTGAGATCGGCTTAGGGTTTTTCGCCCAAGATTCGAAGAAGTTGGTAGCTGATACATGATTTAAGGTGGAAATAATCCGGTTGATCTGCCAAGCCGTATGACCCAGACTCAGCTCCAGTAGCTCACCTGCTTTCATTTTCACGCGCCCGCCCTGAATTGCAGCCCCAAAGTATTGCTGCGGCAATGGCGGATCTATCCTTGGTCTCATACCTACTGCGATAGCATGTACAGTCTTCATCCTCCAGTGCCTGTTACGAGTTACAAGTCGCCAAGATGGGCCAACAGCGCTTGGGGAAATTTGGTTGGTGCCCTTTTCTGCATTAGCTTTTGCTTTCAGCGCTGCAATTTTTTCTTTTCTGAAGTGGAAAACCCTCTCCTGGGTCGGTGATGATGAAGGGAACCCACCAAAGACTAGCTCTGACTGAGGAATTCGTACGGGGAAATTGGCCTCAGGCACAAACCCCACGCTGAATACTGGGATTGGGATATATTAATATCGGAACCCCGAGAGATTTCCGACCAGGAATTGAAGAAATGCCAAAGGAAGTTCCATCGCCACCATGATTCATGGTACAACCGATGAAGATGCCGTCCTCCAGCTCTGTCACCTGCACCGCCAGCAGCGGCTCCGAAACGCCGTGTGGTTCAAAGTTTCGCTAAGTGGGAAAAGATACACGATCCTAGGAACGTAGACGAGGTCAAGGATGTCCCCCACGGTGACGCCGTCGGCGCGAGATGCGTGGATGAACGAGACTCCGGCGCCATTACAGTCGATAAAGAAAGAAGCAAGTGGTATCGTCATCGCCGTTGACGGTGGTGCCAAGGCGGCCGGCGAGTGGGTAGAACAAATCAAGAGTTCTCTCGAGGGAGGTTTTCAAGTGATGTATGATATTGGTCATTTGCTGATCTTGTGTAGGCTTTCGACAGAGAAGACCCCTCTGGATGGGAGCAAGTAGAACAAACCGGAGCTCCCATGGATTCAGGTCGATCCTCTGAGTTGACTCGCTCGGCTTCCTCCTCTGTGCAACCGTAGCAGTGGAGATGAATCTTATTTCTCCCATTGATCCTCTTTTCTCTGCCGCAGACCACAAGTGCTCGATCAAGAAGTCATTTTCTAATATTTAAAAACTAAGAGATCCTTTTACAAGCTAACCTTTCTCATATTTGAAAAAATAAAACTTTTTTTACCTATTAAAGTTTTTTTATAATATTTCCTAAAATTATTGCTAAAATCCTAAAAGTCATTTTCTCATCGACTTATTATGGCGTTTTATATGTGAGGGTAACTCAGTCGGGCAAAGTAGATATAATCAGTGCAAGATATCATCGATATGTTGAATAACTGGAGTGGTAAATATTTTAGTCATTATATTATCAAATTTATAGACTATTTATTATGTTATTACACTGGATATTATTTCATCTTGAATGATTTTTAAGTATTTGTATCTTGGATCTATAGTTTAAATTAATAATATTATTTTTTTTCTTTTAAAAAAAGAAAAGAATCCTTAAATAAATAAATAAAATATTATACTATTCTTAAATTACATTTTTTTCAACATCACAATTTATTTGTGAGCCTAACTTGATAGTGACTCAAAAAGTTTGCTTAGTTAAGAGTTTTTAAAAGTTCTATTTATATGAAATAAAATACAAAATCGTTGCATTCATATGACGTACGGACCTATTGAACCATCGTTACTTTTATCATACTTGCATTTTTGAAGCCACCACTTATTCTTACCAAGAAACAAAAAATCAGATATATCGGTTGATATATCGTCGAAATATTAGATATCAGCCAGTACCGACATGATTTTGCCAACCAAAAGTCGATTGGCCAAAAAATTGGCCAAAAATCGGTAAAATCACCGATATTTCAGGGAAATATCAAAAATTTTCGATATTTCAATGAAATATCGAGAGTATATCTTACGCACACATGTGCTGTAATTTTTGGAAAAATATCGGTAAATATAGATAAATATCGAAGATAATATCGGTAAAATATCGAAAATATCGGAGATATATCGGCTATTTTGACTTAAGTCAAATCCAATTGTTAGAATTAAATCACAATAGTTTTTTGATAATCCAATAGCTATTTTGACTGCAAAAATTCTTTAAATACCCCTAAAATCATATAATTTTCTGTTCATTGTCTATTGTGTCAAAAATTTGCATTGGACTACCAATTATTTTCTTTGTGATTTATCTTAATATTTTGAAGATAACTTTGTTATGAATGTTAATGTTGCTCAGATGGGATCCACTTTATCAAATAATGTAATGAAGCCACATCGGTCTTCATTTTGGTTTTAAATAGCCTTGTAATGTAATTTCTTGATAAATTATAATTAATATAAATCTTGAAACAAGTGTATATTTGTATTTATATATTTTTATAATTATGTAGTAGTTATGAATTTGAAGTATTTTTGTTAATTTTCGACTTTCTGATATTTTTGTGAAATATCCTTTAGATATTTTGTCAAAATATCCACCGATATTTTTGTTTCTTGATTCTTACTAAATGCTTTGGTAGAAAACACGGGAAATTAATGTTTTAAAAATCAGATTGGTGAATGAACTAAAAAAATTATTGGTTCACGGTTCAATGATCAGATAGGTGGTCGAACCAGTTACGTCATAAATATAATTTATATTTATTAAAATTTAAAAAATATTTAAAATTAAATATAAGTATGTCATTAAAAATAATATCTCATATAAATATAATAATGTTTTTAATTTTATGAAATAAAACACGTATGATACCTAAATATAAAAATTTATTGAAAATTAAAGTATTATACATGTTTGATTTATTTAAATAGCATATATAATTTATTATCTAATTATTGATTATTATTCAACTATTTTTATGATAGTAGATGCATATTTTTTTACTTAAGTAATATATCTAACCTATTTATTTAATATTAATATTATTATTATTATTGTTAGTCTTTATTACATTTAAAATAGACAAAAAGTGAGCAAATTGTATGATTATAATAATACTAAGGGATTTTTCGTTAAAAAGACAAAATAATAAGGAATTTCCAAAACTAACCCCTCATCTTAAAACTTTGGAAATATGACAATGTTTAGACATTTTTACCCTTATTTATTTGGGATTCTCTCCAAAACCGTATGAGATTGTACTTGCTTCTTCTCTCTCATAGTTATCCCTCAAAAAATCATCATCCCTTTAGAAGTTCAGCTCCCATCACCTTTTAGCTTTTATCACCTTCATTTCTGGTCATCATCTCCTCCAAAAGTTCAGCTCTTATACCTCATATTATATCTCTTTCACTAAGTCATCACCAAAGACCAAGAAAACACATCAACATTCATCTCAGTAACAGTTTAGCATATGAAGTATGAACGCTTCTTATTCTATCATTTACCAAGACTATAATACCCGAGAAGTTATTCGTAATATATGGGAAGATCAAATGAAGGAACGTAAATATATTTGGGAAAAAAATAATGGTGAATTGGTTATTCTTACATTATTTTGTTATGGTGAAAAGGAAATTTTCAAAATAAACATGAAAGAAGTAAAGAAACATTATTTTGTAAAGAAGTTTTGTATCAAAAGAGTAAAATTCGTATTGTAACGTATAAAACCTGAACATAACTAAAGTTAAGTTTCTTTTATAAAAAACTTAACATTTGTTAAGTTTTTTGTAAGACAATTTTACTTGTATGTTACTATATTTGCGTTTTTTTTATAAAGAAATGGACATTTGTTAAGTTTGTAGTAAAACAATTTTATCTAAACGTAACTATAGTTAAGTTTTTTTTACAAAGAACTTGACAGTTGTTAAGTTTTTTGTTAAAACAACTTTACATATACGTAACTACACTTAAACTTTTTTTACTAAGAACTTAACAGTAGTTAAGTATGTGGTAAAAGGACTTTACCTGAATGTAAATACGGTTAAGTTTATTTGACAAAGGCCTTAACAGTAGTTAAGTTTTTAGTAAAATAACTTAACATAAACGGAACCAAAGATAAAATTCATACCTACACATCTATTACTTTAAATTTCATTTTAATATCAATAATTGATTATTATTTAATTTTAATTTTATTATAGTGATTGATGAAGTGGGAATAATGATTTTATATGAACGATATTTGGTGCAAACTGGAAACATGTACTACTTTGAAGGTTGCAAAGGTAAACACTATAACATATGAAGAATTATTGAAGACTGTTTGTCATATATTGAGAGTAGATCCAAGGGAAAGTAATGTTTCAATGAAGTATGTGTTTAATGTCAATATACCAACCACTCTTATACAACTAAGAGATGATAGAGATGTAAAAATTTTCATTTAGTTGAATTGTACTGATGGTAAATTTCCGGTTCCATTATGTATCACAACAGATAAGAAAAATGACAATCATAAGTATGAATCAAACATCAATATTGATTTTAACACTAAATCTGTGAGTGATTTTAATGATGAAAATAGAATAAGTATGAGTTGAGATCCACTTAATTGTTTTTATTCTCATGACTTGGATACATACAAGGATGTTGAAGATTGTGAAATGAATGTCAACTTGTTTGAGGATAGCCAAGTGATGCAAATTGATTTGATGGAAGAGCCAATAGAAGAAGTGATGAGTGTAAAACTCATCTATGTTTTGAGTTCATTTCACGTGCTATTTTGAGTATTTTATATCCATATTCATGTAAAACTCATAACATTTCCTCTAAACTTGGTTTTGCAAGATTTTTGATGGAAATCAAGTCATTTAGTAGGAAAAGATGCAATATATTTCCAAAAGAAGAGTCAACTGGGTGTCTCACAACGCATCATTTGGAAGATGAATTTTTTTTGTATCATTCGGAGCATCAAATGGCTGAAATCCACTCATTGTTACATTCTACATTCAAAGAGCTTTCCAATAACAACTCACATGCCCAAATCCGAGTTAAAATAAAAAAGTTATGGTGCCAACAAGTTGGAGAAGAAAAGCAACAAGCGGCAGAAACTATGTGTGACGAGTTCACTTTATGCGCAACAAAGTCCGCGATTACAAACTTTGTCATGATAGTTCACTTTGTGCCAACAAAGTCACGGTCTTGAGAACTGTCGCGACAAAGTTTTGTTATATTGTGACAAAGTTCACTTTGTCACAACAAAGTCATAGTGCAAACTTTGTCGCAACAAAGTTTTGTTATGTAGCGACAAACTTCACTTTGCCGCAACAAAGTCATAATGAAAACGTTGTCGTGATAAATTTTAACTATGTCGCAACAAAGATTATGACAAAGATAAAAACGTTGTCGCGACAAAGTTCTACTCTGTCGTGACATAACCAAGTGCAACTTTGTCGCAACAAAGTTTTACTATGTCGCGACAAAGATCATTATGTCGCAACAAATCTTTAGCATGTCGCGACATTAACGCTGAAAAAACCGGAAAAGCCCAAAAATCACTGTGTTGGACTGTTTTCAAGCCCATTTCACCATAGGACTATAAATACTCGTTTTTTAGATTTTTAGGGAGACAAGCAAAAAGGAAGTGGGAGAACACCTCTCATGGGGTTTCTCCCTTTAAACTGCTCATTTTTTCAGTTTTGCAAAAGATTTTGATTTTTAGTAGATCTTAGAGTCGTTTTAGAGCAGATTTTTATTTGTATAGAAGAGATTTCAGTACTATACATCAGAGATTCAGAATTCATTACTGTTCAAACAAATATTGAAACTAAAATCTAGATTTTTCTCTCATTCCTTGTCTCTTGATTTCTTTCTTCATTTCTTACTTGTTGTTTGATTGGTGATGATTGGAATCCAGTAATAGAACAATAAACACCCTCTAGGGGTGGGAATTAATTGTTAACATTCAAATTTGCAGTTTCTCAGTTATTTTGTGGGTTTGAAGACTAAATCTATAAATTGGTACTGCTCATATAATTAGCTATTCAGAATATTAGTAGCTTATACCCAGAAAAGAGTTGTATCTTTGCTCTCATTTCTAGGAGGTCCTCTGAGTGACACAGAGATCAAGATTCCTAAGAGTAAAGAGCAGTAACTTAAGGGTATGTTAGACTAATATTATGGAACTAATGAACTTTGAAAGATTACTTTATGTTGGACTAATATTATGGAACTAATGAACTCTAAAAGATTACTTTGATAGATCACTAATTTACTCATGGTGTGAGGATTAATTAGATGATGTATTAGTTTAATGTTTAAAGGTTTCACCTCAATATGATAGAATGACCTTGATCCCGTGTTAGCATAGATCTAATCAAGGAGAGAGAATTGTATTGATTTGATGGCTGAGATACCAATTATATTGGAATAGGCTTGCATTGTCCTATCTATGGGGGCAATAATTCTTCAATCCTAAGAAATGGTTGTGAAGTATTGGAAAAGAAAAACAATCAAATCTTAAAGAGAGTCGGATTTTACAAGTAGCTATTTAGACCCATTTGTCCTGGAAATGAATATGGTGTGTTAGATAGTAAAATGTATAGTGTCAAGAGGAATCCAAAGCTATACTACATTGCTCTTTGACAAATCCAGCATTCAACTCACAAATGTTGCGCTTTCAAGGAAATGCAAATTGTTTTGTAAATAATTATCTCCATCCCTAGTACCTCTCTTCATACCTTTTAGAATTAAGTAGTTGTTTATTTGGTAGATTTAGGATTAGTTTTAAATCGGTTTTGTTTCAATTAAATTGATTTTATTCCACATCCTATTTGCTTTCGCCTAAATAGTGAAGAGCCCTTATGTCGAGAATTGATCAAATTCAATTAGAGAGAACCTCTAATCCTCGTGAGATACGATGTCAGGGACTTTAGAGTCCACTTTATTACTTGTATGACCCGTGCACTTGCTGAAAGGGGTTAAGTGTTGGTAATTCTTTTCATTTCAGTTTTTGAGTACACTTACTTTTGTTTCAAATCAGTTTTTGAGTATTTACCATATTCACTCCATTGGCCATATTTTCATATATACATCATTTGGTCTCAATAAGTTTTTGGCATTGTTGCTAGAGATTTTAGTTAGTCTTTGGTAGCCGTGTTGGAAATTTTGATCAACAAGAAGGAAGAACAAATGAACCATTTTTAGTTGGTGATGACCATATAGAACAATACCAAATATACTCCACTAAGAAAGAATTGCAGAAAAAGTTGTGTATGATTGCTTTGAAAAGAAAGTTCCAGTTCAAAATAGTAAAATCTTCAACCAAGATATTATTTATTTGTTATGTCGATAAAGAATGCAAGTGGCGACTCCGTGCAACAAAGTTAGGAAATTATGATTTGTTTGAGGTAAAGATTTATAATTCAACACACTTGTAGCTTAAACATGATATCACATTATCATCGCCACATAAGCAGTGGGTTGATTGGTGAAAGCATAAGAGAAATATATGAAGGGGTTGATCGTTAATATCGTCCCAAAGACATTATAGTTGATATTCGAAGCAAGTACGATTTGGGGGTAAGCTATGATAAGGCATGGAGAGCTAGAGAAATTGCTTTAAGTTCTCTTAGAGGTGCACCGAAGGAGTCTTATAGTGTTTTACCATCTTATTTTTATGTGTTGGAGCATAAAATTCCTAGTACCATTACTAACATAGTTATTGACCATGACAATCGATTTAAGTTTTTTTTTTTTTTTATGGCTCTTGGTGCATGTATTTATAGATTTCGTACATCAATAAGACCTATCATAATAATTGATGGTACATTTTTTTAAAGCAAAATTTTAGGAGCCTTATTTGTTGTTGTATGCAAAGATGGTAATAATTAGATATACCCCTTATGCTTTGGAATTGGTGATTCGGAGAATGATTCTTCTTAGGATTGGTTCCTTAGAAAATTGCAATAAGAAATTGGTCATGTTAATGATCTTGTGGTGGTTTGCCCACGGGTCATTGGAAAAGTTGTACGAAAAGTGTTTCCTCATGCAAGCCATGGTGTGTGCACATATCACTTGAAGCATAACCTTAAAATGAGGTTTAAGAGTGTGGAAGTCCATAAATTATTTAATGATGCTGCTTATACATACCGCTTAGCATAATTTAACGTTATATTTGGGCAACTACTAATGATTTCTCTAAGAGCAGCAACATATCTAGTGGATGTAAGCGTTGACCGATGGGCACGTTCGCATTTTTCTAGAAATAGTACAATATTATGACCACAGGGATTGCTGAAAGTCTTAATGTTGTATTAAATAATGTAATGGATCTTCCTATTTTATGGCTAGTCGATGAGTTAAGAAATTTACTTCAAAAGTGGTTTTCAAACTATAAACAACAAGCATTGCCAATGACAAATGAATTAACAAAGTGGGTAGAAAGGGAGCTTCGAATGCAGTACAATACATCATCAACATATGAAGTTGAAGCAATTAACTTGATGGAGTATAATGTTAAATATAATAGAGTAAGTGATCATGTGAACTTGCAAACTCGTTCTTGCACATGCCACCATTTTGATTTTGATCACATACCATGTTCCTATGCCATTGTGGCTTATAATAGAATGCAGTACAATACATCATCAAATGTCATGATATTCTTTGTGCTCCAACTATTACATTGTGAACTCATTATTAGCTTCATATGCTGAGACAATGTATCATTCTAAACATAAAAAAGATTGGGTAGTGCCTAATGTTATCAGAAGTAGAGTTTTATTATCACCAAAAAACAAGGCGACCAGTTGGAAGACCAAGAAAATAGATAATCCCTTTTAGTGGGGAGGGTAAACACACACGACGCTGTGGTCGATGTGGTTATTATGGTCATAACTGAAAGTCTTACAAACGACCAATCTCATTGGAGTATTAGTGAAATTGTCATTAAGTCTACTTTCATTACTCATATTTTTGTTTACTTTTATAATTTTTGTACATGGTGAAAAGGGAAACAAACATGTTATCATATTTTGTTACTAGCTTGTGATTGAGTGATGACCTTAAAACTTAAAAATGAAGTGTAAGTTCATCCCTCAATATCAACTCATTTGTAATGAGAAGTTAAAGCTTATTTTTTTTGTGGAATAATAGATTTATTAACATTTTGCTATATGCAACTTTTTTTTTCTATGTTATAGTATCCTTTTTAGCTTTTTGAAAATATGCACATTAAATAAATTGAAAAGTTTTCAGTGAAACGTCAACCGAATTTGACTACGGTTACGTTTTATTTACATTCAACTTAATAATGGTTTGGTTTTCAGTAAATCAATTTCACCTAACCGTAACTGCAGTTAAGGTTCTTTCATATTGAACTTAACAATGGTTATATTTTCAACTAAACAAGTTTACCTGAATGTAACTGTAGTTAAGTTTCATTTACATTGAACTTAACAGTGATTAAGTTTTCAGTTAAACAAGTTTACATGAACATAACTGTAGTTAAGTTTCGTTTATATTAAACTTAACAGTGGTTAAGTTTTCAGTTAAACAAGTTTACCTAAACGTAACTGTAATTAAGTTTCATTTATATTGAACTTAACAGTGGTTAAGTTTTTAGTTAAACAAGTTTACCTGAACGTGACTGTAGTTAAGTTTCGTTTACATTGAACTTAACAGTGGTTAAGTTTTCAGTTAAACAAGTTTACCTGAACGTAACTGCAATTAAGTTTCATTTACATTGAACTTAACAATGATTAAGTTTACAGTTTAACAAGTTTACGTGAACGTAACTGTAGTTAAGTTTTGTTTACATTGAACTTAACAGTGGTCAAGTTTATAGTTTAAATAAGTTTACAAGATCTCGTACTTGTCCATGGCATTGCTAAGTTCACCTGAACTACACTATTTTTAAGATCTCTCTACAAACAAGACAATCATATAGTCACATTTAGCAATAGATACAATAATTTATAAACTTTCTCAATAGATACATAAGAGTCATTACATACATAAACACTTTACAAAAAATTATATTGTAACAACACAACCATGTTCATCAATATCCAATTACAAGTATGAGACTATATTGGAAGATCTTAGTGGAAGTAAAACTCCTCTGCCATTTTTTCTCTAAACCATCTCTTTCGTTCACCTTTTTACATGTCCATTGGATGGTTATGTATAAGGTACTCCACATATTTGGTCAAAAACATGTCACAATCACCACTACTGCATAAATAACAAATTTCATGTTAATAAAGTTAAATAAATATAGTTATATAAATATAGTCAAACTTACAAAAAAATATACACTTACTCCGTTGATTGTTGTGGAATACTGTTTAAGATTTCAATCTCCTATGCCATATCCCCTTTTGGGTCACCATTTTCTCCACAGTATTTTGCAACATTGAAGAGGCGAGACAAGAACATCATTAAAGGAGTTACAAGGTTCTTCAATTGATTTGACTTATTCAATTACTACAGGGAGTCAAACATTTTTAGGAGCATTGTAGCATAATTTTCAGTTAATTTAAGATCAAGAGATCAATTCTCATCTAAAGCAATTTTTTTCAAAAAAATTTAGGGAGGGAAATGCCCCTAAACACACTTTACACCCGCCCCCATATATTTCCTATCCTAAGTTGCTCCATTATGATATTAAATCAAAATTATATTTTGTCATTTTAATGTCCCAATTCACCTTTCTACCTATTTTAATGCCACCATGCATGTGAATATGGATAAAGACATTAGCAAATCCAAAAAATATAGTCATGGGGCACAATGATTAGATAATTTGTTTTGGACCTAAAGATGAGAGGATAAATTCCCATTATAAGCCATTTTTTAAAAAAATTGTAGGGAGGCAAATGCCCCCCTAGGCGCACTTTAGGTCGGCCACTAGATTAAGATATGTATGTACATCATTTGACTTCATGTTCATTTTTGCCTCACCTTCGTAAATTAGTTGCAGTGTGAATTGATCTAAAAATGGTAGATCTAAATTGAATTATAAAAAACTAAGCACATGAAATCATAATAATAATATATATGAATTTAGTTAAAATCTTACACCTATAAGGTGGATTATTTTTTTGGGTTTGACTGAAAAAAGTTCGAGTTTTTTAGTCATTGGATCATAATATTTTGACATCTTATTTGTGGACTCCATTCAAAAAAGTGATAAGAATCCAAATTTAACGATAAAAAAGTCGAGCTTATATAAGCTCGAGCTTACTATAGTTATTCCCTACTTTTTTCTAATTTTTATCCTATTAATAGCAATGGGTGTTCCTCCAACTCCCAAAATATAATGCATGGAAAGGAAGGAATATTAAAATAAAATTGAAACTAATTATATATATATATATATATATATATCAAATGCCCACCCAAGGACAAATACTTTAAGAAAAAAATAACGTAAAAAGAAATACATGAACTCCCACTTTGTCATTTCCCAATATTGTAAATATTACTTGATAGGGTTTAAAAAATAGGCGCGTAGGCCCACTCACCAAGCCCAAGAAAAGGTGAGCCTGAAAGCCTCCGCCCCGCACCGCCCCCCGTAATGGAGCCCAGTCTGCTTCGCCTCTATGGCCAATAGCACTGATAACCCGAAAGTTTCATATCCTGTCAATCAAACCAAATCTCACCAATAAGGGAAGTAGAATAATTCCCAATAACTGCTTATCCTGTAAATCAAACCAAATCTCACCAATAAGGGAAGTAGGATAATTCTTAATAACTGCTCCCTAATTATCCTTTATTAATCTAATGGCGATAAGGGCAGAAAATCCCCCATCCAGTGAGAGAGAATTCTCTCATCATGGAAGAACTGACGAGACGGCAGAACCCGCAAGCCCCCGCGATCCCTTTTTGTTTTTGTTTTGCAAAGGAGTCCAACGCCCAGTTGACCGGCCTCCAACAGAAACCCAGCCCGCCAATGATATTAAACACGCTCCAAATTCCCAGCCCCATGAAAAGGCACGCTGGCTTATCCGTGGGAACGACAGTTCCTTTACAAATAAAGCTGACCTCTCAACGACTGATGGTATCAACTCGGAACATAAGGTATAAATGCCAACCCTCAAAGGATGCAAGACCAAATTAAGCGACGTGGGACACCCTACCTCCCAAGCCAAGGCTGCTAGAGACGATGCAAGCCAACATGAACGGCGGAGGCACTTCAAAGGTTCACCGAACCAACGCCCGATATGAGCTAGAGCAACCTCACCGTGCAGATCCAACGCCCATGAAGCCGACAAACCCAAAGAAGGCCATAACACCACACCCCTCAAGAAGGGCAATCCACACTCGGCCCTCCTAGATGCTCAAACAAAAGGACCACCAGCCAGGGCATGGACTACACCCCAACCCCCCGCAGAGGAGTGCAAACGGCAACACTCTTGGGAAACGGGAACGATGAACCAACCCCTCCTCAGCAAGGAATGGGGGAGCGATCATGGGAGCAGAGGTTCAAGGGCCTCCAACAGGAGCTCAACCACGTAAAGGAAGTCATAAAGGGCCGAGCTCTTGATTCTATGGACACCCTGGTGCAGCAAACTGAGTCCCCGTTCACAGCCGAGGTGCTCCACTTCCCCCTTCCAGCAAAGTTCAGAATGTCGCAAATAGAAGCATTCGATGGTGCGAAGGATCCCGTCGATCATCTTAACACCTATAAGAATCAAATGGAGCTATGGGTATCGTGATCTCGCATTTCCGCGCGTAGCCTTCGCTATCACGCTAAAAGGCCCGATGTTGGCTTGGTTTAACAGGCTCCCACCATCGCCTTCGCCTCTCTCATTCAGAGAGTTTCCATCGCCGTCTCCCACTTCATCGAGCTAGAACACAGAAGCTTCGTGCCATATCACCTACCGACCATAAAGCAGCCCGCGGTAGAAAGCTTATGTCTTATGTCCAGAGGTTCAATGCCCAGTCTTTGAAGGTAGATATACCGGACGAGAAGTTCGCTATCACCGCATTCATCGCTGGGTTAGGAGTGCAGTCAAAAGATTTGATGTTTTCCATCTCCAAGAATTCACAGGAAAGCATGGCTGAGGTGCTCGCTAAAGCGGAAAAGTACATAAACGGTGAAGAAGCCCTCATATCCAAGAAAGAAAGCTCTTTAACCCCCAAAGAGAAAAGCAGGACTGACAAACAACAGGGACGAAGCCCTAAGAGACAAAGAAACCGGGAAAGATCCCCAAAGAAAGACAGAGAACGGTCCCCGAAGAGACCCGGGAGCGTCAGAGACTGCCTGGGATCACCTCAACCCGAGCTGCGATAACAGTATTCACCTCGGCGGTTCACCTCGACGGTCGCATGATCGCAGAGGTCTTGGCGCCGAGGTGCAACATGAGCGCTTCGAGATGGGTTCCCGTATGAGGTCGACCACCAAAAGAGATAACATGGCAGCCAGAGTTCCTATAGGGACCACACCAAACTGACGATTGCATACAACTCAAAGAAGTGAAATAGAATATTTGATTCGATGCGAGTATCTCCGCCGTCAGAGGCTCCGCGGTCGAGTCGCTGGCCACCACCACCTCCCAGACGCACAACTCAAGACTAATGCTCTTAGTGGAAATCAATGGATCTCGAGGATTCAGAGGTGGGGAGTCCATCAATAGGGAAGGTTCACTCAGAGCATCAGTCAGAAAGGTAATGGAAGTACAAGCGGTGTCCAAACTGCCTCGACTCAACACAGCCATAACATTCTCGGGATTTTCCGAACTGAGGGATGCCAACACCCCCACGACGATCCTTTGGTGATAAGGGCAGTTGTGGCTAACAAAACAATCCATCGGGTCCTTGTCGACAATGGGAGTTCAACCGACATCATCTTCACACGCGCCCGACAAGGGCATCAAAGGAGAAGTCGAACTACCAAGACCCACCCAGAGATTCTCCGAGAGAAAGTGCTACCTTCGTGGTCTACGCTAGTGCTCACTTCGAGACCCCGCGCGAGGCGCAACAATGGCAAGAAAGTTTCATAAGATGCCCCATCCGCTTATAACATGTTATCGCTGCACTCTCTCAACGCCAAAGGTCATCCCCTTCGCTATCACAAGATGATCAAGTTTCCTACCACGTGGAGTAGGAATGGTTCGAGGAGACCAAATACAAGGGCCAGGAGTGTTACTCAAAGATCCATGAAGCAAAAAGCAGTCGACAATATATACGTGGACGAGCTCGACATGCGCGACGAGGTAAACACCTGACCTGAGCCCTCGAAAGAGCTGGAGCCTGTACATTTGGACGATAACCCTGAACACCTCGCCTACATCGGCCTAAGCTTGCGAAGATCTTCAAAGCCTCCTTACCCACTTTCAAAACAGACAAGGATGTCTTCGCGTGAAGCAAGAGGATACGGGAGGGATTATCCCGCACACTACTCACAAACTAAAAGTCATCCCATCCTTCAAACCAATCAAGCAGCATGAATTTCGCCTGCAAAAGATAAAAGCGAACAATGAGGAGGTCGACAAGCTCCTCCGTGCGGTAACGAGAGTGAGTACCAATGGTCGCCAACGCCGTACTCGTCAAAAAAGCGAACGGCAATGGCGATCGCATCGACTTCACCGGGACGCTCAACCGAGCATGCCCAAAAAAAAAAAAAAAAAAAAAAGATAATTTCCTCTACGGATCGACCATAGTGTGATGCCACACCGCCCATGAACCTCGCTCATGGATGCTTTCTCCATCTACAACCAGATCAGCATGGATCCCAACGACCAAGAAAATACCTCATTCGTCACGAGGCAAGGGACCTATTGCTATCGAGTAATGCCCTTTGGGCTAAAAACGCAGAGCTACTCTACTGTGAGGTTAGTGAATTGTGTAGTTCCGTATAAATAGGCATCCACAGGTATATATGATGACATAACAAAATCAACCACGGCTAAGCTCCACATAAATTTCATCTGTCCAAAGCATTCGCATCCCGAGTACAACATGAAGTTGAATCCACTAAATGCTGAGTCTCAAATGGAAAATTCCTCGTGTTATAGTCAACAACCGAATCGAGGCAAATCCGTGACAAGATAAAAGTCAGGCTCGACATGCCGCCACCGCCAAACATGCGAAGTCCAACGGCCCGACCGGGAAGAATACGCGTGTCGACAGGTCTAAGGCCGATAAATGTCACCCTTCTTCCGTTCTAAAGAAAGCATTACAATGGGATACATCGCAAGGCTGGCTCTCGCAGATTACTGAAAACTTATCGAGCCCCCCATTCTCGTAAGCCCTTCCGCGGGAACTCCCACTTATACCGCGCTTCGATTTCACCACCGCTCCATCGTAGACAAAGACCGAGCACAACATCCGCCTACTATTGTACCGAGCCTCGAGAAGAGCAGAGGGAGAGGCATCCAAGGACGGAGTAAACTAATCCCCGGCTGCTAGTAACTATAAATTTAAAGCTCCGCCCTTACTTTCAAGCTCATACCATTGAAGTCCCAACAGAATACCCAATGAAGCAAGTGCTACACAAACCAGAGACCTCGGAAAGATTGATGAAGTGGGCCTTAAAATTGAGCGAGTTCGACATCATATATAAACCAAAAACTGCAATAAAAGGGCAGGTCTTAGCAGATTTTGTCATGGAATTCACCTCGGCAGAGCTTGTCGAGGATACGCGAGCGACGCCCGACCTCCCCATTTGGAGGTTGTCCGTAGACGGGGCCGCCAATGCTCAAGGAGCTTGCTCTGCCAATTCGAATTCTCCCCGTATGAATAGATATCGAGTATGCACTCATATTTGGGTTCCAAGCCTCCAACAACGAGGCCGAGTATGAGGCCGTCATCACTGGACTTAACCTCACCCATTCAATGGAAGTTTACCAACTTGAGGTATGCAGCGACTCCCAGTTGGTAGTAAAGCAAATAGAAGACACCTACAAGGCCAAAGGTGAAAAAATGATCCTATACCTCAAAAAGGTACGGGAATTACTGAGGAAGTTCGTGCTAGTTCAGGTCAGACACATACCCAAAGCAAAGAATTCCCAAGTAGATGCCCTAGCAAAACTGGCAACAGCCTCCCAAGAAGATCTCAGCAGACTAACGCCTGTCGAGCACCTTGTAGAGCCCTCTATAGATCTCTATAATGAGGAAGTCTCCCCTGTCATGTCCGAACCGAGCTGGATGGACCCCATTTGGGACTATTTAATAGAAGGACTGCTACCCAATGACCCGAAAGAGGCTTCTAAGCTTAGGACGAGGTCAGCCAGGTTTACTATTCATCGGGGAAGCCTTTACAAGTGAGGTTTTTTCACACCCATTCTCAAGTGCATTGCAGGGAAAGACGCCAACTACGTATTGAGGGAAATACATGAAGGTGTATGCGGAAATCACATCGGAGCTCGGGCATTGGAGGGAAAAGCCTTAAGATAGGGATACTACTAGCCCACAATGCTCAAAGACGCGACATAACTAGTCAGGAAATGCAAAATTTGTCAGGAGCACGCCAACATCTCTCACCTCCCATCCGAGCCATTGACGTCAGTCACAAGCCCCTGGCCCTTTCAACAGTGGGGGTTGGACATATTGGGACCTCTACCCATTGGAACGGGCCAAAGGCAAATTTATCATCGTAGCAAAGGATTACTCACCAACCGGCCGAACCTTTGGCTACTATCACAAAACAAAAGATACGCACTTCGTCATGCTCCATAATATGCAAGTTTAGTATCCCGGTGAGCCTGTGTCATAAATGGAAAGCAATTCGATAATCTTAAGTTCAAGGATTTTTGTGCCAAGCTCGATCAAGCAAACCACTACTGGTCCTCAGCCATCCGCAATCTAACGGCGCGTAAGTCACCATCGAACTCCTTAAAGGCCGTTGAAGACCAAATTAGAAGATCTTAAAGGCAAATGGGTAGAATACCTCCCCGAGGTGTTATGGGCATACAGAACTACACGCAAGTCTACAACTTAGGAAACCCCCTTCGCTCTAGCTTTTGGCACCGAGGCGATGGCCCCTATCGAGATCGGATTAAAGTCCCCAAAGATCGAATTGGCAAGCGTGGAACATAACGAAGAGGCTCTCCGCCTAAACCTGGACCTCCTAGATGAAAAGCGTGATCAGGTCCTAAAACGTACAGAAGACTACCAAAAAAAGACGGCAAGGTACTACAACCAAAAAGTCAAACCCAAGAGTTACAAGCCTGGCGACCTAGTCTTAAAAAAGCTCCTCCCTGCGAGGAAAAATCCAACACATGGAAAACTGGGGCCCAACTGGGAAGGCCCCTATATCGTATCTCTCGTTGTCAGACCGGGTAATTACGAACTCCGAACGGAAGAAGGAAAAGTTCTACTCATTTGGAATGCCGAAAGTACCTTTAAGCGCTTTTAATAAGTAGACTCGAATTGTAATCTTTAATAAAGTATCATCGCCAGATGACGGGTCTCGTGTGTTTGTTGATTGCTTTGTTTAATATCCTCGTAAATCAAAAATGGGGCATCTCGGTAAAAGAAAAACACATAGCCTACCTGTGGAACATATACGAGAAAGTTACACACATCGAATACACAAATTCATGCTTCCAAAGAAAAAGTTAAAAATTTTTATCCCAATGAAGGTACAATTGATTACAATCAGTGCGTTGTCATCCCTACATCTCGAATAGTACAAGCAGCCTCAACACAAAGGAAAATCTCAAGAAAGAGAAAGGGAGAGGGAAAGAGAGGAAGAGAGAGTGCGAACGAGAGGGAAAAGAAGAAGGAAAAGAGAGGAAAAGGAGAAGAAAGAAGAGAAAGAGGAAGAAGAGAAGGAAGAAGAGGAGAAAATGGAGAAAGCGGTACTAAAAGTTCTTCTTTAAGTACACCGCCCTCTCCAGATGCATTCCTCAGCACGGGGCTAGGGAATAACATAACTCCCATAAAGGGGAACTAGAAACACAACCCCAATGTGCAGGACCATTAGAACCAAACGCCGGCCTAGAATCCCTAGGCGGGCCCCCTGCAAAGACGACCAAGCCTTAACGCTTCATCACTCGCGGATTCCAGTTATGCCCCAAAAAGGGAAGAAGGTTCGAAGTATGAGTCTTACAGCAGAAGTCGCCATTTATAAGGAGGTCGGGCACTCTGAAAATCGCACTGTTTCCAATTCTCCATAAACCAACATTAAAGACGCCCGCATCTTTCCAAGAAGTGGAAGTCAAAACGACCGCACTCAGTAGCTCAGTTTTGAAAAGCTCAGCTGCTCAAATAAGGCCATATAGTCATAGAGCCAACACAAAGTAAATTAGCCTACGAGTTCAAAGAGCCAACTAAGATCTCAATCAAGCCAGAAAGGCCATATACGCAGCCACCCAACTCACATTAGCCCACAAAGCCAACAGCCTCGCAAGAGCTCAACTGCCGTGAGCACATATAGTCAGCAGAGCTGGGCCAGCTCTAGTAGACAGTCAATGAGCCTAACAATTAATTTATGAGCGAACAGCCTCAGAAGGCTCTCGCCGAGGGAGCCTAACTCCAAGTTGCAGCTAACAACCCAGAAGGCCCGCCGCCCCAGAGCCCAACTATTCGGGGCTTGCAAAGCGACCACCAAAAAGGCCTCGCCCAAGAGCCCGGGCCGGCCAGCTGACCAGCTCAACCAAGCCAGATAAAGCCGCAGGCCTGCTGCAATTAGCCCACTGAGCCCCGGGGGCAGCTCGGGCCGCTTAGATAAGGCCATGTAGGCCGCAGCCGTGAGCCTCGTGAAGACCAGCCCATGAAGCCTCAAGGGGCTCAGCTTTTTGAAGAGCCCAATCAAGCCAAATAAGGCCATGTAGCCGCAGCCGTGAGCTCGTGCAGATAGCCCATGGAGCCCTCACGACTCGCATTTGAAAAGCTCCGACATCTAATTAGGCCTGGTAGCCCAAGAGCAAGTTCAGCTCAGGCAAATCAGCCCGCGGAGCCAAGCACCTCAATTTGCAAGAGCTTACTGAAAGCCCAGTAGGCGCTTCAGCGCCAAGATTTGGCAGCTCAATGTATACAATGTACCAAGAGCTAAACGATCGATCCAAAGAGTATAAAATGCTTTCGTGAGGCGGAATAGCCCGTGGAGTCGGTCCACGCGGATTGGTCTACTGAGCCTCAACAAATTTCTAATTTACGAAGAACCCAACTGCTCAAACAAAGGCCATATAGCCATCGATCTGATTCGACAAAGGAAAGAGCAACATCAGAAAAAAAAAAAGTGAGGAGATGAAAAAATGAGTGGTCAACAGAACGATATCACATATATCCGGTTCAAGCCCGGCTAAAAAACAACAAAAAAACAAACAAACAAACAAAGCAAACAGCAAGGCGTTTATATGAGCGGAGTTCGTATGTCGAAGAGGGAGTATACAGGAAGGAGAGCGGGCCTCACGGGTAGTCGCTCTCCGCATCACCGACGTAAAAGGACTCTTCCGCCCTCGTCACTAGGATATCAGTTGGCGCGTCCGGGGCCCGCAGGCACAACGCCTTCCCCAGCGCAAGCCATCCGTAGTTTCTCCATCGAGTGCAAGCCTCATCCCTCAAACTCGCTATAGCTCCGTCCCTTTGAACAACCAGAGTTTCCTGCCTCTAAAGGTCCCCTCACAACCCATGGCACTCCTCGGTCAGGCATTCAATAGAGCTTACAGCCTCGGAAGCTTCGCGACGGGCTTCATCTAGCGTCGCCGCGATTACGCAACTCGCCCTAGCAAAGACGCAACTCTTCCCTGAAGTTACCTCGTAGCTCGTTTCTAAGACGTACTGCAGCCATCCCTAACCACCCGGGCCTGGCCTGTAGCCCGCCACCCGTCCCCGGGGCCACTAACAAGTCATCCCGAGTGCTCCTCACAGCCGTCCCTAACCTCCCGAAGCTCGCCCTCGGCCACTCTGCCATCTCTGCCTTCCCTACCTCGCCACGCACTTATCGTATGCCTCAAATCGACTTAAGCTTCACCCGCCCCACGCCATATTTCGTGATCCATCTCGCTTGCTCACCGCCGAAGTAAGAGCAGCCACCCTCGCTTGTAGACTCCGAGGCTTACCGTGACCCTGCTCGCCCTCGCCTTGCCAAACTCTTCGATGGGTAGCCACCGACACCCAACATAAAAATCAACACCCAACTCAAGATAAAAATCGTATTACAATGGTTGACACTTTAACTTACAGAGGCGACCCTCGAGGGATAGAGCCAAGGCTTCTCAACAAGCAGGCACCACCTCTTAAGATCAAATTCCTAAGAATGGATCGAGACCACACAAATTTGCAAGCTTAGCATTGAAGAGCAAGGAATCCCCATCTCCATCAGCTTCGAAGCGTTTCCTCCCCAACTCTTCCGCCCTCGAAGGAGGAGGCTCGGCGCTCTGCGCAAGGGGACTCCAAACTGTTATAGGCATAACCTCTAACGGAGGCTCAACAGCCCTCCTCGAGGAATCTTTGGCCTTTGCAGCAGAACCAGAACGGAGCTGCGAACTTGGGGCTTTAGGAACCTCGGCCGGAGGCAGCGACACTTGCCCCTGCACTCGGACATGGGTAGAAGGTGATGACGAGGACGTCCCCAACCTCGGGACTTTACCCTGCAGAACTGCCCTCAAGAGAGTCCGAGTTTTTCGGGCTTCACACTCGAGACCTCCGACAACGTCTCCACTGAGCCGTAAGCTCTCCTTAGCGGGTTTGACAACTGAGGCCCATCGTGAGAGAACTTCATAACGGAGGTGGGTGAAGGCCTCAGTATCAGAAGGAGACCTCGAACCCAAGATCTAGGAATATCCACCATAAGCTCGAGTAAGCCCGCGGGAAGATGACTGGGCCGCTTCCGGCTTACTTCACTGCCTTCTGGTCGAGATCGCATGAATACCCAAAACATAGCCAATGCAAAATTAGGGACACCCTATAACTTACGAAAAATAAACCGAACTAGACCAAAGCAAAGCTCAGGTAGATTCTCAGGAGTGGTCCAGACAGCCGGGAAGCCCAATGTGTCTTCCTTGTCAAGGGGGTCGTACTCCCAACTGCGGCCACTAACAAAGAAGTGAACTTCTTCCAAAATTCTACAGGCACGGGAGATCCGAGATGATCAGAGGAGCGCTGGCACACTTAGATAGATAAAGAAAGCCCTCGGCTGCTTCCTTCACACTAAAGAGGTCTAGGAACAGAGCTATACTAGGAACACCCAAGCCCTTGTCCCTAAAATAAAACAACCGCCCGACACAATTCTAGAAATCGGGCGAAGTCGAGAGGGGCAGATTTAACAAGGTTTGACCCTTTTTATAAAGGGGTGTAGAGGGAAACGGAGGCCATTGTTGAAGGCCACCTCGAAGAAGCACACCATCTTGGGCACTTGGACCACGTAGGAAGTCAAAATGTCCGAGACCGCACTGACAATCAAAAGGCCCGTAACGCCGCGAAAGCTTCTCATATAAAGGCCGACTCCAGTCCCACCGCCAGAGCATTCTGCACGGCTGACTTCAAATATTCTGATCCCACGGGGTATTTAACCTCGTTAGTTCTCCCCTTGACTCTATCCAAGGGGAGAGGAGGTTCCCCCGGGACGTCTCGAAAAGCAACCCCAACTAAACGATCGGAGGCACCACTTGTCCGCCCCGAATCGGATACAACAAAGGAGTCACCTCCTATGCGCAAGGAAGAGGAACGACCCGGACCCATGAGAGTAACAGGTAGTAAGAACAAGACCTAACCACCCACTCTAACGCTCCCGCTTATATTACTCGAAAGACACGTAAGGAAGAAAGACGCACCGCCCTGTGAATAAACGAAAAAGGCTACCTCAAGCAAGGTATCACAAAACGCCAAAAGAGATTTTGGACAAAGGTCAAACGAATGAAGCCCAAACTCACAGAAAAGTAAAAAGCTTTAATACCAAGGGGGGCACAATACTAACAGTCAGAGGATGTTCTTAGAAGAAACTGAAGGAACTAGAGGAAGTGAGCGCGAAAGTCGAAAAGTCATCATTATCATAGGACGGTTGACGGCGACAAAGCCTTAAACAAACCAGCCTTGAACGAACACCACGTGGAAGTTCGTGACCGATCTAAGAAACGATACGCCCTTTCCCACGCTTTGCCGTGAACTGGGCGTCAGCAACCGAGAAGCGAAAAGCAAGCAGCCCACTCACCAAGCCCAAGAAAAAGGTGTTTCGTTGAAACGCCCGGCCCTGCACCTTAAAACGGAGCCCAGCTTAGTCGCCCTTAAGGGCCAATAGCACGACAAAATTTAAAAAGCCTATATCCTGTAAATCAAACAAAATCTCACCAATAAGGAAAGTAGATAATTCTCAATAATCGTTTCCCTAATTATCCCTTTATTAACTGATGGCGATATATAAAACCCATCCAATGAGAGAACTCATCACCATCCAATTGGGAAAGATATGCTATAAATAATTAGACCACCCCATCGGTGAAAGGTAATCAGAACATTTGCCCTAAGGGGCTTGATTCTTCTCTCATCGTATGAATCGACTTAGGGCACGGGGGAGCGGCAACCCGGCGAGCCCCCTCGATCCCTTTTGTTTTTGTTTTTTGCAGAGGAGTCCACGCCAGAGAAGCCGGACCGGCCCAGCGATAGACCCAGTTCCGGCCCAACGATACCAACACGCTCCAGCCCAGTTCCAGTTGAAAAAAGGCATCATCATTACTAAATAAATATCTTTTAAGAAAACCTTAAATGAGTCAAAAACTAATTATTTATTTATTTCATACTTATTGTTATGAAATACATGAATGAATATTCATTATATTCAACGTAACCTATATACATCAATGTATATTCAATGTACCTATTATGGCACATTCGTAACCTACACAATCGTAACCTATACATTCGTGAACCTATATACACATCAATATATTCACCGTACCTATTATGGCACATTCAGAACTCACATTCTACGTATGAATGCCCATCTCCCTATTCAATGTATATAAGAGAATGAAAGTGAAAATAAAATTGCTCCTCTGACTTTCTCTACCATCTTTTTGGTGTTTATCTACTTTCTCTTCTTAATCTCTCTCTATTCTCCCTATTATATTCTTACAACGCAATATTTTACAATACATTATCAGCACGAAGATCTACCAATTGAGTAAATATTTTGTGCAAGGTGAGTATTTTTTTTTTTATTAATCAACTTATACTTCATCTTCTTCTATCAATTCTTTTTTTTCTTTTCTTGGCCTGAAGCCAAATTTCCAACCTAAAAGTATCCTTCGTCCCGAAGTGGTAGTGACATTTGAAAATCCTTCAATTAATTTAAGGATTCATTTGTTTTGGTAAGAATTATGGCAAATATTGAAAGCCCAAATTCCACATCCTAAGTGAGGGAAATAATTATCTATCATGGTGCTCGACATGGAAATGCACCTCCAAGGGCAAGATCTGCTAACGCAATTACGTAAGACTAACCTCAAATGCAAAAGATAGCAAATGCACCGATTTTTATTCGTCGTCATTTACATGGAGAGCCCGTGCACTAATATTTATCCGTTCGAGACCCTCAAACCTGTGGAAGAGGTTGAAGGATAGGTATGATCATACTAAGATCAAAGTATCCTCTCCTCAAGCACAATATGACTGGCAAAATCTCAAACTACAAGATTTTACATCAGTGTCTGACTATAACTTCGCTTTATTTGATATTGTTTCTCGGCTTGAGTTATGCGGTATCAAGATCACTGATGCGGAACTGTTAGAGAAAACTTTCTCCACCTTCCATGCTTTCAATATTGTATTGCAACAAAGAATACGCAACGCCAATTTGCCACATACTGATGACTGCGTTCTCACCGCTGAAAGCAAACTAATGAATTGCCGCCAAAAATCATGATCTTAGACCTCGCTCAAAAGCATCAGTCAAGCACATGCAAACTCGAGAAAATTATTGGACATTTAGCGCTACAAGCGCAGTAAGAATAGAGTAATCCCCGGGGCTGGTGGCGTAAAATTTAACCCCCTAGGAAATCTAATCTCGGGCCCGAATCATGACAAAGAAAAAGAAGCCAAAGAAGGTGACTAATGAAAGTATTTGCCATCATGTGGCATGACTGCACCGATCGCTACGTCTGTCGTACGCCAAAGCACTTGTTGACCCATACTGTGCATCTTTAAAATACGCAAACGCGGTGAATCTCGCCATTGTAATTAATCCTGCCGCCATAACCATCGTTGAAGCCAACAATATCTCCGTTGGTACCTTCGCTTCCCGGGCAGCAAATGCATCCATGGATGTCTTTTACTCCTTTGAAGACCTTGATTACTTTGATGAAGCATCGACTGCGGATGACATCTTTGATTTTGAATTTTAATGATTCTAATAATTTCTTTCTAGTTGTTTTTTTCTTTAATGTATTACCTTATTGTTCTTTAATATGGTTATGCAATGAAATGCTTATGAACTTGATATAATATTTATTATTTTGAAATTTTATTTGACCTTATAACTAATATGAAAATTTTATGATACTTGACACCTGAGGTTGTCAACATAAATGCAAATGGAAAACACTGAGAAAAAGGAAGATGCTTGTTTGCTTGATAGTGCATCAACGCATACCATATTTCGTAGTAGACACTTTTTCTCGAGTACGACATTACGTAAGACACATGTCCATATAATATCTGGTCCTATTCCGATTATTTATGGTTTTGGGAATGCCACAATTGTTTAGCCAAAAGGTACCATCCTGCATATCGAGAATGCATTTCTAAGCAGTAGATCAAAAAGGAATCTACTTAGCTTCAAAGATGTACGCCGGTGACCTGCACTCATGTCGAGACTATTTATGAGCAAAATAAAGAATATATTGGCATTACCTCTATAAGATAGGCCTAAAGACTATCCATTTGAGAAGCTAAGCTTCTATGGGGTTTGTATTGTGTCATGATTACAAGCCAGTTGAAACCTACTCACCATATCTTGAGATTGGTAAATCTCGACCGGGCCTGATTATGCATGATCGCTTTGGTCACTCTCGGGCGCTACAATGAAGCCGTAGAATAATCCAGAATACAAAAGGGCACCCTTTTAAAGGATACAAAGGTATTGTTGTCCAAAGATTATAATTGTGAAGCTTGTTCACAAGGAAACTCATTATCAAACCTTCTATAACAAAGGTTGATCTTGAATCCCCTTTATTCCTGCAAAGAATTCAGGGTGATATTTGTGAACCAATACAACCACCAAGTGGACCATTTCGATATTTTATGGTACTAGTGGACGCATCCTATAGATGGTCCCATGTTTGTCTATTATCTACACGCAATGTCACCTTTGCACGTTTACTTGCGCAGATTATAAAGCTTCGGGCACAATTCCCTGATTATCCAATTAAAGGTATAAGGATGGATAAAGTCGGTGAATTTACATCAAAGAGTTTTGATACATACTGTGTTTCACTCTAATCGAGGTCGTAGCACCGGTCGCATATGTTCATACCAAAATGGATTTCGCGTAATCCTTGATTAAACATATACAAATCATTGTCGCGACTTCATTATTGAAAACGAATGTCAACGATACAAAGACGTCATGCCATTGCTTGCATGCAAGGTTCTAATAAGATTTGCTCACCGCTAGTCTCCTACAATCTCCCCTTCAAATGGTTCTTGGTTATGAACCTGATATTTCACATTTACGCACCTTTGGTTGTGTAGTACAGGTGCCTATTGCACCACCAAAAAGAACGAAAATGGGTCCCCAACGCCGTTTGGGCATTTAAGGGCCGGGTTTAATTTTAAATGGCCCATCATTAGGTTCGAACCGACTAATGGCATCTTTTATCGCTAGATTTCCGCATTGTCATTTCAATGAGACTATGTTTCCATCGATCGGGAAACCTAAATTGAAATGGTCAAGGGCAAAAACCAAAGTAAGGTTTTCTCCCGAATGAGAAAAATTTATCTCAATTCGACCCAAGAACTCCCGAAAGAGAAAACGAGGTAAAGGCATAATCCATTTACAAAGTTATAGCCAATAGACTTCGATGCATTTAATGATGCTACTAAGGTAACGAATCTTCATATTCAAAATAGAATGCTCAAATAGGATAGCCGTTTAGAAGGACGTTAAAATGGATGAAATCCCCGCCAGCTAGCTGCATCATCAGATCAAAAGACACCGCTCTAAAACGGCGGGGAAAGAATCAAGAATCCACCTAAGAGCCTGCTCCGTGCTTACTTAAAGAGCTTAATGCCCTTGAAGAGGCACAAACCCATGAAAGATCACCAACCCTGTGAATACCGAGAACCTTACTACATATTGTAATGAGATTGGGATCAAATAAAATCATCATCGACGATATTTTTGCATTCTCGCTGCTCATAAATATGATGATGATTTGTGAGTCGCAACTATTATTGAATGTCGCCAAAGGCAAGATTGGTCTAAGTGGAGGAAGCAATTAAGGTTGAATTATCTCCTAGCTAAACGAGAGGTTTGACTCCATAACTCGTGATCCCCGAGCACGTAAAACCCGTTGGATATAAATGGGTATTTGTCCGAAACGAAATGAGAAAACGAGGTTGTCAGTATAAAGCTTGACTCGTCATGATTCTGCAGACCCGGGATTGATTATGATGAGACATATTCACCGTGATGGATATGATTACATTTCCTCGCTTTCATTAGTCCGGGTAATCTGAAAACTGGAAATGCGTCTTATGGACATTGTGACTAAGATATCTATATGGCTCATTAGACACGATATTTATATGAAAATTCCCGAGGATCTAAATAACTGATGCATGCACTCCCCCGCAACTTATTCTCAATAAAATTGCAAAGATCTTTTGTACTGTTAAAGCAATCCGTCGCACGCGGGTATCGACGCCTATGAGTACCTAATTAAGGAAAGGTACAAGAATGATCCTATCCGCTCCATGCGTGCTTATTAAGAAATCGGGAACCGGATTTGCTATTGTAGCAACTTATGTCGATTTATATAAATTTAATTGGAACTCCATAAGGAGTTAGCTAAACTCCGAAAAGATTGAAAAGGGGAATTTGAAGTTAAAGATTGGGGTAAACCAAACTTTGTCTTGCTCCACAATTGAGCATAAAGCAATGGAATAATCGTCCATCAATCATCATACATTGAAAGATTACGAATATTTAACATGGACAAGGCTCACCATTGAGTTAATTTCGCGGTTGTAAGGTCTCTAGATCCCCTAAAAGGATCAGCCATTCTAGAGAACTGGGATGAAGAGATACTTGGTCCTGAAGTACCATATCTCAATGCAATTGGGGCTTTGATGTACTTGGCACAATATACGAGACCATACATTGCTTTTACAGTAAATTTATTGGCATGTTTTAGTTCTGAGCCAACTCGGAGACACTGTAATGGAATTAAACATATTTTTCGTTATCTTCGAGGAACCATAGATTTGGGATTATATTATTCCAAGGAATCTACAAATTCTGGTTTATCGATATTCCGATGCTGATATGTGATCCGATCCACATAAAAGCCTACCAAACCGTTTTATTATTTATTTTGTTATAATGGCACCGCCATTGGCGCCTCTACGGCTAAATCACTAGTAGCTACATCTTCAACCACTCGAGATCACGCTTATATGAAGTCAAAGCAGAGTGTATTTGGTTAAGATCCATTATAACACATATTCACAATTCTTGTTGCTTAACACCGGTTACAAATTCTCCCACTATAATTTATGAAGATAATGTTGCTTGTGTTGCACAAGTTAGGGGAGGATATATCAAAGGTGATAGGACCAAGCATATCTCGCCGAAATTTTTCTATACTCATGAACTCCAAGAAAGTCGACAAATTGATGTTAAGCAGATTCAATCCATAAATAATCTTGGGTGATCTTACCAAATCACGCTGGGCCACAATTTTTGAGAAATTAGTATATGGAATTGGTATGCTACGCAGTCTATAAGATGCAAGATTAACTAGCCCCAGCAGTGGCTATATAGCTCAAATTGAGGGGGAGATATTGTGAACTATGCATTGCACTCTTTTTCGATCGGGATATTGGAATCGGGAGATATTGCCACATACTCTGATTTAATTCTGTGCTCCTCACTACTAAGCAAACTAATGAATTGCTGCTCAAAAATCATGATCTTAGACCTGCTGGCTAAAAAGCATTGCCTGAAGCACATGCAAACTCTAAGAAAATTATTGGCCATTTTAAAGGCTGGGTGTGCAAGAATATAATCCGAAGGGGTGGCGGAAAATTTAACCGCCTAGAAATCTAACTTGGCTTAATCATGACAAAGAAAAAGAAGCCAAAGAAGGTGATCACGAAAGTATTTGCCATCATGTGGCATGATCAAGTAATCGTCACGACTTGTCGCATCGCCAAAGCACACTTGTGTGACAACTTCAATTGCATTGTGATGAGGATATTGTGAACTACGCATGAGGGCGTGTGAACAGTTTGAAGATCATATCCTTGAGTATACGCGGTTGAAGTCAACAAGGACGTTGAATACCTCTAGTGGGGGAGGGTTTGTCAGCCCCTCGACTAGATAACACGAGTCCCATGCAGCATGAGGGCACTACCTTGGCCCCATGACCCGCCTAAGGGAAATCGAGCAAGGCAAAGATGGGAAAACAAGTGTCCGAAGGCACAAAGCGTGAGCCAAGCACGCACATGAGGGAAGGCAAGCAAGTAATCCGGCTGGGACGCGCACAGTGGTTGTCACGACACTCACATCTTAGAGGGGGCCTGGGGCGTGGCACTTGAGGCAAACGGAATCAATGTGGGGAATGTTAGCAATTTATGTGCGTGAGAGCCTCATGGCTGCTTCCTAACTGAAAAAGCAACAAGGATTCCTACACCGAAGGAGTCCTATGCGTGACCTCTAGGCGTGGAAGGGACTCCCAAAGCGGGAAGGACCTCTACTCCTAAGCTGGAAAGAACTCCAGCGGGTCGACTTAAGCTGGAAAGACTCAGCGGCCGGACTCCTAAAGGGAAAGACTCCCAGGCGGAGGACTCTACCCCGGTGGGAATTGCGTGGTCGTGGTATAGGAGTTTCATCTACCAAGACTCCAAGAGTGGAAGGATTGGTGGCCAGTTTGCCGGATTGAAGACTAGAGTTGGGACTGGGGACCCAGTCATTATCACTAGGATTGCCCTTAAGATCTTATATAAAGTGGTCCTCGCGCTCCACTTTGTTAATTCCATGTACCGGGAGTTGGATCCACGTAGTGCCATAGAGCATCCCGAGACGTGGGAGCCTGGTAAGATTGTTCATGTTTTAGTAGCTAATAAAATACAAGTCGAGAGTGCCCCGTGACGCCTCAGGACTGAGAGAATAAATGAGGCATCGAGAAGACTCGGTCTACGTGTTCCTAGCGCCGCACACGAGCCAAAAAGAGGGCGTGTGACAGTTGGTATCAGAGCAAAGTTGGTATCAGAGCCAAGGATGGCTAACGCGAGGATGACGGTTGATGCGCTGCGTGAGCAAGTAGCAAGGATAGAGGCTGAGGTAGGCACCCAGGTGTCCAAGCTTAACGCGAAGATAGGCACAGCAACTGAGGCGAACTCCACCCTTTCGACTCAGATCGCTGATATCGTCCTGCTGCTTGACTCACAGCGTGAATCGATGGAGACCCGAGAGAAAGCCTGAGGAACCACGGGCTCATTCCATGACCGGACGCAGCTAAGACCGAGGAGTTATGTAGAGCGATCGTGACCCCAGAGGGGATCGTGTCACTGGCGCAGCAAGGTGCAAGGCACACCACCGCTGTAGATCCGCTCCCGTAGCGGTGCGAGACCCGAGCCCAAGACTTTTGGTGGCGCGCGGAACGCAAAAGACTTGGAGAACTTCCTCTGGGACATGGAGCAATACTTCATCGCTGCTCGAATACCGGTGGGTGAACAGGTAACAATAACCACTATGTATTTGATAGGTGATGCAAAGCTTTGGTGGTGGACCAAAACGAGCGATGACGCTTCTGCTGGCCAACCAAAGATCAAGAGCTAGGAGATCTTGAAAAATGAGCTGAAGGATCAGTTCTTACCCACGAACACAGCGTGGATGGCGAGGGAGTCTCAAGAAATCAAGAGACTTCGCTCACTGTGAGACTATGTGAAAGAGTTTAGTTTGTTGATTCGACATCAAGGACATGTCTCAAGTAGATAAGCTGTCAACTTCATGTCCCGATTGCAAGGATGGGCTCAGACAGAACTGAGGAGGCAAGGTGTCCAAGACTTGCCCTCGGGCCATGGCAAAGAAGGATCGCTTATCCGACCACGTAGTGACCTCTTCCTCTACTCCACCCAAAAGGAAAGGCCAACAAAGAGTCGAATCGTGGAAGTCGATGGAAAGACCCCAAGAGGCAAGGGCTGGAAGCAGCCGCAGTGGATATGAAGGCTAAAGTGGGGAGAAGGGGACTTCTCACAACCACCGTGCCGTCTGATGTTTCATTTGGCGATGGGCCACACGAGCGAGGGATCGTCTAAAGAAGCGAGAAGCTCAATGCACTCATGGTACAAGACAGGGAAGATAGCGGGGTAGAGATCCCAACAAGAGCCAACCCTCTTCGCCTGTCAATGCAATGCGAAATGAGGCGACTCACGTAGGACTGACATGTATGTTGAGTTGTCGACGAGGGCATAAAATTAAGTGGTATCAGACAACGGGCGACCACAATTTTCAGATCAACAAAGGAGGTACCAAACTCCTGGGCTTGAAGCTCGCTAAAGATGACAAAGAAGCTCAAAGCCGTAAAACAAATAAGCACAAGAGAAGCATGGTATACAAGAACATGGCAATCTAGATGGGGGATTGGAAAGGCAATGACAGGATTCCTTAGTGTTCCTCGATGATTTTGATTTTTAGGCAACGATTTCTTCCAAAGAGCCAAGGTAGCCTTTATTGGGCCGCACTCGAACGGACTCGCTGGATCCCGGATGAGAAACAAACATGCTTTGTGGCCGGCACGTTGAAGCCACCCAAGAGACCTTCAGGGAGAAGACTTTGTCCGCCCTGCAACTCGAGAAAGGCCTTAGGAAGGGTGAGCACACATACGTCGCGGTTGCCGATCGAGACCGCTTCGGCAAGTAAGTCGGCGCCGTGATGCCATAGCCCCATACCGGTGAGATTGTCGATTTTATGCCCCTAGTTGCCTAAGAAGCCGCCACCGAGAAGGCGCATGCATCATCGCGAGAGCTCGCGCCGTGGTCGACCCCGCCCGCCTTCCTATCTACGACTCCACCCGTAGCCGAGAGAGTCATGAAGCAATGATTTCGAGTTGCCGGATGGTCCGCCCAACCCTCCGGCGCCGTATGGAGCAATCGTGGGTGTCGCTTCGTATTACAAGATGACGCCTTGGATGTGTGTGTGGGATTAACGCAATCGAATAAAGTCACGATCAAGGAATTAAGTATCCGATACCTTCGTCGCAAACTGCTCGATCAATTGAGCAAAGGTCGAACACTTCACCAAGCCAGACTTGCGATCGGGATATTGGCAAGGCGCTAATGGGCGGGGACAGATAAAGACTACATGTGTAACACGGTATGGAAGCTTTGAATTTTTAGTTCTGGCTTTGACTAATGCTCCCACTACGTTTTGTAACCTCATGAATGATGTCCTATTCGACTTCCTGGATTCATTCGTGGTGGTATACTGGGACTATATGTTGATCTACAAATCGACTTAGAAGATGATCGTGGTGGCACCTGAGATGGTGCTTGACAGACTGAGGCGCAACTGCCAGCTTGTGGCGTCAGCGAAAGAGAAGTGAGCTCGCTTCAAACCGAGGTCAAGTTTTTTTGGGTCATCCGATTTCAAAGTCCGAGATATGATGGATGGATAAGGTGGCAGCACTCGAGATTGGCCACTCGACCAAGGTGACAGAACTTCGATCATTTCTCGGCTTAGAGAACTACTACATGAGATTTATGACCGGCTATTCCAAGATAAATGCACGCTCTCACGCATCTTCAAAAAAGAGAGGAAGTGGAATGGATGCGCAGTGCCAAGCCGCTCCAAAAGCTCAAAAGATGCGATCACCCCGAGCCGGTTTTAGACTCCGCCTCGATATGAGTTGTCGCTTGAAGTGCATACTTGATGCATCTGACAGTGGCCCCAGGTGAGGTCGGTGCAAGAGGGCATCCAAAGAGCATTCCGAGAGCTCGAAAAGTCAACGCAAATGAGGAAAGGTACGCCTATGAGAAAGAGATGATTGGGCGATCATCCATTGTGCCTTGAGACTAAATACCATTTGATGGAACTCGGTTCAGAGTAGTGGATCGACATCGTTACAACACTTTCTTCATAACTCAAGAAGCGCACGCTAAGTAAGCTCGATGGCAAGAGTTCTTAGTCGACTTCGATTTTGTGTGTGGGTGCACAAGCCGGTCGACACAAACTGGGCGGCGATGCTTCTGCAGGAAGGAAGGCGAAGTTGCGTGGGATCGAGCCCGCCAGATGCATTTCCAACAATGAAAGTAAGACTAAGCCGCACAAGACTCGACGACAAAGTCGGGAGCAGCAGCAGATGGCACCACAAGGCACATCGTCAGAGAATGAGTTGTTTACTTCAGCGAGGGAAGCATGTGCCTTCGAAAGCCGAGATGTGAGCCGTCAAGGAAACACATGATACGATAGCCGTCACCAGAGAGGAAAGAACTTTGGTATCACGCACCCGCCTTTCATCGCTCTGGCATATGTGAAGACGGCAAGATAGCGCGTCAAGATATGCCGTTTGTCAAGTTGACAAGACCGACGTAAGAAGGAAGCGGATTAAGCCATGTTCCCCGCCCATTCCGAGAAGCCGCGCGCGGTGTATCGATGGATTCTACCGCGGTTTCCAAAGCAGAGGGCTTCTGACCGCTGTGTGGTGATTGTGGTTTTCAAGCACGCTGCCTTCATCCCAAATTTCGAAGGAGTGTCCAAATCAAGAGGCAATGAAAGCATATTCTTCAGCGAATGTTAGAAACATTTTGGGATGCCTCGAGAGACAGTGTTTATCGAGATATCGCGGCTGAATAAAAGGGTACTTTGGGTCAGCCGCTCAAGATGTAAGGCCAATTAAGTTCTCACTGCGAATCACCCCGACCGGGATGGTCGACAGAGAGAATCGATGCCAGAAGAGTATCGCGCCACTCGTGACAAACCTTCTAGTAAAAATCTGGCTGGAACTTCTATATCGGCCACAGCTTCGTCCTACAATCAAGAATGGGTCTGTGCCACAGTACGCAGCCTCGCAGGTAGCACCAGCCCACCAGCGTACGCCCGGACGCACGTACATCGAGCAACCCGACGAGCGTGAGCCCACCAAGGCATGCCCGCAGTCTCTGCAGATTTGCCGGCGAGCTGCATGCCTCTAGAGAAGGCAAGTAGACGCATGAAGAAGTATGGACAGAGGCGTGAGACCTCGAATTCGGTGCGGGAGATGGTTCGCTAGTTTAACTCCTCGCATTCGGAAGCATGATCGGATATAAAACAGCTTTTGCAGAGGTTTGATTCGGAATATGATGGACCCTTGAAGTTTGAAGCCGAGAAACGCGGGCCTATAAACCGGGGTTAAGCCAGAGATGTTGAAGCTTCACCCGATGATCTATAAGCTTTTGCCTTATCACAAGTGATCCTAGTCCGACAACAAGCAGCCGGAACCCACCTATGGTTAGAGCCTGAAGTTCAAGAAAGAGATTGCAGCATCCCGGGCAGATAGGAAGATGGGGAACCTGGAAGAACAAGTGGACCGAATACGCATCTATTGGAAGGGGTTTTCCACAAGGAGGCAAGTCAGGGAAAAGGGTGCTAAGACATGGCATTTCAAGATCGATCCTTGAGTATGCGCGGCTGAAGTCAACGAGGACGCGACACTTAGTGGGGGAGGGCTTGTCGCCCTCGACTGATAAGACGAGTCGTCCCGCAAGGCATGAGGGCACCGCCTTGGCTCCATGACCCGCCCATGGGAAAATCGAAAGCAAGGCAAAGATGGGAAACAAGTGTCCGTAGGCAGCAAAGAGGAGCCAAGCACGCATGAGGGAAGGCAAGCCAAGAATCCGGCTAGGATCTCGCACAAAGGGCCGGCCACCAAGACTCACAAATTAGAGGGGGCCCGGGGCGTGGCACTCTGCGGCAAACGGAACCCAAACGTGGGGAATGTCGCACTTAGGTAGAGGAGCCTCTGGGCAACAAGCTTCCTAATCCGGGAAAGTGCAACAAGGATTCCTACAAAACTGCTGAGTCCTACGCAGAAGGACCCTAGCGAAGGACTCCTGTGGAAGGACCCACCTCTAGGCGGGAGAAAGAACTCAGCGGCTAGACTCCTAGGCGGGCGACTGCGCGGAAGGACTCCTACCCTAGGAAGGAAAGAACTCCAAAGGGGTTAGACTCCTAAAGTGGGAAAGATCTCTACATGGTTGACTCCTTTAGCGGAAAGACTCCTAGGCGGGGAGGACTTACCCGGTGGGAATTATGATGTATAAGAGAGTTTTTATTCAAATGACTCCTTGAGTTGGAAAGGATTGGGGTCAGTTTCACGATTGAAGACTAGAGTTAGAGCAGACTCTAGTCATTATTATACTAGATTACCCTCGACATCCAGATATAAAAGGGTCCGCGCCCACTTGGTTAATTCATGTACTGGAGTTGATCCACGTAGTGCCATAAGAGCATCCCGAGATGTGGGAGCTTTGTAAGATTGTCTGTGGTTTTAGTGGCTAATAAATACAAGTCAGAGAGTGCCCGCACGCCAGGTTCGAGAAAATAGTAAGCATTGAGAAGGCTGGCTGAAGGGTTCCTCAGAAGGCCACGCACACGAGCCAAAAGAGGTCGTGGTGACAGTTTGTCACCCCTTGACTGTGATAACACGAGTCCCGCGGCAAGATGAGGATACCGCCGCCCCATGACCCGCCTAAGGGAAATCGAGCAAGGCAAAGATGGGAAAACAAGTGTCCGGAAGCACAAAGCGTGAGCCGAGCACGCACATGAGGGAAGGCAAGTAATCCATTAGGAAGCGCACAAGCACACACGCGATCACGCTAGAGGGGCCCGGGGCATGGCAATTGAGGCAACCTGAACTGGCCAAGGGGGAATGTGTCACTAACTATAGCAAAGAGCCTCGGGGGGCGACAAGCCTTAATCCGAGTGCAACAAGGATTCTGCACCATGGAGCCCATGTGAACACACCCAGGCGGCGACCTCATGGAAGCGACCCACCCTAGAGGGAAAGAACTCAGCGGCCGGACTCCTAAAGTGAAAGACCTGTGCTGTCGACTTAGGAAGGTGAAGGACTCACAGAAGGACTCCTACTTAGGCAGAAAGAACCCAGTGGCTGACCCAAAGTGAAAGACCCTAGGTGGGGAGAGACTCTACTCTCAGGAATTGCGTGGCTATAGGAGTTTCATTCAAACAAAGACTCCTCGAGGAGAAGGATCAGGCCGCTTGGCTGATTGAAGACTAGAGTTAGACTAGGACTCTTAGTCATTATTGTACTAGGATTGCCCTTGAGCATCCTATATAAAGGGCCTGCGTGCCCACTTGGTTAATTCATGTACTAGAGTTTGATCCACAGAAAAGCATAGAGCATCCCGAGATGTGGGAGCCTTTGCAAGATTGTCTTGTGTTTTAGTAGCTAATAAAATACAAGTTCGGGAGAGTGCCCCGTACGCCTTGTGTTCGAGAGAATAGTGAGGCATTGAGAAGGCTAGCCTAGCGGGTTCCTAGGCGCCGCATACAAGCCAAAAAGAGGGCGTGTGACAATTGGTATCAGAGCCAGGTTGGTATCAAAGCCAAGGATGGCTAACACGAGGATGACGGTTGATGCGCTGCGTGAGCAAGTAGCAAGGATAGAGGCCGAGGTAGGCACCCAGTGTCCGTGCTCGACGAGATAGGAAACACAAAGAACTCGAGGCGAACTCCACCCTTTCTCGACTCGGGATCACGATGCCGTCCTGCTGCTTGACTCACATGAATCGATGGAGACCCGAGAGAAAGCCGTTGAGGAACGGATGGGCTGACCATGACCACGCGTGCCATGACCGAGGAGTTCGAGAGGATCGGGATTCTAGAGGGGGTGATCGTGCTAGCCGGCAAGCAAGGGTGCAAGGCACACCACCGGCAGATCCGGGCCTTCCTACAAAGGTGCGAAAGGCCTTCCAGCCTAAGACTTTTCGTATGCCATGAACACAAAAGACTTGGAGAACTTCCTCCGGGACATGGGAGTTAACATCATCACCGGTCGACCGGCGGTGAACAGTAACGATAATCCACTATGTATTCGATGTGTGATGCAGTTTCGATGGCGACCGTAACGAGCAATGACGCCGTCACGGGCCGACCAAAGATCGAGAGACGTGGAGATCTCGAAAAGAGTCGGCGATCGCCTACCCACGAATACCAGGATGGCGAGGAGTCTCTGAAGAAACCGCGCACGGGCTCGCAAGAGACTATGTGAAAGAGTTTAGCCTGCTGATCCTTGACATCAAGCACATGTCCGGGCTTCGATAAGCCGCTCAACTTCATGTCCGGCCAAAGGATGGGCCTAAACTCTTCTCGTCCTATTTCGATTATTGATGGTTTCGAATGCCACAATTTGTTTTACAAAGGTACCATCCCGCATATTGAGAATGCATTTAAGCAAGATCAAAAGGAATCTACTTAGCTTCAAAGATGTACGCCTTAATGGGTACCATGTTGAGACTATTTATGAGCAAAATAAAGAATATATTGGCATTACCTCTATAAGACGGGCCCTCAAGACCATCCACGAGAAGCTGTGTTTCTTCTTATGGGTTTGTATTGTGTCATGATTAAGGCCGTTGAAACCCACCATATCTTGGAGATTGGTAAATCCCACGCTTTGGATTATAGCATGATCGCCTTTGGTCACCCCGGCGCTACAATGATGCGTAGAATAACCCGTATCACAAAAGGGCACCTCTCAGCGATACAAAGGTATTGTTGTCCAAAGATTATAATTGTGAAGCTTGTTCACAAGGAAAACTCATTATCAAACCTTCTATAACAAAGGTTGATCTTGAATCCCCTTTATTCCTGCAAAGAATTCAGGGTGATATTTGTGGACCAATACAACCACCAAGTGGACCATTTCGAGCATTTTATGGTACTAGTGGACTATCCCCGTAGATGGTCCCATGTTTGTCGATATCTACGCCAGCAATACCTTTGCACGTTTACTTGCGCAGATTATAAAGCTTCGGGCACAATTCCCTGATTATCCAATTAAAGGTATAAGGATGGATAATGCTGGTGAATTTACATCAAAGAGTTTTGATACATATTGTGCTTCACTCGTAATCGAGGTTGAGCACCCTACGCATATGTTCATACTCAAAATGGATTATGTAATCCTTGATTAAACATATACAAATCATTGCCCGCACTTCATTATTGAGAAAGAATGTCAACGATACAAAGATGGGTCAGTGTTCGTTGCATGCAAATTGCCCTAATAAGATTGCGCCAACGCTAGTCTCCTACAATCTCCCCTTCAAATGGTTCTTGGTTATGAACTCCGATATTTCACATTTACGCACCTTTGGTCATGGCAAGACAGTGCCTATTGCACCACCAAAAGAACAAAATGGGTCCCCAACTGCTTCGCATTTATGTTGGGCTGACTCACCGTCCATCATTAGGTTCTGGAACCGACCATCGGTGATCTTTTTACCGCTGGGATTCAGATTGGTTCATTTCAATGAGACTATGTTTCTATCGATTGGGAAACCTAAAATTGAAATGGTCATGAAGCAAAACTGGCTTAAGGTTTTCTCCGAATGAGAAAATTTTATCTCACCCGACCTAAGAACTCCGTGAGTGAGAAACGAGGTGCAAAAGCAGAGGTCCATTTACAAAGAGAAGCCAATAGACTTCCCGATGCATTTAATGATGCTACTAAGGTAATTCAAATCTCATATTCCAAATTCAGAATGCTCCAACTAGGATAGTTGTTCTCGGCTGACGTTTAAAATGGATGAGAATCCCCTACGCTTGAAGGCAGACCAATAGGATCAAAAGACACTGTTCCTCGAAAACGAAGGGGAAAGAATCAAGAATCAACTCCAGAAGAGCCTGGTGTTGTGCTTACTTCTAAATAGCTTAATGCCCTTGAAGAGGCATAAACCCATGAAAAGATCACCAACCCTAGGAATACTGAGAATTCCATTACATATTGTAATGAGATTTGGGATCAAAATAAAACCATCATTGATGATATTTTTGCATTCTCAATTGCTCATAAATTATGGATATAGATCGGAGCCGTAATCTATTATCGAACGTCGTCAAAGGCAAGATCGTTCTGGGCGGGAGGAAGCACCATACGAATTAGCTCAGATAAACGAGGAGGTTTTCGACCCACAACTCGCATCCCGATAATGTAAACCCGTTGGATATAAATGGGCATTTGTCCGAAACGAAATGAGAAAAAACGAGGTTGACAGTATAAAGCCTCGACTCGTCGCTTCAAGGAGTCTCAAAGACTGGATTGATTATGATGAGACATATTCACCTGTGATGGATACGATTACATTTCGTTTTCTCATTAGTCTGGTAATCTTTGAAAAATTGGAAATGCATCTTATGGACATTGTGACGGCATATCTATATGGCTCATTAGACACAGATATTTATATGAAAATCTTTAGGATTCAAAATGCCCGATGCATGCACTCCCGGGGCGAATTTATTCTCAATAAAATTGCAAAGATCTTTGTACTAAGAAGCAATCCTACGCATGCGGTATCGACGCCTAAGTGAGTACCTAATTAAGGAAAGGTACAAGAATGATCCTATCTCTGGCTCCATGCGTGTTTATTAAGAAATCGAAACCTGATTTGCTATTGTAGCAGCTTTAGTACACGAGAATTAATTGGAACTCCATAAGAGTTAAGCAAAATCGTTGAGTATTTGGAAAAAGGAATTTGAAGTTAAAGATTTGGGTAAAAACCAAATCGTGTCTTGGTCTACGCCTTGGAGCATAAAGCAAAATGGAAATAATCGTCCATCAATCATCATACATTGAAAGATTACTTAAACGCCTAACATGGACAAGGCTCACCCATTGAGCACCCTATGGTTGTAAGGTCTCTAGATCCCCAAAAGGATCAATTTCCTATCCGTGAGAATCATGAAGAGATACTTGTCCGGTACCATATCTCAATGCAATTGGGGCTGATGTACTTGGCACAATGTACGCAGACCGTACATCGCAGCTTTGTAGTAAATTTATTGGCACGCTTTAGTTCGGAAATAACTCCTATGACACTGGAATGAAATTAAACATATTTTTCGTTATCTCCGAGGAACCATGGATTTGGGATTATATTATTCCAAGGAATCTACTACCTCTAGTTTAGTTGGATATTCTGATGCTGGATATAGATCTGATCCACATAAAGGTCGCTCTCAAACTGGTTATTTATTTTGTTATAATGGCACCGCCATTTCTTGGCGTTCTACGAAGCAATCGCTAGTAGCTACATCTTCTAACCACTCTGAGATCATTGCTTTATATGAAGCTGGAAGAGAGTGTGTTTGGTTAAGATCCATTATAACACATATTCACAATTCTGCTGCTTAACACCTACATAAATTCTCCTACCTTACACTTATGAAGATAATGCCGCTTAAGTGTTGCATGCTAGGGGAGGATATATCAAAGGCATAGGACCAAGCATATCTCGGCCGAAATTTTTCTATACTGATGAACTCCAAGAAAAGTCGACAAATTGATGTTAAGCAGATTCAACCATAAATAATCTTGGCAGATCTTACTAAATCATTGCCAACGTCAACTTTTGAGAAATTAGTATATGGCATTATATGCGGCGAGTTCATAAGATGCAAGATTAACTAGCCCCAGCAGTGGCTATAGCTCAAATTGAGGGGGAGATATTGTGAACTATGCATTGCACTTTTTCCCTTTGTCCTGTTTTTGTCCCATTGGGTTTTTCCTGCTTAAGGTTTTTAATGAGGCAATTAATGCATCCATAAAAGGGAGAGATCATAAATAGTTTATGCACTGCATTTTTTCCTTTTGTCCCGCTTTTGTCCTAATTATTTTTCCGCTGGGTTTTTAATGAGGCAAGATTACTCCATGCACATTCATGAATACAATGAATATTCAAGGGGGAGTGTTATGAAATACATGAATGAATATTCATTATATTCAACGAACCTATACATCGTATATTCAATGTACCTATTATGGCACATTCAGAACTCCACATTCTCAGAATCTCCATATACATAAATGATATTCAATGTACCTATTATGGCACATTCGTAACCTACATTCTACGTATGAATGCCCATCTCCCTATTCAATGTATATAAAGAGAATGAAATAAAATAAAATTGCTCTCCGACTTTCTACCATCTTTGCCGATCTATTTTCTCTTCTTAATCTCTCTCTATTCTCTCTATTATATTCTTGCAACGCAATATTTTACAATACTTATCAATAATTCATGTAACTAAAACATCTTAAGGCAACAACTTATTGGCAGGTTTTCAAGATGGTGTGGAGAAATTTGATAAAAAGTGGTGTTCTTTAGCAACTTATTGGCCTGCATATCTTTATAAAGTATTAACATTTTGAGTGTGCAGGCATCATGCATGTGTTGGAATTTTCGTTTAAGAGTGAATAAAATTAATTCTGAATTTATTTTGGTTTTAATTCATTTTTAAAACGTATCAATGGCTTTAATTTTCAATTTATTTCGTTTGTTGAAGGTTTACCTTGCATGAACCTATATAAAAAGAACGTTCATTCAGCTCTCTTTGATATCCAGATTTCCAAAGGGAAAACTCTAAAAAAAAAAATCTCAAATTCTATTTAATCTCAAATTCTATATATATATATATATATATATATATATATATATATATGATTCAATTTGGTTTTTCATTTCACACTGCTTAGGATGTCATGACCATTTGCTTTAACATAATTTCCCCTAGTATTGGAAGGCGTCAAATCATTGAAGAAAACGAGGATTTTAATAGTATCGATAAAAAAATGTACAAAATATTTAGCACATTGTGTCGCGCCACCTCATACGTGCCTGCCATTACAGCTATTACCCATAAACAATAACTCACCATCCCTTATAAATTATAATTATTTAAATTATCTAATAATTGGGGGGACACGTGTAAACATATACTGATTTGGGCCTAACTAAAACAATGGAATCCTGATATGTCTATTCTATTGCATTAAAAAAGAATACGTTATTTTTAAAAAAAAATTATTAAAATAAGTCAAAAATTAAAATAATGTCTAAACTAATACATTTTAATCACGTCGACATATACATCAGTAATTCTGCAGTCATTGACTGCGGTATTGAACTTTAAAAAAATTATAATGTCACAGTCACTATGACGACATTATTTTAATTATCGCAATATTTCCTTCCAATCTTGTATCTTCAAGATTTGTCGTAACACTATCTTACTGACGTACAACTGTCAAACTCTTGAATGAATGTCACGACACCAATACATTTGTCGCGACACTATGAGTTACTATTGGTCTTCAAGGGTGTCGTGATATTGTCATAACATTCCTACTCGACACTTCTTTTGGATGAATGTCGCAACAAGTTTGTGAGTGTCGCGGCGTTCTGTGGTTGGTGCTTGGCGTTTGTGTCGCGGCATAAGTTCGCGATGTCCTGACATAACATATATCACGACTCACGACATTGCTTTTTAGTTAGAATAAGAATTTTAAGTTACAAATAATTGTCTAAATTACGACCTATTACATCTATCCAAAATACAACAAATTCACATCACTTGCATTACAAACAATTCATCCAAATTAACCAACTTTCATCCAAATCAACCTAAGTGCATCGAAATGACAACCAATACACATCACATGCATTACAAACATTTCATCCAAATTAATTAACTTTCATCCAAACTAACCTAATTGCATCAAAATAACAACCAATACACATCACTCCATTACAAACATTTCATCCAAATTAACCAACTTTTATCCTAAGTGCATCGAAATGGCAACCAATACACAACAATTGATCATTTCATATATAAACCAAATCATATAATTATATACTCGATGTAATACAAACAACAATATATACAAATATAAATAAACACCAATGAGTTCCACATGATGGAGCCTTTGTCTTTCTCTTAGCACGCCTAGAATACATAGCCAGATGATATGTAGGGGCATGTGCAATCTCAAATGGATTTGATGGAGTTGAAGGAGCCAAGGGAGCTGATGGTGGAACTACTCAACGTGTACGTGGAGCATGAGGTCGCCTAAGTGGGCATACACCCAAGTCTGGAACAAGGTCAATCATGGTCTCATCAATGGGAGGCAATGATGTAGGTGATGTTGTAGATGGTAATATGGCCTCTAAGGTTGGAGATGTAGGTGATAATGGTATAATGAAATGTGGAGGGGAAGTCTCTAAGGGTAGTGTGGAATACGTGGGTGGTATAAAAGTATGGGAGGGTAGTGTGGAAAACTCGTGTGGTATGGAAGTCTTAGGGGGCGGCGTAGAATACTCGGGTAGCATGAAAGTCTCAGCAATGAAACGACCAACAGCATGCATGACCACCAGATCGGCAACGACCTCGCTCACCAACTCGACCACGACCTCGCCCACCACCTCTCCCTCTCCCTCGACCTCGGACCGGCTTCATCCTAACTGCAGTGGATGACGCGGAGGTTTGATGGATGGTCCATGTGACTTAGATGCCTCCTCATCTTGTGCAACGATGCACTGGTCCTCTCCAATCAGGCATAAAATTGATCTAGAAATGTGATGAATATCGTACAGCAAGGCTCAGGAAGCCCCATGAGATATAGTAGCAATCTCTACCATCCTAAATATTTAAAAAAAACAAACCAAATAAATGTAAATGTCAGCTCTATGCATTAAATATTGGAAATAATTTAGAATTTAAATACGCTTACTTACCAACAAGTGTGATGATGTGGCTATATTATGGTACCATATTTGATCCCTATGGAGTGGTGGTGTGATCAAACATCGTGTAATACGTCAATAAGACTCCATATATGGATCATGGAAGTCCATAATAACAGCCATAAGAGGTGATGTGGTGATCCTCTCTACACATGTAGCCCATAAGGCGACGTATGGTGCATAATATGTTTCTGTCATTACTTGTGGTGTCCTCGTCACATCGGCCAGATGTAACTCTTGCTCCTAGCAGGCAAGGCAGTATCAGTGAGACGGGCGCGCAAGACTCGCTCCGAACAATGTCACTCTGGTCACCAGCTTTTGCATAAGTGTTGACATCGTCCGCGAATCACGTCCAGCAAAAGACATATATCAAGTAAATGGACAACCAATTCTCTGATTTATGGCTCTCATAACAACTACAATTTGCTTCAATGTTAATATGACTAAAATTATCATTATTGTGAATATGACTAAAAATAATTTATATGAATATAGAATTACCTAACCATGAGTCTGTGCATCCAACTGGTCTCGATATAAGGCAATCACACCATATGGGTTATGCACCCATGATAAATGTACTCGCCAACGAAACAACTAATGGATCAATCGGCTCAGCCTGAACCTCAGGCTCAGTTGGTAATCCATGTTGTATACCCTTAATTACGTCTCCATCAACTGCATCACCATCATTGTGTAAGTGGTGAGGGACTGAAGGTACTGTTGGTGGCCCAAATCAGGTCAACCCACGTGTAGTCTCTCCCAAGACCAAAGCTAGATAAAAAATATATATATTCAATGTTAGCAACATCTTAGTGATTGACTTTTATATGTGTATGGTTATAAATATTAGCAACAGACTTGTAACAATGTAATACAACCGAAAATCTCAGTAGCACCATCACAGCTCGCTCGGCATAACTTCCGGTATAAGTGTGCTAGAACTGCACTATCCCAACTGTAAGTAGAGGTCTGCATAAACATTATGACATTTAAGAAAAAATTGAAAACAGAGAATAGGTGGAACACACATAAGAATTAAAAAGAATGCTCAAAACTAGTGAACTCAAGTAGGTTACCTGCTATGGAAGAAGAATGCAGTTTATTGGAGCTAAAAACCAGTCGCCTGAGAGAAGGAGCGGAGGAGCAGAGGAGCAGAGGAGGAGAGAAAGGAAGAAACAACAAATGGGGAGGAGAAGAAGCCCTAGTTTTTAAAACGATAATGTCGCAATCAGTGACTATGGCATTGACTAAAAAAAATTACAATGTCGCAACTTATCTTGCGGCGCCCAAGCGTGAGAAGAGTCAAGAGAGAAACAATGAGCGATATTAGAAATGACCATGAGCTTGTCACGGCGTTCATCGAATGAGTGTCAGCGAGATGTCGTGATAATGTCGCGTGGCGCACGAAGGCCGTGAAGCGGCACTGATGTTGCTGCAAAGTATTGATTATTCGCGACATTCATTCAAGAGGTCGAGAGTTGTACATTACAAGGGCAGTGTCATGACAGATCTTGAAGACACAAGATTGAAAGGGAAGGTCGTAACAATCAAAATAATGTCGTGTGATGCAATTCGATCGAGGCAAAATCATCGGTTGAAGCGTCCACAGCAACATCATGACAATGCCTGAACCACGGATGAAGACAACAATGTCACGACACGATTAGAATGTCGCAACACATCATCTTGTGGGCTTGCATGATAGTAAAAAAAAAAAAAAATTTACAATGCCACAATCAGTGACTACGCCATTGTTGATATGTATATTGACGTGGCTAAGACACACTAATTTGAGCATTATTTTGATTTTCAATTTATTTTAGTAATTTTATTTTTAAATTAATATACGTTTGTCCTAAACTCGTTGTGCATTTTGGGATAAAAATATTGATCACATGCACTCGAAACAATACTTTTTTTACAAACTTGATTCGCTTGACTCATTAAGGTGGTAAAAGAGGGGATGGGCTCAACAACAAAGTGAATAAACGTCAATTTTAAAGAATTAATGTGCGTGAAATGATGTCAAATTTTACCACCAACTATTAAAACCTCACTTTTGAACTCATTAATGTTAGATCACGTTCATTCAGAAAGTTAGAAATGTAAATAGTTTTTTTTTTCTAGAAAGGGAAATGAAAATTGTTTTTAATAACTTTTAGTAAAAAAAATTACAATGCTTTTTTAGAAGAACATTTGTTTAAAAAACTTAACAATAACGATCCATTTTCTATGTGTTTTAACTATTTTCAAAAATATTCTTTTTGGTTCTAATTATTTTGTAAATTAATTAGAAATAATAATAAGAAAATACGTGATAAGAATAAGAAAATACGTTATTTTTAGGATGCATTCTTAATAATGAGAACGGTATATTTTTTAATCTCATTAATATATATATATATGTGTATATATATATATATATATATATATATATATATATATATATATATATATATATTCTTTCTTATACAATTACAAATATCACAGTTGCATATCTGGAATTATAAAAAGAAAAAAAAAACGATCTTCTTACATTTGGTTGTCATGAAAAAACAAAATGTTTACAACATGGTCTAAAAGATTATAATGTTGAAAACTAAATGGATGGAAAATGAAAGCAAATAGGGTAGAAGTCAAACCCTAATTGAGAAGTTAAGATGTATGAGAATAAGATCAAATTGTGACGGCTTCCATGAACTCTTCATCTTCTACCATGGACTGTAGAGTTTCAGGCATCAAGAAAGCTTCAACATCGATGCTCCCTTCTTCTGCTCCTGGAAATAAGGTAGTCTTCGCTCCCGTCTTGTTTCCGCTACCACTTCTGACCGCAACTGGCCTTCCCCAACCAAAATCATTACCATACACATTGAACCTCGGCGAACTACTAGCCAACAAATAACCACTGGTCCGTTTACTCGTACCTGGAAATGGATGAGGGTTCTTCCCCCAAGATTCCAGGAAATTGGCGGCTTCTGCTTCTGTGAAAGTAGAAATCACCTTGTTCAACTCCCAAGCCGCATGACCAATACCCAGCTTCAGTAGCTCCCATACTTTCATCCTTACTATTCCTACTCGAACTGGAGCCCCAAAATATTCCGGCGCCAATGGTGGACGCAGCCTCGGTCTCATCCCTACTGGGAATCGATACATCGTTTCTTCATCCTCTGGTAAACGCGTGTTACGAATCACGGATCGCCACATATGGGCCATTAGGGCTTGCAGAGAGGAAATTTTGCTGGTGGCCATTTCCGTATTGGCTCTCGCTTTCAGCGCAGCAATTTTTTCTTTTGTGAAGTGGAAGAACCTCTCTTGAAACGGTGAGCTTCTCCGCGTAGCAGAGACTAACAGCGATCGAGGGATTCGTATGGGGTGATCGGGACTATCAATAAACGGACGATCAAAAACAGGAAATACAGTGATTTCGGTGGAGCCCCGGGAGATCTCCGACCATGAATTGAAGAAATGCCAGAAGGGCGCGCCGTCCACGATCATATGATTGATAGTGCAACCAATAAAGATGCCATCAGCTAATTCAGTAACTTGCACTGCGAGCAACGGCTCAGAAACGCCGTTGCGGTTCTGAGTTCCGTCGAGTGGGAAAAATGAATAAACGATCCGAGGAACGGAGTCGGACTCAAGGATACCGGCGGCGGTGACGCCACGGGCGGCGGCATGGATAAACTGAGCTCCGGCGCCGTTACAGTCTATGAAGAAAGAAATGGTATCGTGGTCATTATTCACGGTGGTGCAGAGGCGGCCGGCAAGTGGGTAGAAGAAGTCTAAGGGAGGTTTTCAGATGATGTATGATAGTATGGTCTGGGGATGGTGATGGTGATGGGGGTGTAGGGTGGAGAAAGAGAAGACCCTTCTGGATGGGACCAACAAGAGGAAACTGGAGCTCCCATGGAGTAAATTCGATACGATTGGATGATTGATTCGGAGTCGCAGGTCCAACTGTGGCGGTGGAGATGATACTAATTTCTGCCATTTTCCTTCTCTCCCACGCCGAGTTTGGTCGATGCTTTTAAGTTTAGGTTTAATTTTACACCCTTTTATCTTTTTTGGCCGCTAACGCTGTTGCAACTTGCACACTCAACAATAGTATTTTTATTTGTTTTTAAATTACGAATGTACTCCTAAACTCTCTGCCACTTGCGCATATTCTATTACAATTTACATAACATTGGCACACTAAGAAAGCCTCACGTGGCACTTTGAATAAACAAATGGCCTTTTTGAAAACTATTCTTGAACGTTGAAACAAAAGATGGGTCAGATTTTTACAACAGTGTTTTTTAAGCAGTTTTTTTTTAAAACATTGTCGAAAATTTCTTGTTCTCATAATCTAATGTTTTTGTGTTTTTAAGAAAATCAAATCAAGATGTCAAAAAAAAAAGAAAATCAAATCAAATGTGATTTCTGTGTTTTCCTTTTTCTTCTTATTTTTCGAATCAAAAAATAATTTTCAAAATTTGTAATAAAATAGACCCTAAATTCAAACAAGAACAATAATAGTTTTCAACAATTAATGTTTTAAAAATCAGACCTATTAGATCGTCGATCGGCCAAGAAATCGATCCGATTCAATGAAAATATCGTTTTGACTTCGAATCAGGATCGAACGGATCGAACCAACCGATTCTTAGTGAACTTGAACAATTCCTTCCTTCTTGTTAAAGCTAAAACAACACCATTTTAAAGCTTTTTGCACCGAAACAACATCGTTTCTAAAATGGGATTGGAATTAGATGAGTGAAAACCCAAGTTCTCCGCCTGGGACCTAGCAATAGGACAACTCTCAAGCCAAAGCTATATATAGAGAGTCTTGAGACATGTGATAAGATCTCTTTAGTCAAGTTAACCATGACTATAGTGAATCTATTTATGATGCCATCGGATTGACCATCAATTCTACCAATCATTTGTGAATCGATAATTTTTTCGGTTCAATCATTGGTCCAACTTTCATAATATTAATTTTCAAATGACACGAAAATGATGTTCTTTATAAGTTTTCAAAAATTGTTCTCTCTCAAGAAAATTTTTCAAAAATAAGAACCAAACAACCAAAACCTTCAACCACTTCAATGTATTCACTTCCATGAAATACAAATATCAACCCCTACTATTTTTTTTTTTGAAATTTTTTTATTGTATTGAAGGGCATTTGAACTCAAATGTAATACTTGTTCTTACGAAAATATTGCAAAACTTATCTTAATTAATCTTACCCCCACTGAACTTGAATCCCGGCTCCCGCCACATGAGTCATGCATTCATGTGTTTTTACTTTCTTTTTTTCAGAAAATTAAAAATGAAAATTTTTGTAGGCTTTTTGTAATTTTTGTTGGGCTGAGTTTGGGCCAGAGCTCTAGCCCAGCCAATTTTTACTTTGTGTATTTTTTCCAGAAAAAAAAAAAAACTATTGTCTGCTTTTTGTAATTGTTTGGGCTGGTCTTGGATCAGCTCCAGCCCAGCCCAAATTAACCTTCGTCCAGGCTGGGGAGACGACGCAGAGAAGTTGGAGCCGGTGACTGAACGACGGTGGTGCTCGCCGATGAAAATGACGGCTGGTGGCGGACTGGTTTATCGACGCTCACGCGCCACCGCTCTGCGCTCGCTACATCCGGCCCAACACAACTTTCGGTGCTCTTCCACTTATTCATCATCCCCTGGTAACTTAACGTTATCGTCGTTTTGTCTCTTGTTTTTTCCTCTTTCAACCTGTGTAGCATTTGGATTTGGAGATATGGACTATTTCGAACCAACCCAGTGTGTGTTTGCAAGTTATTGGACCACCCATTTAGCGGTACTTTGAACTTATGGTGAAATAATATTTGATTTCTAGGATGTGTTGCAATAATTGATGGGTCTAATTCGCAAAAAGAGAAACTTTTAATCAGGTGTCACCGCTTTAATTTTCAGAGTATTGATTGATTTCACAATTTGGTGTTTTCTAGATCATGTATCGTTCATCAAAGATGTGGGTGCGGCTTCACCTTCGGAGCATTTGCCGCAGCTGTTGAAAATGCTTCAAGCTAGAGGTATAAGGCCTACTAAAGCCTGCATAGACAAATTACTGTCTTTCTTTGTTTTCTGCATTGATATTATTTGGCCTCAAAGTCTCCGGTTGCTGCTGCTAGGCTGATGCTTTTGAAATTAGAATCATGGTTTTTGTTATTTGGATTTGAGATCCTCCTTGTATTATTTGTCAATGTGATCACTTCATACACTATATGACCTAGTTGATGTTGATCTATAACTTGATTCAGAGTGGTTATTCTATTACAAATTGGGCTTATTTTTGTTATCATTTTTCCACATTGCCTACTTGGGAAACTTCAAAAGTTTGAAACCGAAGTCTTGCTTGACATTGGTGTAAATAACATCACCATAATCTATAAAAACCGATGATTTATCATATCAACTTTTATTCATTACATGAAATCAGGACATTCAAACCTTCAGCATACCCTAACCTAACCCCACTGCTTTACCACCAGTGCCAAGGACTAATGATGATTTATTACTTCAACGATGTCATATAATTCAATCTAGAGCTGGTACCTTATTGTTTATGTTAACTACCACAATCGATAGATCTTTTGAGTTACAAAGTTGAGTTCTTGTTACTGAAATTTGGGAGGCACATTTTCGCTGTTGTAGTTATAATATTTTGCTGTCAGATTTAGTCGTTAAAAATAAAATCCATAGTGAAAACAGAACTCAATAAGGCACTTCCTGAATTTAACATCAATCTATTCTTTGTTAAGTATAAAAAATCATGAAGCTCACAGAACATAGGAACTTCTTGTCAGGTTATCTTGTAAGTTATAATTGATGGAAATTCTTTGAAAGATTCATGGAAAATTTTGTTTTGTGACAGGTGAATCCATCATTTCTCCTGGAGCCAAGCGAGGGTTGATCCCCCTTGTAGTTCCTCTTTCAAAAAACCGATCAGGTATGGATTAAGCAGTGCCTTTATTTGGAATCAGATAGTTCTTAGAAGCAATTGAAATGTAGCTGTTATCCTTTCCTTATGTAATGATCTACTTGCTAATAGGTGCTGTAACTTCACTCTTGCGATGGCCAACAGCTCCTCCTGGGTAGGAACTCTGATATCGCTGCTCAGTCTTTTTATGTAATGTTTGCTCTTGCCTGATATGTCTTTTCAACAAATCTCACAGGATGGAGATGCCAGTGGTAGAGGTCCGTAAACATGGAGTTTGGCTCTTAGCCAAAAATGTAAGTTAAGCAGCGATGCAGTTGGCGGCTCTGCATGTTCATCATTTGTGGATTTTACATCTTAGTTTGTGTTCTTCTTTCCTCTTAAAAATACAGGTAGACCAATATATTCACAGAATCCTAGCTGAAGAAGATGCCAATCACTCAGAGAAAAGGAATGATGAGTTATTTCACGCTTCGGATGATGTTGGGAAAAAACTTTATAGGAAGGGTGACTTTGCTGAGTCTCAGCTTTCAGACCTTGATGTCTATCTTCTAAGAAAGGTGCTAAAGTTAAAGTCGTGTCTGGATTTTACTTCAATAAGCCTTTCAATGAAACACAATACTAAATGGTTCATTTTCAGGTTGGTTTGTTTCCAGATGTTCTAGAACGTAAAGTAATGCACCATTTCGAGAAAGGGGACTATGTAAGAAACACATGATTTGTGTAATTCTTTTAGTAATCTTGATTTGGTGAATTTACATTGCTAATAATTCATACATGCTCATGGAAGGTTTCAGCTTTTGTGACTGCGGAGTTCTATGCAAAGAAGAAACATTTTCCAGGATTTGGACGACCATTTGTATTTAATGCAGAGGTTTTGTTGAAGTTCGTATAATTTTTCTCCAATTAACTTTTTATTTACTGCAAAAATTTACTTTGTCAAAATTTGTCAAGCTGTTGGTCTGAAATATTTCTAACTAAGAATTCTTATGAGGATCCTTTATGTGCAATTTACAGGGTGGGACGCACTCTAGAAGCTAAAGATGCTGCTAGAGGGGCTCTGAAAACACCATGGTGGACATTGGGCTGCAAATATCAGGTGCGAAACACAGATTACTCTTTTCATGCTTCCCTCTTGATTACTTTAAGATTATTTTGGCGATTTTAAATGGGTTTCTTTAGTTCTAATCCAGGAAGTTGCTGATATGGCACAATGGGAAGATGAGCAAATTAAACACATTAAGGAGAAAGTGACAGAAAAGGGCAAGCAAGAAGATCTACAGAAGGGAAAGCCACCTGCTCAGGTTTTTTATATCAATTTTGATTTACATTTATCGTTGGTAATATATGGATTTCAGGATGAACCCATCAAAAAAGGGGATCTTATTTGTTTTAGTTTAATCCATTTGCAGGTTGCATTGGATGAGGCTGCAATTCTGTTGGATTTAGCATCTGTTGAAGGGACCTGGGATGACCTTGTAGTTGTGGAGCGGATTGCTGAATGTTATAAAGAGGCTGGACTTCATGGCATTGCAAGATTTGTGCTATACCAAGGCTGATTATTTTTTGGATGCTAATTTTGTCTATTATGATTTAGAATTTATGGCTGTCTTCTTAGACAGGCTTGTCTCTATTTGGTGTGGTGATCACTTATCAGAAGGCTTCTCCCGCAGTTTCAATGTCAAGAAGTTTCTATAACTAAAATATCAGAACAAGCAAAAAAGTATGTGCTTGCCACTGGATATTAAGTCCTTCCATTTATTCTCATCTGTTTCCTCAAGCACTATCTCGTCTATTGAATAATTCAGGTTCAGATTTGGAAGATCAGAAAGTGTGATGATGATCAATGAACCATCTCTCAAATAAGCCTTCTTTATTCAACTCATCACAAGACCCACTTCTCAATAAATCTTCTCTTATTCACTTCTAAACTCCCAATTTTTTTTTTTTTTTTTTTGTTTCAGCAGTATATACAGCAGTACAAGCCAACATTCAGATATCTCTATGTCAAACAGCTAATGGAAGCCAAACCTTGTTATTCCCCTCTCCAAAATGTGGAATAAAAAAATAATAATAAACAAGCAAACAAACAAACAAAAAAAGAAAGAAAGAAAAGAAAAACCACTGTCACAACCAAACCCTGTGAATCTACCTTATTGTCACTTTGTTTTATCTGTTATGCGGTAACACGGAGAGGGCCATTTTTTTGCTGTTACCTTTCTTTCTCCCCCACAACAGCGTTCTCAACAAACCCCCACTGCACCACTTCTTACTAGGCACAATAGCAAGAGAACTTACAGCAGTGTCATCTGCATCACCACCCTTGACTCCATTTAAACTGACCAACTTCTTTGGAAGCTCCAATGTCCCATTGGGAGACTTCTGAGGGTCTGGAGTGAAATTACTTTCTTTGGTTTTTGGGGATTTAGGATCCTTAGTTTCCGCATCATCCTCAGCTAGCATTCGATCGAGGAGAGAGGACCGTTGGGTCATGTTTTTATTTGTGGGGATGGATGTGGTGGTGGTGACTGCTGCTGTAGTTGTAATTGTGTCAGATGGTGTTGAGATGATCGTATCCATATCCACAAGAGATACTTCGTCTATAGGTGAAGCCAAGGCCTTCAACTGCCTCCCCAGGTTTAGGATGGTTTCTTGGCACTCTGCCAACTTTTCTGAAGCTGCTGAAATCTCCCAATCCTACACAGGTTGATTAAAAGTACTTGATAATGAATAAAACTGTAATTCAAACACTCAAGTAATGATGTAAAAATTTGAATTAAATTGTCAAAAAATGATTGAAGAATTTAAGTGCATCTTTACTTCTCTAAAGCCTAAATGTAATTGCCCTTGAGGCTTTGCTCAAGTGGTAAAAAGGTGGGAAGGGGCTATGGGAGATGATACACAAAGTGAATAGATGTCAAAAAAAGTCCAAATATAATTAAAAATAGAAAAAGGTCCAAATGGATGATTTCTTTCTTTTTCGATTATGCAATGCCTCGATTTCTTAGGTATCATTTAGAAGAACATAAATGAACACCATACTGAAGATTGCATTCAGATTTTTTTGTTTATTATGCCAATACTGCAAGGGAAGAAATTGTATTTGAGTAGGTCTCTCTCTTTCCTCCTTATGATTCTGAGATTTGTTTTCATGATGCTTCTCCTTTGTATGAAATATCATTTAGACCATGTGAAACTACTTCAAAGTTGGTAGGATTCAAGAGATACTCATCTTTGCTGACATTGCTTCCGGACTGAAGTGGACTTATAAAATTAAAAACAAGACATTTTAGGGTATAATAAGATAATGGGAACTTACAGTTCGCAATTGTTTTTCTTCTCTATTTGTATCACCGTCCTGAGTTTCTTTCCTTGTCATACTGAACACAAATATCAAGAAATATTAGATTCCTTCAACAGGGAAGAATAAGACTTGCTAATTTCCTGAAGAGCAGACAGCATAAAAAGTTAAACCATACCTTTCTAGTTGGAGCTGTAGTTCAATGCACGTGGCCTCCAAATCTTCACAACAGTGATTTCTGCTCTCCAGTTCCACTCCCAGAGCTGACAACTTTTGGAGAGCCTCATTTAATTCTGCTCTGGAAACTGTTAGCTGTGCGTCAAGATCTTCATTCATGAACTTGTAGCGTGCACTTTGATCCTCAATCATCCTCTTTGATTCTTTTAACATTTCCAACTCCTTTTTCAAGCTTGCAATGGTTTTTTCTGATTCCTGAAGTCGAACCATTAGGGATTTGCTCTGATCAATTGCAGGCTGAAGCTTCTGGAACATGTTTTTCTTTCCAGATTCCATGTCCATCAATTCATCTTTCAATCTTTGATTTTCTTCTCTCATATTAGATGGAAGCTCTTCAGTCTGGAAAAAATCTTCGCGGCTATTTGGAGCAGGAGCAACAGGCAAACATGATAAATGTTCCTTGGGGAGAAATAAATTATTGACTTCTGAAAATTGGCTAATTGCTCCAATTTCCGCTTCATTTTCACTTCGTGATTCATCCCAATCAAACTGCTTCTTGATTGCATCCTTCATACTTGACACATCTTGGATTGAAAAGCAGTGATTTATAATCCAATCCAGAGCAGAAGTTAATGCTCGGGCAAAATTTTCAAAATCAGCCTTTCCATTCAGCAAATCATCACAAGAATGAACAAATTGGTTTAAAACAGACCTGAGTTCAGAAGTCTTCCATTGGAAAACACGAACCATATACCCTGTAGGTGTCTCTGAATTTTTATGTGGAAAGAAACTCCCATCCTTTCTAGAAAACGTTTCTTGAGTATCATAATCCACGGATGGTAAACTGATTCCTTCAACGAGCTCAACTATCTTACATATCGATTTGCTCAGATCTGACCGAAGCTTCTGGTTGCTTGTCTCTGATGATGAATTATCAACACCTGTTACTCTATCAGATGAACCCATTATTGAAGAAACATTTGTAGTTTTCGATAATATGTAGCCACTAAGAGGAGGCAGATTTAATCCATCACGATGGTCTGCACTTTCCCTAGCATAAAAAAATTCCCCACTGTTTAAGTGATTTATGTGTGCCATGGCGGCTCTAATATCCTCAATTATTTCATCTGAATTTCTTTGTGAAACACGGATTTGCTCCAAGATAGTGTTTGATATATCCTGAAGCCACCTAGGAACTTTTCCCATTGATATATTTTCAGACTGGATTTCCTGGTTTGAGAAACTGAAGGCTGACTGAGATCCAAATACTGGAACTATCTCCCTGCACTTTGATTCCAAAGAAGCTGACTCTTTATCCATAACACCAATGGCTGTATCAGCTTCCTGCAAAGAAGAATGTAAATTCTCAAGAGGTTTACTCACAGAAACTATCGCTAATTTTTCCATCTCAGCAAAATCATCCATGAGATTTATGTCAGAAACTCTGATAGTTTTTCTGGATGGTGTATGCTTGTGTTTTCCATTTTTGAAGTGCTCCAATTCAGAAATCAAAGCAGAAGCCCATGACTCAGCACAGCTAACCTTATCATCACTACCAACATCAGACATTGATGCCACAGAGAGATCACGTGATGCAAGACTAGTCCTTGTCGGCTCCAAAATTGCATGACCTGTTGGTGATTCTGCAAGCTGTGCCTCATCTTGTGAGTGTTTGGAAGCTGTGCGAGCATACATGATTCTGGAAAATTGAGGTTCATTTGTTTTTTTCACCAGGGCTTCCTTGAGAGTTCTGTTTTCTTCTTCAATCGAACATAACTGCTCAGTCAAAAAATGGATCGCTTTTGTTTGGAGTGTCAAAAGAGCTGTCTTCTATGGAGTCGACCTTTAAACCTCTTGGACCCGAACTCGACTTTCTCCTCGTTTCGCTTGGATCCTTTCCTAGCATCTCCACTTCATTTTTCATTTTTGCCAAAGCAGCAGGACCAGGCAACCTCTTTCGGACCAGTAGGCGTAATCTCTGACATTCCAACTCTAATTTTGCAATCTTCTTTACACTCTCCAAGTGTTGCTTGTGTGATGCATCAGCTGTTCGATGATTAAATTCTCTCTCCTCATTCCGGATTTCAAGCTCCTTCTCAAGCACTCGAACCTCGTATTTAAGAGAAGCATTATCCTTCTCTGTGGAATCTAGTCTGGTCGTTAGTGCATTCAAATCTGCCTCTGCCTGCTTCCTGTGATCACTTAAGTCTCCTATTAACTTTTCCTTTGCTAAGAGAGCCTTACTGAGATGAGTATTCTCTGCGCCTAATTTTGAAAGCCTTTTACTGGTCTCAGCTAACTTCTCCTCTAAAATCATCTGGGTTTTCTCAAACTCTCTTGCTGCCTTCATCACAGCATCATGAATCCTTTGCTCCTGCTCTTCTCGAACAAAACGTAACTGCTGCATGCATTCCTTCAGGGCAGCATCCAAATGAGTTAATCGTTCTTCTCGAGCAACTCTCTGATGTAATGCTTCGTCTAGTCCTTGCTTTAGAGTCAGCACTTCTGCTTTTGCCCTCTCCCAGCCTTAAAAAAAAAAAAAACTAAATAAATCATTTACAAATGGATAGCTAAATGGATGAACTTCTATGATTTAAAGGAACAGGAAAGTCAGAATGAATCCAAATTTGGAACATAACACACTGGCTACAAAGTGCAAGGGGAAACCAACCAAAAAATAGTCACAGAAAATCACCTGCAATAGCTTCTTGTGCTGTTTTAGCATGTTTCTTCACAAGATCATCTTTCATGTTATGCTCAGAAAGGGCAGAAGAAAGCTTGTCATTTGAACTTTTTAGGTCTCTCTCCAGTTCTGCTTTATCAGCCATCAGGGTCTGTATCTAATAAATAAACATTAGTAATAGCTTAAAGAATAAAAAATTATTGCTAATGAAAAACAGTTCTATTGAAAAAATCAAGCAGGTTAGAAGTGTGCTACAAGCCTTGCCCTAAATGGAGCATATGGATGAATGGAACTTTCTTGTGGGAAAGTTTGGTCCTAATCTATAGATTTACCGAAATGGAGCATATGCATGAGGACTATATCAGAAAAGTTAGATTGAAATTTTCCTAAATTGAAATAACAGATCAGGTAATATCACTTGAAAATTTTTGCTTTAAAGATATCTAAGTTGTACTAGCTATAATTTCTACTGACTTTTCTGATACTCTTATTTTTCACCTGCTCTTTCAAGCATGATTTAAACTACGATATGGCAAGGAAGTCTCTACTGGCAAGTAAGCATGATCCATGCAATGCTACAAAATAAGTGAACAATCTGGACAAAGGCTTCCAATAGTGAATCAATTTTCACCAGTTGATGGTTTTCTTCTTTGTACTTTCAACAAGTGGTGCATGGGCCATGGAACCTATGTATGAAGCCACCCATAGGAAGCTACCAAGACCCACCCCATGTTCTATTCTTTACTCCAAATTATGAATGCCATGTACCACTCTACATTTAACCTCTCACCAATTCTCTTGAATATTTGGGCAAAAAAGCGTTTTTGCAACTAGTTGAATAAGATTGAACTCCCCAAAAATCATTTTGGTACCTTTATTTATCAACTAACTGATTTCTTGGGGCCTAGCCCTGTTATTGACTTACAAAAGAGATTAAAGAGAACAGACTCACTAAAATAACAGGAAACAGAATAAAAATGCCTCTGGACTGGAATTAAAAAAAAAAATTTATATGAATTGAAATCGCAATTCATGAAATTTATAAATGGTCCAATCCACAGAAGATTATCACATATTAAATTCGCAGGAGTGATAGTACAAACAAACAAAAAAAGGAAGATGGTAATTAGTCTAGCTTGGAATACCTCTTCTTCATTTATTTTGAGTGAGACATTGACTTTGTCAGCTGCAACTACGTTTTTCTCAGTCGATTTTTTCCTCCAAAGCCATGTTTTCTGATCCATTGTTTCTCCAGGTCTTTCAGATTGAATGGTATATACAGAATTTAAACCAGGCAAAACCCGCACTAGGAAAAAAAAAAAGAAAACAGAACAAACTTCAGTTTTGATTCTCTATCAGCAGCGGCAACTGATCTCATATACGCTTAAGAGAAAGTTGGAAACAAGTTTCATTTACTAGAACTTTCCAACAAAAAACTAACTATTGAAAAACCAAAAGATAGTTGCATATTATTATCATTGTCAATGCTTTATACCAACTATGAGGATTAGAAGTATGAATTCTATTTCACCCTATTCACCTATTATAGAGAACAATATCTAGAGCTCAGTGGTCTATAATCCCTTCAATGATGCTGCCATTTCCAAACAAACCGAATCACTACTCTCCATTATGTACCTATTGGAATAACCATAAGCATGCCTGATACAGAAAACCAATTAACATTTTCATAAATTATAGAAAAAAAAACGATGGAAACCAAGATTTGACAATGCGTGAAAAAGCAAAATTCATTTCTAAATCATACACTCACGGTTGAAATTCCGATATCAGCTAATCGAGGTGAGAACGTCAAACAAATCACACAAATAACCTAGCATCAAAAATGCCATACCGAATAATATAATCTACAGCGGAAAACAATAAAGTAGTCGTTTCGAACTCACCTCCGACAGTCTTTGCCAATCACTTTAAGAGAACGGAGAATGAACCTTCAAAGTCTGAACCCGATATTGAGATTGCGGAGAACGAAAAGGAGCAGAGAAGATAAATCTATAGAAAAGAAGCAGCGCTTGAAGTGAGGCTAGAAAACGGGAGAAAGTACGCGAGAAAGTTGGTAAGCGAGAGAGAGTAAAAAGAGGGAAAAGATGACCTCAGAGAGCTACAGAGCTAGAGGGAAAATATGTCGGCGTGGATCTGATACTCAGAGAGTATAGACGCGTAGGCGCGTGACCGTCCGTGCTCCCGACTCGCGGTTGCTTTCACCGGAAGAGCGGGTGTCCTTGTCATCTCCTCCTGCTTCCTGCGTCCACGGACTCCCACAGGTTTTACAGGTCAGAGGTTGACGTTGATGTACGGTCACGGTTTTCCTTTCTTCTTTTTTTTTTTTTTTTTTTTTCTGAAAATATGGTTTTCCTATTATTACTATTGTTTTTTGAGAAAAATAATTATTACTATTGTTTCATATTCACGTTAAGCATCTTCGCCTCGAGAAAAACCATATCATAAAATATATCTTCTAAGTTGGGCTAATATATATTTTATTTTTCATTTTCTTGTACAAATTAAAGATACTAACAATTAGCTTTTGAAATCTGGCTGAGCGTTTGGATTCGAAAGATTTTCATTTATCGAAATTCGGAATGTGAAAAATTTTGATGTATTCAATGTTGGTTCGTTTCGGAAAATGCGTTTAGATCTTGAATTTGGTTGAAATGCGTTTTCGATTTATTTTTGTTTGGTTGAATTTAATTCGACAAAGGCGAGTTTTTCACCTGTTTACGATTCGTATATAAAATATTGAAAATGGTAGTCATTTAACATTTTGAAATTTGTTTTAAATATTTATTACCGTAGCTAGCAGCGTTTTCGTTTTGAAAAGTTTGAATAACGTAAAATTTTCTGCATACTAGCAGTATAACGCTACTCTTCTCTAAACTTTTTTTATCTTGGTGGCGTTTATTTTTTGAGCAATGTTGAAGGTAAATAAACTTTCGGCGTTAATTGTTTGTTTTAAGATTTTATTTTCTTATTGCTAAAAAATTTTAAAAATAATGAATATAAAATGAAAATATTTGGTTTTATTCGGAGAAAAGTCGATTTTCATAAAAAAAAAAAAAAAAAAACTCAATCGTTATGCAGCAAAGAATTTGCTTGATATACGGCTCTTAGGGATGATAACGAGAGGGTTTGGGACGAGGCGGTCGTCAGGCTTCCGGCTCGTTATTTTTGATTCTGAAACATGCCGTTTAAAAAATTAAGCGAGCCCGGAGCGAATATGGGAAAGTGATACCAACTTCGCCTAGTTTACATTTTTTTAATTTTCATGTTGCTTTTTTTATTATATTAAAATTAATATTTTCATAAAAATAAAAATATTATGAATTTTTATAAATTATTTATTAAAAACATTATAATAATTATTATTATTTATATTAAAGTATAAAATAAAATAATTAAAAATTATTTTAAAATATAATAAGGCGAGACTTATACATTTATTATTTTGGATATATGGTTCATATTCTTACGTTAAGATAGTTTATGAAACAATTTATTATTTTCAGTTAAGCTATTTTAAAATTAACTTTAAGTAATGATTCTTGAAACTAAGGAAACTTTTCATCAAAAATCTGATCTATTGATCATTCAATGACTTATAAGAAAAATCGAACAAATTTAGCTTGTCTCCAAAATTCAAAGAAACTTTTCCTGAGTCACTCGTTGTGAGGCAATTTACTTAGTGCTGGTCAGTTTAGGTAAATCAAAGATTTAGATAATTTTATAGAACTATGAATCGCATAGCGATTTATTATTTTTATTAACGTTTTCTTGAATTTTTCATTCTAATTTTCTCGAGGTTTACAAGATAACAATACACGAACTTGTCTCGAATTTGAAAAATAAACTTCAGGCGAATTTAAAAGCGATTAAAATTAAATTAAGCGTGTGTGGGTTAAGGCGATGCGGGACCAGAATACGAAATAATGCGTAAATTCACAATGCCTGCTGCATTTCACCAATGTTAAAAACGAAGCAGCTTATCTTGTGTTGTGAATATTTAACGATCATTTCGAAAAAGTTATATTCGGCGTTAAGTAAAAAGCAAGCATGCGAGTACATTTCTTTAAAACAAACAGAGATGATTATTTTGGTCTTTTCTTTTTTAGCCAGAAACCGTGAAATATCTATCTCTACACCTCTTCTCATACTTTTATTTTCCGATAAAGTGGTCATTTCATAATAATTTATGTTTTTATTTATTTTTTCATAATTTAATCATTGTTTTAATGCGCATGTGATTATGGTTATCTTCATGCGTATGTAGTTATCGTTGTTTTTGTATGATGAGTGATTATGTCGTTTCAATATAACATTTCGGTTTTCGTCGTCGTGATACGGAGTTTATTTATATTTTGACGATTCAAATTAGTAAAATATATACGATCAAAGACAATAAATAAATAAATGATCGTCAATAATGGCGAAGTCGCCAATTTTCTACTTTAAATTGGGACAAGCTTTGTAAACTGAGGTTATCGAATGTATAAACTTTGGAGTTAATTTATTATCTTATTAATATAATTTTATATAGTTTTTACCAATTTTAATCAATTAAATTTTTTTTAAATAAAAGATAGTAACAATTTAAAAATATTAAAATATTAAATAAAACTCTAAATCAAAATTACTTTCAAACATTGTCGGATCCACGTGTTTGGCGAAAAAAACATGGTACAATAAGAATGGCAATAATAGTAATTCCTTCTTCTTCTTCGTCTTTTTCTAGAGGATGGACAACAAGATTCATAAATTTATGCTTTTTGTCCAAATTTGTGTCACTAGATTTTAATATGAATTCTTTATACATAGTCATATGGTTTACTCTTGGTATCATTCTAATATTTTATTTAATTTGATTTTAGTAAAGCAGGTAATGATGATTATTCGATCGACTATCTGTCTTTATTATAAAATAATAACTCTTATGCTACACTTTTTATCATAATGTTTTCATACATGTTATTTAAATTGGATGTAATTGCAAGTGTGTCATTCACTATCTCACAAATCCCCACTTGTGATTACGGATGTAATCAAGTCGATGCATAGTCAAGTTCGAATTCGACTTAAACTCGGTCAAACTTTTCTTCAAATGTTTAAAACACAACTTGAAAAATAGTCAAATTACTTAAACTTGACTGGACAAAGCTCGAATTAGTTAAAAATTTTAAAAATAATAATATTGGCTGAACTCCAAATGAATCGGCTCGATTAAGAACTACGAGAAGTTCGAGTTATGTCTTTGCGTCTGACTGGCTGATTGACATCGAATCGAGATTAGTATTATCAGTCGAGTCAGTAGTTCGTGAGTAGTTTGTTCGTTTTGCGCGTATTTTATATGCTTGATACAATTTTTTATTATATTTTATTTTTAATGTAGTAAATTATGGACTCAAACATGAAACCCCTCTCTTAATACCTTGTATCTATTTGAAACGGTAAACATTTTATTACTTGAATTAGGCATATCGATTATAACAATATATGAAATTTTACAAAATAAAAATTATTAATGGATCAAATTAATATAAACTATATTATACATTTTATGGGGAAGGTAGACAATTGGTTGTAGAGCCATAAGGTGAGAAAAGTGTGACCAAGTGGTTTAGTTGTAGTCTCCCCAAAACCGTCATGAGATTGACACGACTCCGACTGGTCGGAGTGGGGGCTTCCGAGGTAGTTATCAGTGGCCTTTTGTAATAATCCCGATGTTAATTCCTTTTAAATTAAGTTAGTTAAGTTAATTAAAGTGACTCTTTCACTAAACTGCTTCCTGTGTACGCTATTGATTCAACAACCCTTGGATTTTGAGCGTGCAACAGAAAAATCAACTATTAATGATTTTTGGGTGAGAGTTTGTCAAGTTCAATAAAATAATCGATGTGGTCTTAAAAATATTTTTGAAGATTTAAAAAACCATATAATAATATCTTTTAGAAAAATATCTAAAATATGTTTGTCCATATATAACTTTTTTTTTTATAACTAAGCATTTTATCTGAGATTCAATCATGATCCCTTTTCTTCATAGATGTTCTGTCTTTCTAAATTTTGAATGTTTTATATTAACTCAATGAGTTAGAAATGTGAACTCCTTATATGTAACATGAATTTAAGTTTAAATAAAATGTGTTTTTTTTCACGAAAGAGTTGGGGGGCATTTTCTCTTGTAATAATCAAATGGGTCTGAATCCTCATCCTTAATTATACCCCTTAAATCCGCAAGATCTTGTATCATTAAGCTACAATTTTAGGTTTGTCAATAAATTCCTTGAATTAAATTTTTGGATCCGTCCGATCTATCCATTTATTATTTGAGTCAAGCTTTAAGGGCACTTGGTATTTGTTATGCCATGTAGGATTCGACTTCACTCTCCATGGGCTTTTTAATGTCCCTTATTGGTTGTTAGTTGCTACCAACCACCCCCCATAATCCCATGGCCCCATCCCTTGTACAAAAGTCAACACACAATATAGGCCCACTTCGCTAAATAGAAAGCACTTATGCTTTGTTTAATCGCTTGGTGTTCCTTCACATCTACTAACCCCTTTTGCTTTCCTTTTCTATTTCTTTGCTTTAATTAGAAGTTGAACTACTCATTAAAGTACGATTCATATTTTTTTCGGTTTTAACCCAATAACTCTTCTAGAGTTTGTTTGGATAATAACTTCACGTAGTTTAAAGATAAAATTAAAGTCAAGGGCCACCATAGATATAAATGAATGCTTTGAGAAATAGGCCCCTTGCCCATTTTACTGGGCCCACCAAGCAAGGGCATCGAACAATCCCTATATCATTGAACGTTTTAAAAATTGGACTAATGGTTGAATAGCAAAAGTTATCGATGCAAGGGTCGAATTGTATTAGAATCAAATTGAAAATATCATTGATCAATGATCCAATCGATCAAACCGTCTTATTCGAATGGATCCTTAAAACATTGGTCTCATTTGTTTTGTCAAACTTGGTTTTAAATGCACATTACATATTAGGGTGAGTAAAAAACATAATCTAATCGATCAAATTGAATTAAAAAATAGGTTAATCGAACCAAACGATTAATTTTACTTTTTGTTTTATATAAATATTGTTTTAAGTTTCAGTTTATAAAATAAAAAAAATAGTTTTTTGATTAACTACTCGAAAAAAAAATACTAATATTATACTAAAATGATAAAATATAATGTATATAATATATGATAGTCGAATAATTTTAGTATAATGTTAGTATGATATATAATATTGTTTTCATATTATATATTATAGTAAAATACAATATATATATATATATATATAAATAATATAATATAATATTAGTATTATATAATATGTAACGTATTTTAATACATCAGTTTTCAGGTTAATCGATATATGATTAACTGAAAAAATGGTTAATCGAAGATTTGATTAACCATATTGATGGTTATGGAAAGGTTTCATGTCCTTCCAAAGATACTTGTTTATTATTTTTCCCATAGTAGGGCAGACCTTTTTTAAGTGCGTCATAACTTCGTTATATCTTAAATGAGCTATGAGTGGGCGTTAATGAGATGGGCAATTAGCAATTGGTCCTCGATGTTTCTTACATTCTTTTCGTTAATTTGTCACAGTAGCGTTATACATTTAACTACGTCGTTATGCCTGTTGAGATGGATAGCAAGTCATGCTCTGTTTGCTTTATCTCCCATGCTCGAGATGACTTGTTTGTTCGAGTATCCGATCTCATCCACCTCGATGCCCGAGGTGGTTGAGGTTGAGGTCATCTTACGATATTTTTCGCTGACCCAGGTTCGGGTGCATTCGCGCTGGTATTACGTGATTGGGTTTGGGTCGCTCGTGTGAATGTTTGGGTCGCGCCGTGTTACATCTTAGTTGTAGCTTATCTCATTCCACTAGTGTAACGCCCCTTCCCCTTACTATGGCAAGTAAGAGGGACGCCACCTGAGATTGAGGCACATTAACTTTGATTTTAAAGCGTTATTTGGGGCCAATTTCAGCGTAGATTCATGGACATAAACTTGTTTCAAAAATCCAGAATTATGGAAATTCTTGATTACAAAAAATAACAATGTAAAACTACCACCATATTGGTATTTAAAATGTCTTATACATATATGCTTGATTCTATAACTACTTGTATTCATAAAAGTTTCACTATAATAAAATGTTACATTTACATTTCTATTACAAAATCAAAGCAAAATCAAGGACCTACATAAGGAGGACTCCTAATGTTGTGTTGGCGTGGCGGTCACGGGATGTCGCAGCGACTTCTTCAAAACTGCATGGATGAAATAAAGTCTTCATGAAACCGACTTAGTAGGAAAACAAAATAACATATATGACCACTTACAATGATCTTCAATTCCAATTAAATGAATATATAAATATTTCACGTATCGTATTATTCATCTCTCCCGTATGAGTACATAACATAAATTTCATAACATAAGGTAGTTGTATATACGCTACAGTATAGAACTGAGATATGTCTTAGCATTCAAACTGATTACATTTGTTTTCATATTGTTCATTATTCAGATACTTTTCATGTAAATGTTTGCCTATATAAACCAGTGAAAATGAATAACAGGGACCAGATGCAATGGGGTACTCGTAGGGTTCGGTATAGTCTAGGAATAAGAAGTGGCTAGTAGACGGAACCCATAATAACTAGCATATGAGATTGCTAAATGGCACTAAACAAATGTATGTGCCTAATTAGTACGAACGGACATGCTAGGTAGCACGAGAAATAGGAAGTCTTGGCTTAACTAGTCCTATTTATTCACTAGTAGATCACTCTTAAGCTAGGACATACAATTATATAACAGGCATTTTATTGAGGTCTTAATAACATTCATGTTGTTGTGTGACCCAATTGCAAGAATTCACACCCAATTCCTAATGATTACACTACTTCCCCCATTTTCTTAGATTTGTAGAAATAGGAAGCAAAGCAAGCAAAAAAGAGGTCAAACAGAGCAAGAAACACAAAATCTACTACAGAAACCTTTGGTTGGCAACCTCGCCTCGTGAAGAGATATTGAAGAAGACATCGGCCTTTGCTAAGCGGGCATCAATTTGAACGAAATGTAAGCATTTTTTGCTATTTTCCTTTGGACAAATCAACTCAATTCATAACAAACTCAAAGCCAACAAAAAAACACATTTACGAGAAGAGTTAGGATTTTTCCTTACCTGAATTATCTTGAGTGCTTCAACCTAGCTTCCCTTTCATTCCTCTTCTTCCTTCCTTTCCTTTCCTTATCTTCTATACATGAACAAGTAGAGTTCCAAGCAAATGGAGATAAAGCAACCCAAAAATGGATTATTCTCCTCAAACCGGATGCCCTAAACTCCTAATCCCCAAAAATTGGAGAATTTCTTTCTTCTACAAGATAAGTTATTGTCTTTATGTAATTTGGCTAAAAGTTTTCCCTTTGCTATTTAGTCCTCCTACTTCATTAAATTTGATAACTAACTTATCAAAATTCTATAATGGCATACTAACTTCTTATCTTATATCTTTTGAGTCCTTAATTGGCAATTTATCAATTTACCCTTTTTCATACTTAGTACTTATATTTCCGGAAAATACAAATTTGATTTCAATTATACTTTAAACATGTCATAAAACTACTAGGGTATAATTTTGGGTGTTATAACTAGCCCCCCCTAACGTCTTTTCAAGCCATTAGGGTTGCAATGACGCTAGACACTTTGGTTGTCGTGTTCCGCAAAAGTCATCATGACGTTGATACCTCCACAATCTTGTATTATATAAATGGCAATTCTAGATATAGTAATTGCTGCAGATGAGCATATTTGGTGCCTATATGGCAAAGTACTGTGACACACGACAGCACTAGCTGAGTCATATGTTCCATATATGGGAGGGGGGCCCGAGAGATGTAGAGCGAGGTGAAGGTTGACTCTCGGGTCCCTCAGTCACCAAAGGTTTTGGAGGAAGCTTGGCTGAAGTGGGTCGACCTTGCCCAAGAAGTTGTTGCTTAGCCACCGAGGTTTATTGTCGTCGATGGTTAGCCGCCGAAGGCATAAAACAATCATCTCATAAAAATGGAGAATGTCTGTAGGGACTTATGCTGCTCAATGTCTAGGGCCGTTGAGCTACCGAGGTCTATGGTCGTCAAGGCTAGCCGCCTAAGGCATAAAACAACCATCTCATGAAAATTGAGAGGATGCTTGAGGGCACTTAAGTTGTTCGAGGACCTAGATCCGTCAAAGGCTAGTTGCCAAGGGCTTAAACATAATCATCTCATGGAGAGTGCCGTCTGTAGGGACTTATCTTTGCTCGAGACCTAGAATTTGTCGGGCCCCCAGCTACTGAGCTTAAACATAATCTTCTCATGGAGAGTATTAAGCCTATAAGGACTTATCTTTGACCCTCTGTCAGGGTTAGCCTCCGAAGCCTTTACCATAATCATCTCATGTAGAAATAACGCATGTAGGGACTTATGCTACCTGAGGCCTAGGGTCGTCGAGGACTAGCCGACAAAGGCTTAGAATAACCATCTCATAATGGAGAAGCAATGCATGTAGGTACTTAGTTGCCCAAGGCCTAAGGTTGTCAAGGGCTAGGCACCAAAGGCTTAACCATAATCATCTCATGGAGAAATAACATTTGTAGGGACTTATGCTGCTTGAGGCCTAGGGCCATCGAGGGCTACTCACTAAAGGCTTAAAATAACCATCTCATAACGGAGAAGCAATGCTTGTAGGGACTTATGTTGCCCGAGGCCTAGGGCCATCGAGGGCTAGCCACCAAAGGCTTAACCATAATCATCTCATGGAGGTCATCTCATGGAGAAATCAGGCATGTAAGGACTTATGCTTCTCGAGGCCAAGGGCCATCAAGGGTTAGCCACCAAAGGTTTTACCATAATCATCTCATGGAGAAATAGAAACGATGTAACTTTTAGTCGTGCACTAGAATAAGGATACAAACATCTCAAGGAGAAAATCCTTTTATTCAAGGTTAGGAGGGAGAGTTTCCCAAGCCTACCTACTTAGGCTTGTCCGGGCCGAAGAGGAGATGCAATTATAGAGGTTCCGCAACTTTGAAATCATCATGCTCGGCGAAGCGGGCCTCGATTGTCTTTGCTATTTGGTCGATTGTCATTATGCAGGTTCCAGATCTCTCTGATGGGAAGGAGATCCAACGGGGCGGGGATTGTTGAAGGGAAGATGGTCACAGTGATGGTCACATTCGGGTTAGCAAGGCGGGTGGTGTGGGCTTTTCCATGGGTGTATTTTCGCAAATTGCAGTGCGTTGATCGCGAAGAGCAAGGCCCGACCATTGGTGGTGGGAGTCCTGGCGATCTTTTGACATTCTTTCCGGCGATAAGCGTGGTTGGTCCATCGTAGACTCATAGCGAAGAGTTTACGCCCATTGAGCGGTGAAACAAATCTCAGATAACTCTTCTGATGAATAGAATTGGGGCGCTGTTTATTATACGAGATAGCGTAATGGAATGGTTTTGTGTCCTTCCAAAGATACTTGTTTATTATTTTTCCTAAAGTAAAACCAGGCCTTTTTCTGGTACATCCCCTTACATTATATACCCATCGGGTGGAGCTACACGGTGGACATTTATGAGATGGGCAATTACGAGTGACCCTCAATGTCCTTACATTACTCATTAATTTGTGCATTAACAGCTATACATTTAACTATGTTGTTAAGCTTGTCGAGGTGGACAACAACGCATGCTCCGTTTGATTTATCTCTCATACCTGAGGTGGCTTGTTTGCTCGAGTATCCGCAAGGATGGAAATATCGGTTTCAACGGATATATCGGTACTTGGATTTTTCTTAATATATGGGAATATATCGATTGATATTTACTACGTGAATATCGATATAGGAAATTAAACAAGATAACTTGAAATTATTGGAAATACTTTCTAAAAATGCAAAATGACATTAATAATCAAATATATACATTGAAATTACATTACAATGAAGAACTTTAATGAAAGATCGATGTGGGTACCGATTCGACATTTGATGGAGGAGGATTCCATATTGATGAGATATCTGCTACATCTGCGAGAGCGTGGTATTAGATAATATTGATTATAGGATCGAGCGTGTAAATGCATGCGTCTTGACTTGTATCAACGAATTTGCCATTGGATAGAAAATTAGGGTTTATCCCATGCATCTTTCGTTTAAATATTAGCCCAATATGAAAAATTAATTTATTAATACATTATTACTAAATTAAACTAATTTAAAATATGAAAACTTCATATAATACTAGAAATTTATAATATGCATACACAATATTAACTAATATATAACTTGATTTTGAATATTAACTAACATGAAATGTTAATTTATTAATATATTATTATTAAATTAACTAATTTAAAATATGAAAGTATCATATAAACTATCACAAAGAAAGAAAAAAAAAAATTTGAGTGAAATAAAGATTAGATATGGGTAGAGAGAATTTATGATTTTTTTGGGGTCAAAATAGCCGTTGGATGGTAAACAAATATTTATAATTTAATTATAGCCGTTGAATTTAATTTTAGTGAAAGAATCTGATAGTTAGATATTAACTTGCCGTTAGGATCGATCATGCTTAGTTGGATCAGTCGGGATGTCAGAATATAGTAATTTGGATATATCTCGGAGTATATTTCGATATATCTACGATATTTTTGCGAAAAACTAAACTAACGGCGTGCGTGTCGCCAATGGGCTATTTATTTACGATATATCGGTTTTGATGTCGACATATCGCGATATTCTGGAGTTTTCTCGATTTTATTCATGGAGTTATCGTGATCGATATCGTTTAAGCCTTTCTGGAGTATCAGATATATCGTTCTCTCCCGGATATTTCTAAACATGAGGTATCCGATGTGGTTGAGGTTAGAAGTCGTACCCGATATTCTGCGCCATTTAAACTCGGGTATCTCACATGACTATCATGTGATCGGGTTCGGGTCACCTACATGAATGTTTAGGTCACCTACATGAATGTTCAGGTCACCTACATGAATGTCACGTACGCTGTAGCTTATCCCATTATAAGTTAGATTTTTTGTTTATATAAATATTAAACCAAAAATCGATGATCATTTCTTCTTGACACGGTCAGATTAGCCGTCCAGTGTTGCGGCCTAACATAGACCCATCATGCATGCGGTCACTTGCCAGCATGGTTCTGTGTCGAAATTCTCACTTGGTGGGCCGAACTCAATAACGGGCTCAACCCTCCTATTGAGCTTGGGGGCAGTTACGATCAACCCAATCCAAATTTAACCAGTTTCTCCGGTCGACTGGCGGCGGTCACGGCACTGGTTCAACAGGCCAAAACCTAGGCCATCGAAAACGACATTAGAGGGGGAAAAAGACAGAGACAATGGTTCAAGCAAAGCATCAACAGAAGTCTAAAGCCAAGAAACAGCATCCGGTAAACCTTCCATCTGGCTGTGCTTTGTTTTTCTTAGTTTGATGCTTTAATGGATGTCTTTCATGTTTTTCATGCCATATTCGAATTCTAGAGTTTTTGTGGAAAGCCGCTTTCTGGTTACGATAAGAATTGCTGAATGTAAGTTTGTCCGATGGGCAGATAAAAAAGCAAGGGAAGCAGACTGACATTTCGGAGTTCCGAGCTCAGTTTGATGCGTTAGGCTTGAAAATTATCGAGGTGACTGCTGACGGAAATTGCTTTTTCAGGTCAGTGTTTAGTGGATTAATCTGAAATATTGAATATGATATTGTATATAATTGCTGTAATTTATTTTGATCAGTCTTGTTAGTTTGCAGGGCCGTGGCAGATCAGTTGGAAGGCAATGAGGAGGAACATGAAAAGTACCGCGGCATGGTGGTACGGCATATTTTGGTAGGTAGCAAAATTTATCGTTGCAGTTGCATCATTATAACTACATTTCATAGAAAACCCTACCGGGATGAATGTACTGGACTTCTGAAATAAAATTTGTCTGTGAACTTCAATACTGTGGGTTGGGTCATAATATAGTGAGAATGTAGCCAGTGGGGTGAATGTCAGGATGTGAGGTAGAGGCACATGGTCCTAAGTTTGGTTCTTATTGCTGGTTGAATACCCTGATTTCCGGTTCTATTCACATTGGGCATGGTCAGCATTTCAAGATTTGGATTCTCTGGAGAGTCCAAACATGGTTATCAAATTTCTCAGTTGGCCCAATCTGTGCCTATCTTTTCCTGTTATGCTAACTATTTAATGCATTCCATTTTAAATCATTTGGCAAGATCCTAAAGGAAGCTTTTGTTCTAGCTGGCATATATGACGGGAAGACAACCGATGATATGTGTGAGTGTTCATTTAATATGTTAGAGTTTGTCTGTAATAACAAAAAGAACTGACATTTAGATAGGATTTGTAGCATGGCTATGGCCAAGAGATACAACATTTACTTGACTGAATAAATTATATATTGGCAAGGAATCTCTCTCACTTTCTCTGAGTTACATGCATACAGAAACAACTAAGAATAGCTGTTCCTGTATTGAAAAAACCAACTAGTGGATGAACCTTATACCGTTGATCTTGAACAGAAAGACCGTGAAATGTTTGAGCCATTTATTGAGGATGATGTGCCCTTCGATGATTATTGCCAATCCATGGAAAAGGATGGGACATGGGCAGGACACATGGAATTGCAAGCAGCTTCTCTTGTTACTCGTAGCAATATATGCATTCATCGAGTAAGACCTTTTAATGTTTTTGTTTGTTGGGTTTACCATCTTAAACAAATATTTGTTTTATTAAAAATATTTTTTTATCTAATGCTGTGCTTTTCACATTTAAAATAATTGTTGCCAAATCTGTACTGAACATTTAACTTGCCACAACCGTCGAACTTCATGTTGGAATGGTATTTGCCTGTGGAAGCATTAGAAGGAGAACAGCACCAAAAGAAAATGGCTGCAACTGCTCTGCTTTTAATTTTCTGATATTTAAATAAAGATTAAATTTACTTAAAGAGCTTGAGACTTGAAGGATGGAAAGAAGTGTAGGAATGAAGAAGAAAAGAAGCAACTGAAGGATTTTATATTGGGAAGTGTTCAAACCAATTCTGCCAATCCACTTCCATCTAGTTGATCCTCCCCTTTTGCTTGATAGAAAAGAAAGAGAATTTTATTCATAGAAAATGCAATTATAGTATTTCAGCTATGTGCATATATACTGTGTTAAGTATCTAACTTTTTATACACTTATTATTGGTCTATCAGTCATGAAGAAATGCAGACTACCTACCAGAAAAAAAAAAGAAGGAAGAAGAAGAAACTGCAGACTAAATGGTAGTGAAGACATAAGATCTTAAAATTCTCTAGAGGCTTCCATTGTACCTTACAATGAACTGTAACTAGATCTAATTAGGTATATATTTGACTTTAGTGGCCGAGTTTACCTTCTAGCATTATGAAGACCAAGGATCCTATGCTTTATGAGGAATCGATTTCGTTTGACTGTTTCAGTTTGATTTTTATTGTAACCATTTCTAGTTAATGGTTTTATTTATGGCCCTGGGATGGATTTTGAAATCTCAGGGACTAAGATATTGTTGATCAATATGAATATGATAAATTTACAATGGATACTTTTCACTGAAATCAGTATACACTCCCAAAATGTGGCTTTCATGATTACATTAACCCACTGAAAATAGTGTTCCTCATCCCTGCTTCTTGCTTGATACAGCATATGTCACCTCGCTGGTATATACGGAATTTTAATACCTCTGGAGCTCGGATGATCCATTTGTGAGTGCTCTAGAATCCTTGTCATGATATTGGTATTATTTTTCTTAACATATCTCTGTTGCACATATTGATTATGAAATTTTTATTCCTTGTTGTTGCATGTTTTTTCTTTCATGAAATAATCTGTTTGATGAAGTCATATGTTTCATGAATCTTTGGCCTTTTTTTTTTTAAATTTTAATTTAAAGTCAAATGGTGAAAAAGGATTTGTGTAGCTAGTTGTAGGTAGATTTAAATAAGCTTTGGTACTTGAATTAGTGCACATTGTAATGCAGATGCAAAAGTTAGAAAGTGGGACAAGAGTGGAAATTTTGTTTCATAATCATTGTGTTTTCCATGTGATATGCACTCATTAGATTAATGTGATAGGAATATTACAATGTCCATTTCCTTGCATATAAGAATCAAATTAACACATCAAAGCAAGTGAGAAACTACCCATGTCTTCATTTTAACTATTCTAAAATGTTTGAAGAAGGTAATGGAACATGCATTATTTTGTAGGTAAAAAATAATAAAGAGTATTCAACAAAAAGGGGAACAATAGCACTTACCAAGTGGACCAAGAGTATGCAACATGCATCACTAGGCAGGAAAGTAAAACCTTACAGTGCCTAAACTATCAATAGAATGCAATAAGAAAATAAAAGTATAACTACAAAGACTTTTGGGGCCAAAGATAAAGAGAAATGATGAAAGACTTCTTCAGCGATATATCTGAATGTTTGACTCTTTGTATGTTTTAAATACTGAAACTTTTAAGATACTGCCTTCCAAATGGTCTGAAACGAGCGTAAGGTTGTCCTCCAGACCTTTCTGTGCTTCTTATCAATAAAATTTCCATCCTGTCCAAATGAGAGATCCCTCACCTTCCAAAGGAACATCCAGGATAGGTCAAGCATAGAGAGTAGGAGATGCTGCAAATTCTAAGTTTCACCACAATGGAGCTGAATGTGACTTGCTGATCCATCATTTTTTTCACATTAATCATGTTTTATCAATGAGTTCTGTTAGCATTCCTAGTATGAACGTGGTTCAAAACTTCACGTATGTCGAAACACCATCTCCAGCTTAAAGAAAAAAAACACACTGCCCACTGGCATTTTCATATCCCCAAAAAATGTATCATTTATGTTTCTAAGGCAGGGCGATCATCGTCCTATACTAGGCTGCTTTATCAACCTTGAATTTGATATTTTTAAGAATTCTTTAGTGTTGTCAGAGGAACAATTGGTCTGACAATTTTGATAGGTTGTTAAGCTTTAAAATATATAAATTGTTAGATTTTGTTGGCCTTGGATTTTCAGTGGCTGTATCAACATTGTTACAATAGTTGCTTCGATGAACTTTATAATTCAATGTTTCAGTTCTGCAGCATAATTTGCTAGTATTTCACAGATCTTATCATGATGGGGAGCATTACAATAGTGTGCGATTAAAGGAAGATCCGTGTGATGGACCAGCTAGGCCAATTGTAATCAAGGTTTCTTATTTTAAACTTTCTTAGTTTATTCTTATGATGCATCCATATGGTCTGCTGAGAGTTACAAAATCCACCTGGTAGCTGCATTCTAATAACTTCTACTTTGTGAAAGGCTGATACTGATCTCTCGGCAGCATCTCATCAAGCAAAAGATGCAGCCAGCAAGTCTAAGGGCAGAGCTGGCAGGAATATCTTGGATGTGGGATCCATCAAATTGGTAGTTATTGGAAGTGGGTGTGAAAATGCTGAAAAAGTTGAACAGGTGATGAGCCCCTTGCTAATTTGCATTTGTTTTTTCCTTTTCTTTTTTTACTGAAGTCTCTCATTATAAGATTTTGGCATAAAAAGCTAATCTTCTGACTCCGATATTGTTGGTCTTACTATGAAACTTATCAGACATGGAGTTTCTGAAGATGTTTGTTTTGTTGTTATTATTGGTGATGTATTCCAGGTTTTGGTAGAACTAAATGGTGATGTTGATGCAGCAATAGAATATCTGATTGCTGAACGGGATACAGAAGAAGACTTGGTCGAGAATGATAAACTTCTTTGTCAGATACAGATACTTCTTATGGTAATGATCGGTCAGTACCTTTTCACATTTCACATAAACTTACAAGTGGCAACTGAAACATATAATTTATTTTGTTAGATTGTCCATTCATTCATCTTTCCAGGGCCTTTTGCCTTTCATTCTGCCAAATTTATGCAGTCCTACTTTCTAGATCTCAGGAAACAGTTATTTCTGATATGCTGGTAGAGATTAGATGAATATTCTCTATCCTCCTTACCCTCAGTAATTTTTATATGTTTTCTTTTGAGCATAATGCCTATGTATTGGACCTGTACTCCTTGTGTTCTATGTTATTCATTATTTTATGATCTCAGCACTTCTCCACTAGGCCTTATAGGCGAACCTGGCAGGTTAATTAAATGCAGAGGGAGCTATTTCTGCAAGATGGGAGGAAATGCTCAGTAATATATAGCAAAAGGATCTTCTGGTGTGTTCAGGTGCAAAACTTTGTTTCTTGCATTTGTTGAAGAAGCCTTCTGAAATGGTCCTCGAGGCTTACTTGAGGATGCAAGTAATTCGGGTAGGGATGGAGGGTGCCTAGGTTGGACTCCATATTGGCACTTTTAAGCCTGAGTTATAGTCCTCCAAAGGCTGTTGGAAAGTGAGTCTCCAAAGGTCAAAATCTCAGCCTGCTTTGCTCAACATTCTACACATGTTTAGACAGATTATAGATATGGCCTTGCTTGTCCTGGTCAGGCATGCCTATGATTTGTCTATATTTCTCCTAGATAGTTATCAAATTCACTTATCAAATCCATTAAGAAGAAGGGTTTGAAGCACTGGAACATGCTTTCTTCCATCTATGAAATTACTTGATGAGCTATTTGCCTTCCTTACACCATACTGCTGAGTCGCTTTGGTTAGTTTTGTCTCTTTTTTTGGGCATAGCGTAGGGGGAGAAGGGTAAGTTTTGATGGCATTTAGCTTGCAGTATTTGTTTGTTACTTCTTTGTTCTCTTGAAAGTTGTTGTGTACTATATTCTCTCCAGGTGAATGAGATGTTGGTGTTTCCTGCTGATAAAAGGTTAATCATATAACCAATTCCCCTGAAGTTAAGGTCAGGTGACCTCTAGATTTGGCAATAAAAGTTGTCCTTGCGAAAAGTATGACTATCATGGAAGAACAGTTTACAGGGCCTTAGTAGCCACCTTAGGTGTTGGGTAGAGGAGATATTGTGTTTGGTTTGCTTGTATTTGTTTTTGTTTTGTTTCTTTACTGAAGGCAAGTACCTTGTCCACTTCTACATTTTCTTTTCATTTTCATTTTATCTCCACTTTATACAATTAAATGTTGCTCAAAAAGTGCTCTGTTTTCCTTCATGAGGTAGCATATAGTCTTCAAATGCCATGAATGATGACTCTCAGACGGCACACCTGCTTTAAGCAACTGATAAACACTTGTATATCCTATTAAGTTCCATCGAGAGTAATCTGATGTTTATTTTGTGGTTTCTCTAGCATATCTTCATTAATAAACTTGGGGGATCTAGTAAACTTTATTGTACTTCCTAACTATACTTTATTATCTTTTTTTTTTAATCATTTTTTGCTCCAAATAGTTGGTTTTTGTAGAAGGCTGAGTCGATGGAGAAACCTGTAATTTCAGTTGAGTAGAACACACTTTAAATGCTAAAGAAAAATATAAACACCTTTTCTCTGCCAAAGGTTTCTGTTATCTGATTCCTATTACAGTGAGCTGGATTAGAACTGGAATACTGTCTCCTGTATTTCATCTTTGCCTTAAGTTCTACTAATATTTAAACGGCATCATTGAATGCTTCCATTGCTTTTTGCACTTTGCAACTTTTGAGGTGATTGCTCTCTGCCTTGTCTTATTTTAAGATTTCTGTGGTCTAGGTGGAAAAGATCATGAAAAGGTTGAGCAAAGCAAAGAGAAACTAGAAAATAACAGCTGCGAGCGGGAACAATCTAGTAATAGTATTGGACTGGCTCATGATGATAGCAGCTCTAGACATGATTTACAGGTTTTCCTTTTTGCTTACCTTATTTTGAATTGATTTGAAAAGAATGCTTATCATTTACTCATCATTGTTTTGGTTCCTGCAGAAGATCCCAAGAAACCAGGTCTGTCCATGTGGCTCAAAAAAGAAATACAAGAATTGTTGTGGATCAGTTGCAGGAAGACCCTCTACTAAGTTTTTGGCGTATACTTCTTGATCCTTTTTCCTCTTTGTTCTTTCCCTTTTCTTCATCTTGTTTGGTGTTTGGTGGGGGGGGGCGCACCTGTTTAATAGAAGAGATACTTCTTTAGCATATAGAAGCAATGGGATACCTACTATGCACCTATCAAAAAAAAAAGAAAAAAACAGGAATACATCTTGCCCATGAAGGACAATGCATCAATAGAAACAGCCCAAGATGTCATTTCGCTGACAATCTAAGATCAACATCACTGGTGTAGGAAAATATGATATTGAGTGTTTCACATTGATTATGAGATATATTAGACTGGGTTCTCTATACTGTTATATTTTATTCTTCATTTTGCTCTTTTTTCAAAAGAGATACTGCTTTTTTTTCTTGTTAGACACTGAATAGCTATTGAATATTCAATTCTGCCATTTAAGTGTCTTTCCTGTGATCTATTTGGCTTAAATATCAATGTTTGTGCTTTGTTGCCTTTGAAAAGTTATTTGGGAGACATTTGAATGGATATAGAAAACTGATAAAGTTGAAGTTATGAAGTTGAGTGTAGGCAATACCTGTCTCCTACTGGTTTGAAATTTCATTAAATATCTTTTGTATTTTGAGTGAGAGGGAAGGTGAATGAAATGAATATTTGAGGTAATTGATGAAATTTCAATCTAATGGGGGTTGGCCGTATTTAAGCAAAACTTCATGATGGGAATGAAATTAACCCAAAATAAAGACCAAACTGACACTGGCCTGTTGCAAACCCTAAATTGATCCTGACAAATTATTGATATCATTTAGGATGATGAATAGACACTAAAAACATTCTTCTAAAACAATCTATTCCACTTACAAAGGATGCTTTAGCAGAAACCTTGTTGAAAAAAGAAATTCAAAAAAATAAAAAACAGTAATTAGACATTTGTAATGCTGCTGAATAACAGTAGGGTTCAGAGTAACAGTAGTGATGGGGATTTGCCTGTTGATTGGCCCAAGGAGAAGCATGTTTAGAGCGAATTCTTACCTGGACTGCTGAGGATATTCAACATCAGAAGCAAGCTGCCCCACTGCATTTTTTTTCCAATTTGGTTCCATCAATAAAATCGAATGTTTTAGGATCTAGTTGTAAGTTGTAAAACCTTAATGATTTAGAACACTGAGGTAACAGATAGTTATGGTTTAGATGAGTATTTCGAGTTCAAATCTAATTTACATGCTTTAATGTATTATCTGCTGTGGGAAATACAAACAAAAAATTTATTGTTAACTGATGTCATTGTTGTGTTTGCCAGCAGCAACCAAGCAGTTGACTCTAGTAAGGGTGGGAAGGAAAGGAAGCAAGGGAAGAAAGGTAGATCTGCTAAACCTATTCCCTCCTCTAGATCTAGTGAAGGGCTGCCCGACGTGGGTGCACTTTGTATTTGATCAGGAATCACGGCGAAGGTATAAAAGCGCACTAATCCCATGTCTTTGCTGTTGTAAAACATTCAGAAATTAGAGAGTATACATTTTATAACTATGGTTTGCATTTTATCTTTTTTGAACCAAAGGTCTACATTCTACCGTCACCAAGAGGAATACTGATACTGGACCAGATCAAAGGTCAGTGATAAATTATTTTGTTATGTTTTTACTCATTCCTCCATTGTGTCTTCATACTGAAAACTGAACTTTGGTTTTATATAAACCTTTTTCCCATTTCTACTTGGATCACTTATCTGATCTGCATGTTGTTGCGGAATGAAAGAAATTTTCCCTCTATAACAAAGCATGAATCTAAAATTTCAACTGAATAATCTTTATTTGATTCTGCTTGTTTTGGTCATTCCTGTCTTCCATCCACTGGAAATTCCCTTTTATTTTCTTCCAGTTCAGAGTATTATACTGGAATTCCATACATGGTTTCTTGAGACTACACTATTCTATTCTTTGATCTTAAGGCTCCGTTTGGAACCTTGGAAAATAGGGAGGAAAATAGAGAGGAAAAATGGAAGGGAAGAAAATAAAAAAAACAGGTTTAAATTTTATATGTTTATTCAAACTCATTCCATTTGTTTCTTTCTATTATATAAGGTCTAAAAATTTTAAAAATATGAACAATTTCAAGGAATTTTGATTATATTTGATTTTTTTTTATATTTTACACGGTGAAACCAAACATGAGAAAATCTTTTTCTTTCTTTCCCTAGTGCTTTCGGGGTTCCAAACGGAGCCTAAGCTTCATGCAATGGATCCAATTTTGAAATATGCAACTCACAGTTTTCATTTATGGCTTTGTAGGTCTTCTAAATGCTGGCTATGTGGTGCTCCTGCAAATGTATTTATACAAAAATGCCCGGGAGGATATCTGCTTTCCACTGCTGATGAGAAGTTCAACCATAGTAGAGAAATCAGTTCCAGATTATAGCTAATGCTTTCTCCTCCAATTTTAATTTTATTTCTGAAAGCAAGCATGTCATATGGACCTGGCTGGTAGACTATTTTTGTGCATTAGATATTTAAAAACAAAATCAAATAACAGAAATAACAAGAGAAAATGGCAATGGAAATGTTAATGCATTTATATTTGAGATTTTTTTGCTGACTGTCTTCTTACATATTGGTGGTGTACAGCCTGTAGGAGACAATTTTTGTCTAAAATGCATCAATGTTATTTCAGGATGACTGGGTGGAGGCAAAATGTTAGAATGGAGGTTCTGAAACTTGGGAAATCCTTGCTTGTCAAATAGAGAGGTTTGAGCAAAAATTAACATGTTTGGGATATAAAAAATAAAAATCCAAAGGGTTAATCTCTTCCCAATATAATTCTTATACTAGTTTTTCTTAACTATCTACCATCTATATATATATATATATATATATATATATATATAGAAGAGAAGAGAGAGAGAGAAGAGAGAGAGAGCAAGCTCAGAGCTTATTTAGTCTGGCCAGGCAAATACAGGCTAAACCATATAGTCCAATTTCTTTTTGGACCAATGTTTGGCCTACTCAACCTAGTCCGATATGGCCTGGAGAAATAGTAATAAAAATGCTAAAAAATAAATTTATTTTATTTTTTAATGTTTTATACAATAAAATTTTGTTTAGACTACTTATAATTTGTTTCTATATTTTTTTAAAGACTATACTATTTTTTTTAATTATTTTTATGTGTATTATTGTATTTTATTAAAATAATTGAAATTAGGATAACTGTTTTTTTTCTTTAAACAATATTTCTATAATACATAATTCTTAAAAGTAAAATACACTGGTAGAACATCAAAGTTGAAAAAGGCATAGGCATGACATGCATGATGGAAAGGGGTCTCAGTTTCGAGTCCTAATAAGATAGTTTCTTTCGTAGTTAATGTTTCGTTGTCAAAACAACATCATATATCATAGTATTTATTCAAACATTCTAAATGTTTATTCAAACTTATTTTAGTATTAGAATCTTCTAAATTTGAAGTTGAGAAACTGTTTTTTCTCTCCGTCGATTTGAAGTTTTTTGCCGTTTGCCCTTACGGGCGGTCATGCCGCCCCCCTCCTCTTCTCTCCTTCTCTCAATCCCTCCCCATCCTTATACTTTGAGTTTACCGGTCAGCCTGCTTCTTCTTTTGTTGAGATCGGCGCTTTTGATAAAGTCTTGCTTTCGTCAGGTTTTGATAAGATGGTCAATGATTTTGTTCTTTATGTTTCGTCGTTGACGTGTTGTGGTGTTTTTTTGTTGTGAAATATTGGTTTTTGTAGGTTTGTCTTTGCGATCCAGTTGGCGAGGTTTCGATCCAACAAAGCATCTTATCAATCCCTACTCATCACTATGCTGCAGATCTTGAATCATACGTGATTCTGTAATAAACTTTGATTATCATTTACGTAGCCCCGTGAGTCTTATGTCATTCTGTGAGTCATTTGTTACGTTTTTTTTAACCGAGACGCCGCCAATCTCGTTAAGCGCTTTAGTGATTTACGCTTACACAGGACAACGCATAAGAACTATTCCCAAGATTAAATTCAACCAATTTTATATCATTTCAAAAAAAACTTATTTTAGTATTTTTCACTATAGAATAAAACATATCAATCATTTTTTATTTCCTTTTAATTTTTTTCCTTTCATAGTATTTTTTGGGTTCCAAATAGAGACTTTAGGTTTTATTCGGTTTCCAAAAGAAATTAATGAAAAAACGTGGAGGAGAAAAATAGGTTGGAAAAAAAAAAGGGTTATGTTTGATTCCGGGAAATGTGAAGGAAAAAAAATTGAAAAGAAAAGTTGAAAGAAGGAAAAGGTAAGTTGTTTAATTATCCATAAGTTTTTTTTAAATGATGGATTTATTAGAAAAATATTCATGAAAATTTTAGAAAATATAATAACGTATTTATTCTAGAAATAAGAGGAAACTTGTTATAGAATAATCCATGAAAAAAAAAATAAAGGATCTATTCTAGAAATAAGAGGCAACGTTTAAAGAAAAAAAAATTCCTATTATTTATTTTAAATTGTTTGTAAATAACTAAACAAGGAAAATAATATACGTTCTTTCCTGACCTTTTATTTCTCCTTTTTTTTTCCTAATATTTTTCGAAACTTCTATTTCCTTTTTATTTCTCTTTTTTTTTTCCCCTAATTTTTCTCTTTTTTTTTCTTTTAATATTTTTTTAAACGTCTTAAAGTCCCACGTTTCTTCAAATTTATTTGATTTATTTTTCTTCATCGTAAAATCTAATAATTTTTTCGACATCTGTAAAATTTAGTCGGTTTTAGATATTATATATCATTTTTATCATAAAATCAAATATAAAATTTATTTTTAAATATTTTTATGAAAAAAAAAATAGTTTAGAAGAAAATAAATTTAGAAATATTTGGATAAAATACATCAAATAATGCAAGGTTTATGAATCTAACATATCTTATGTTTTTTCTTCAAAAATAACTTTTTTTGGGATAAAAATGTAATTTTTCATTTCATGTATTTAAAAGAATGAGTTATTTTTACAAAAAAAAAAAACAAAAAATATATTTTTATCAAAATAATGTCAAAAATAAAATTTTGGAAATTGATTTTTAAAAGTCTTTTAATCAATCACCTATAAATTTATCATGCTTACATATGAAAATAAAATATAAGTAAAATTAGCAAGAATTTTATTTATTCTAAAATGATTTAATTTTTACATAGTGCACATAACAAAATTTAAAAATTTAAAAGATATAAAAACATATTTTATTATGCATGGAAAATGATATTTTTATCGTAATTAATGTAAAAATTAAACCGTAATAAATATCAATATATATTAGAAATAGCAAAATAGAACAGTAAAGAACAGAGAAGAGAGAGAAAGTGGGTATATAAGTACCATGATTCTCCCTACCATCTTCCCGTCCGTCCGGCTTCTCTCTCCGGCCTGCTTCGATTTACAGAGAGAAATCTCCTCTGAGTTACTAGCTCTCTGTTGCCAGCGACAATGGAAACCACCGGACCGTCGCTGGCTTCCGCTGGTGTGCTTAGAAATGAGGACGATGAGGTATGCAGAATTTGCCGGTTCTCGGGGGACACTGAAAAACCCTCTTTATTTCCCCTGTTCGTGTCGTAGAAGTATGAAATATGTCCACGAAGACTGTCTCCTCCAATGGCTTGAGCGCAGTAAAAATCGAAGTTGTGAGGTACGCCAGCATTTTCCCTAGCTCTACTTGTATATGCGCGCGCATTGTATTTCTCTTTCAGCCGTTCGCATGTGGAAATTTTAGTCTACATTAGGATTGTTATGATGTTGATTTGTGGACTGTGGATTGATTTTCAAAACATGTTTGATGACATCTGATTAGACAAGAAGATGATGCCATTTACAGATTCCTATTTCCTACTGCTCGTAGGAACAAAATGCAGATAGTTAAATTTCAGATTTTTTTTTAATGCTCCACTGTCCTTGCTTACTTACTATTTGCTTTCTTTGCTTATCTGCTTCTACTTTTTAGTGATTGCATTTGATGTTAGCCTTGTCCTAAATGCTGAAATCGTGGGAAATGGTGCTGGATATGGTCTGGTTGGTTTATATTTTTGAAAACCGATCTCGAGGACAGTTTTTGAAAACATTGAGAACACCATTTTGGTGCTCTCTAAGACTGTTATTGTTATCTAAATTTAGTGTTTTTTAGGAAAAAAAAAACCGAGAAATGAATGTGTTGTCTATGTTTTCTTTGTTTTTTCATGATGAAAAAACAATTTTCAAAAAGGGTAAACAAACAGGCCCTTTGTAAAATTTTCCGTTGCAGCATCCTGTTGGTTATTTTTATCTTTATTTTATCATCTGATGACCCAAAATGGAAATAGGTTAGGGCCCTTCATCATCTAAAGGAGGAAGTGCACTCTGTGGAACCTCTGGGTTTTCCCACTTTGGTTTTTAATCAGGAAACATGAAATATATGGTGGATTTTGGATACCTCTAGAAGTTGAAGTTTATAGAATATTCTACCAAATACGCATTATGATCAGGAATGGGTTGGAGATGTAAGTAGACCATATCACCTTCCTTGACGTCTCTATTAGCAATTTTTTACCTTCAATGTTGTGCTTCCCAGAGGTTTTATATTGGGCAGATGGATCATGGAATCATGATCTAGCCAGATGTTTTCTACTGTCAGTACAAATGATTCTTTTTTTCTTTTAATTTTTTCCTCCTGATAAATAAATATCAAAATTTATTTGAAAAAAAAAGATGCCAAAATCTGCTTAAGCCCTTGGACAGATTGCCCTTATCATCAGAAGCCCTACTGTTTCTATACTTTCAGATCATCCAAAAAAGAAAAAATAGGAGCAACTTGCCAAACCTTTGAGGTTTATTGTTGCCATAAGTATCTCAATTGAAGATTCCTTTTGCTCTGTTGTTCAGGGCTGGAGAGTGGAATATTCTGTTGAATAATGAGTTGTCACCATCTTGTAATTTTTTTTTGCCCTTGTTTATCATTATTTGGAATGAGCTAAGTAATAATAATAAAAAAAAAATGAAAATATTAAATTTATTGATTAATGTATTGAGTTGTGAATTTACATCTTCAGCTTGTGCTTTGTTTATTTTAGGTTTTCCTACCTGATTAAGGAAAGAAAATGTTATTTCTTTTATAGAAGATGGGCTTGATGATGCTTTTGATATTAATTGCAGGTCTGCGGGCATGCGTTTTTGTTCTCCCCCATTTATGCTGAGGATGCACCAGCAAGGCTTCCTCTTGGGGAGTTCATAACTATGATCGCATTTAAAGTGTTCCATGTGCTGCAAATCTTTGTACACAGTGCCTTCTCGTTTGCTGTTTATTTTCTGTTAATTTCGTCCAGTACATATTAGATATCGCAATTAGCTTTCGTGAGGAGTTTAAGTGAAACCCAAAAATTATTCTCGGGTCATATATCTACAAAAATGATTGCTACCAGTTGCTTTAATGGTTATGCACTTTCTTGTATCATTGAAAAGGTTTTTGATAGGTTCGCTTTTTTGAGAGATTTCTTTATTTATCTGTGGGACCTAAGAAGACAGAACTTTGAGGGAGAAAGTGGGGACAGAAGTGGTGTTCATGCTGCCAGAAGGCCTCCTGACAATGCTGATAGAAATTTTGTTGGTGGTGATGGTGGTGAAGGCATTGTTGGAGCTGGTCAAATAAATATAAGAAATGCAGAAGATGTAGCTGCCTTGTTGGAGGTGCTGGCAGCTCAACTTGAAGATCATATTGAACAGATGTTTGGTGACATGCTTGTACTCATATGGGGTCTGTGTTTCATTTACTTGAAAATACATTTTCTGTGAGTATGCTGATTCTTTTCCTGTGTTTTACTGTTTTTTTATCTGTTATTCATTTGTGACAACTATATTGTGTCTCTAAATCATGGTTTTATTTCTTAAATATTTTCCTAAGTATTGGTCATTTCATAATTCTACAAACATCTGTTGCAGCTGTCTAGTTTTCTTACTGTTTGTAGTGTACAGTATAGATATTATTTTCTCTAAATCATGGTTTTATTTCTTAAATATTTTCCTAAGTATTGGTCATTTCATAATTCTACAAACATCTGTTGCAGCTGTCTAGTTTTCTTACTGTTTGTAGTGTACAGTATAGATATTATTTTCTGACTGTACAGATGGCTTCCAGTGGATGTTCTCTGGGGTTTATGGCCCTGTTGTGGATAGTAAAAGGGAGTTTTTTTGGGAGGAATTGGGAGCTGTTAGAGGCTTATGGAATGGGCCTTGGTGTGTGGGAGGGGACTTTAATGCGGTTCGCTTTCCTGGGGAACGCAGAGGGGGTGGGAGAGTGTCTAACTCTATGAGAAGATTTTCTGAAATCATAGAAGATTTGGGTCCGAGATATCTCCTTGCAGGGGGTCCTTTACTGAGGGAGGAAGGAACAATTGTTCAATGTCCACAATTGATCGCTTTTGGTTTCTAATGATCGTATATTTGTATTTTAGTGGAAAGATTCGCCTACCTTTGCCTAGACCAATTTTTGACCATTGTCCCATTCTGCTAGATGCGTGAGGCATTGGAAAGGGTCCCATCCCTTTCAAGTTTGAAGTCATGCAATGCAGGTTGATGGTTTCCATGAGCTATCGGGCGGTTTCGGTGGCAAGGCATGATTTTGCTGGCTTCTTTCAGTTTTGTCTCTAGCGTAAAAATTGAAAGCTTTGAAGGCGCTTCTAAAAACTCGGGAATGTAGAGGTGTCTGTAGAGTCAAGTAAAGAAAAGTGAAGCTTCAGCAGAGTGACTTACCGACATAGAAGGAGAATGATGTTGCTGACTGGCTGAGGGGGGAAACAGAGGCAAGAAATCTCAAGTTAGGAGGATTACAAATACCGGTCCCTTAGAGGAAGCTGAGTGTTAAATCCAGAACTCCACCAAGAGGGAGACAATAATGAGTTTCTTCCATGATACACTCTAGAAGAAGAACAGACAAAAAAGTCAATGAAACCTGCTCAAGACAAGGATTCCACAAAGAGGGAAGTGGCGGCTTCTTTTCAAAGGCTCTTTCCGATCCGGAGGCTGGAGCCCTTGTCTTTCCGGGTCCGAACTTCAAAGAACTCGTGAGGATGCGCCGACACCAAGTCCCTTTACGCAGGAGGTTTTCGCGCAGTCAAGACGGATTTGAACGTGATAAAGCCCCGCCCAGATGGCTTTCCTATAGCTGTCATGAAATGGGATTTCGTGAATGAGGAGGTTACGGGCTTTTAAGGACTTTTCAGGCATAATAAGTTTGCGGAGAAACTCAAATTCTACCTTTTGGTTTTGATCCCTAAAAAGGAGAATGCGTGGATATTAATGACTTTAGACCATTAGCCTAGTGGGCGGTTTATACAAAGTTTTCGCGAAGGTGCCAAGCAATGTGTTGAAAAGGGTGGTCGGACAAGTGGTGTCGGAATGTTCTCAAAATGCGTTTGCGGAGGCAGACAAATTTTGGGATGCGTTAATTGCTAACAAGGCCGTAGATGCTTTATTGAAAAGAAAGTGAGAAAGGGCTATCCAAGCTAGATATCGAGAAAGCACATGATCATCTAAAGTGGAATTTCTTTCTCGTGTCATGGAAAACGGGTTTGAGAAATGGTTAACCTGATTAAATGGTGCATTTCTACTAGCGACATTCTAGACAGGAATGGAACCCCTCCGGCTTTTCGAGTTCCTGGGTCTTGCATGTGGGATCCTCTTTCTCCTTACTTTGTATTTGTGGATGGAGGCTCTTGCTGGCCTCATCGAGAGATGGGGCTCAAGGGCTTTCTCAGCCGCTACATGTGTGGAGAAGGAACTCCGAGAGGGTATGGTGGTTTCCCCATTCATAGGCGCACGACACTCTTCTCCGTTTCAAGCAGGCGCATCAAGAGCAACTCGCACACCTAAGTCAAGGTCACGTGGTCGACATCTCCGTCTGAGGATAAATTTGAACAAAAGCGAAATTATTTCAAAGAGGAGCATCAGCGTGTATGGGATCTACCGGCGCCTTGAACTCGTGCAAGGTCGACTTCGGGCCATACTATTTAGGCTCTCCTGGGAGCCCTCATAATCCGGGCTTACGCTTCAGATGGTATCAAGAAAGGTTTAGGAAGAGATTGGCTTTTGCGGAAGAGACAATATATTTCTAAAGGTGGAGGATCACTCTATTCGTATACTGGCCGAGCTTACCCATATACTTTATGTCTCTTTCTGATGCCTGTATCGGTTAGATTGCGCCTCGAACAAATTCAAAGAGGTTCTTTCAGGTGGTGGCACTGGAGAAAAACCTCATCTAGTGAAGTGGTCGGCATTGTCTTACGTAAACGGGAGGTTTGTGTATTAAGAGCCTCGCCATTTTAAACAAGGCTCTGTTTGCGGTAAATGGATGTGGCGCTTCGCAAATGAGAGTGGATTCCCCTCCGAGAAATGTCATTCTATGGAAGCCTGGGGGAGGAAAGAGGTGGTCAGGCTCACTGACATCTGGCGATGCCATATTCCGGGGTCCGAAGGAGATTAGAAAGGGAATGGGATACTGCCTCTCGCCTGGCCGCTCCGGGAAATGAAGCAGACTTCGCTGAAGGATAGTTTCGAGGAAGCAGGCCTTTTCCCGGCTTCTTACTCTTCGCCCGCCATGGTCACAAGTAATAAAGAGGTATCCACTCGAGGCTCAGGGAGCCTTCAGAGGCGCGGGTTTGACTCCCGCTTTGTTAAAGCCGCATCGATCAGCCGGAGGAGATTCAAAATCTTCTCCCAAGCCTTACAAGAAAAAGAATTCTCCCAAACCAAAATGATTCGATGCTTATGAGAGAAGCTAAAGATGGGTGCTTTCGCGAAACTTTTCTATAAGGTTTCAGTTTTGGGTCTACCCGATTATTTTTCCCTCACCACCTTATTCTGAGTAGCCGGGTTCCTACCAAGATGAGTTTCTTTGCTCGGGAAGCCTTCTCGCAAGGTGTTGACTCTCGATCAAATTAAAAACTGTGGAAGAGCTCTACCTAATAGATGTTTCATGAAGGATGAAGACGATAGACCATCCGTTATTACACCGTCCCGTGGCTAGACTGCGGATCTTCTCCCCGCGATTTTGGGGGTGTATCGGTGTGTCCCTAAGCTCCGCTTTAAACCCTCATCTCGTGGTGTGGCACCGTGTGGGTAAGAGGCTGAAGAAGGCTTGATGGTCGCCCTAACATTGTTTCGACTATTTTACTGAAAGAAATAACATTGCTTTTGAAAATAGGGAGCTTTCTACCAAAGGATGAAGGCCTTATTCCTTTCGTAATTATCGTTTGGCACAAATATGTACTTGACTAATAGGTCTAGATCTATAATTGATTTTGACTTGGTCAGTGTGCTGGTAGGGTGGTGTTTCTTGTTCTCCTTGTTCCCCTTTGAGGGTCCCTTACTTGTGGGCCTTCATTGGGTCTTCTTTGGTTTTTTATAAATTGCTTTTACTCATCCAAAAAAAAAAAAAAAATATTTTCTGAAAAACTATGATTCTATGCAGGTTCTTCTCAGGAACACAATTTTCCTTCTTCTTGTAGTTTTTATCCCCTTTTCCTTGGGATGAGTTTTCTCTCTGTATCTATTATGGCTATTCTCTTCTGCTACGATTCCTGTTTTGTCATCAGTCATTCCACCAACTCAAGCTCATGCCTTAGCGAATAATAGATTGAACAATGCATCAGGCTCTGATACAAATTTATTGTTGGAAAGTCATAGAAATGACATGAAAAACCAGGTAACAGTGGTGGTTGTGCAGATGTTGAAAGAAGACTCAACTGGGCTGGAAGATGTATCAAATATTATTAGCAAAGCGCTTTCGGCACACCTGTTTAAACTAGATATTGTCAGAACATCTCAATTGTCCAATGAGATGACTCTGGCCATTGGTTACATATATATACTAATGTTTGTCTTGTTTTGCCTTGGTCCACTTTTCTGGATTCATTATTATTGAGGTCAGCGCTTGAACTGGGGAGGTTATTTCATATTGCTTATATAGCAGAGGCAATACAGTCTATTACGAGAAAATTCCTTGCAGTCTCAAGGCGTTTTATGAGTACAGTTAAGGCTAATTTCATTATGGTGATTAAGTTTGAGTTTTTCCCTTTGATATATGGCTGTTGGTTGGATGTTTGCACCTTAAGGATGTTTGGGAAGACAACTGTTCAGTGGGTTGCATTCTTTTAAGGGGATCCTGTGGCAAGCTCCTTCTATCATTGGATTGTTGGAATTCTCTACATGCTACAATTCAGTTTTTCAATGAATCTTCTTCAAGGGGTATGATTTACTGCATTCTGTAATCAGTTTCATATGTTCAGTTTCTCCCATCTCCAGTTTTCTCTTTGTGTGATGTTCTGACCTTTCACATTACCTGCTCCTGATAGGTCTTGCATAATGGAGTCTTTCACTTTCTTCAAAATCTAGCAGATCCAATTTACATTTTGTTCCACCGTTTGGCTGAAGACCCAGTAAACAAGCATGCTTGCAGCATTCTTTTGGGTGTTGGTATTCATGCTAGCTTGGTTGTGATGCTGTTCTTTTTACCTGTCAGATTAGCTGTGCTGTTTGTACCTTCTTTATTTCCGCTTGATCTTTCGTAGGTAACTAACTTATGTTTTATAGGTTTCTTCCATTTTCTATAGCTTTTCTTATGTCTCCTATTTGTTTGTATGAACATGTTGATTCCACTTGCTGTGCAGTTGTCAGATCCACTTATGACCAGGTTTCTACTTATCTGCATCCTTTTGGCTAGACGTTCTAAGCTGCCAGCAAGAACTAAAGCCTTTCTGTGCCAATGGTTTACTGTCTTTGGCCGGAAACTTGAGTTAATTGATATCTTACTGCCTAGACCTGAGAACAATGGCATGGAGGAAAATGTGGATCTAGAGCCAGAGCTGCAGCAAGGACAACATGCTAGACAACTACATGAAGAAATTGGACAACAAAATAGGGATATTGGTGCAGGTGCGAGTACTGAAGATTCCAATCTAGTTATATGCACATCTGAGTAAGTGTTGACATGTATTGGTAATGTTCATGATAGCAATAATTTAAGAAATGGATTTGATGAAAGTCAAACATGGCATTCATTTTATCCATCTATTGGTTGAGGTTAAACTACATTGGGCATAAATCATTGCTATTACAAATCATCCTCACTTCATATGGAAACCACACTTAGTTTAGTTTTCCTTTCATTTGTTCAGAATATCTATTTCCAACATTGAGTTCTGTCTCATCCATATAATGCTTCAATCCAGAATTCTATGCATTCCTTTAGCTGGAATAAAAAAAATCTATTGCGTTATCAATTTGACATATGCATCTTTTAGCTGGCTATTTTCATAGCTGCTATTTTTTTTCATTCTTATATATGTTTAGTCAGTCACCAGGCTTTTTCAGCAGTAAGTTGTTTCAATTGCTACTCAATTTGTTTATTAATCAGAAATGTGAATACTTGGTTTATAGCAGGTACCGATCTTTACGTATTTAGCTGTTATTGGTGCTGGCATGGGTAACTCTGCTTCTATCTAACTTGGTCTTGATTGCTGTACCAATTTCACTTGGACGTGCTCTCTTTAAAGCTATCGCTCTTTTCTCACCAACTCGCATCAAGTTGAATGGTAAGATCACTGTTTGTACTATTTTCTTACATTATCATGCTTGTGGAATGGAAATTTTGATTTTTCTTTGACTTCTTTTGGCAGATACATATGCATTCGTTCTTGGAAATTGCATTATCTGGATTGTTGTAACTGGACCCAGGTATGTCTTATACCATGTCCAAATAGGAAGAGCTGGGGCTCTTTTAAAACAATTTTGGAAGTGGTGTGGCGTTATCCTCAAAAGTTCTGTACTTTTGTCAATATAGGTAAGCAATTTGATTTTCCTAGATCTGTTGTTAATCTTTGATTTTTTTCCCTTTACTCCATTATAACTGCTTAAATAATGTTTCAGTTCTTTGTCATCCCGCTAATGATTGGTCCACTGTTTGAGCTCGGGGTGATTAACCCGGTCAGGGAGCCATTGGTGTTTACGTTTTATGAGGACTGGTCATTGGGACTTCTTTTTCTCAACTCTTGGACTATTCTGGTGGGTTCATCATCCTCTTTTTAGATAGCAAGGAATTTTTAATTATGATATTACATTAACAAAAATGTAGGGTGTTATGAAAGAATGGTCTGTTATTGGGCTTGTGAAGTTGCAATGGTGTATGGATTCTTATTGGATGACTATGGTCATCTTGTGATGCTAGGGTTCTCAAATATGGAACCACCTACTTGTTGCTGCTAGATTGTGGAACTATGTGTTTGTGTATTGCATTGCTGCAATTATGACCATGGGAATGGTTTAACAGAACTGGTTATAGATGTCCAAAAAACCAGAATTATGTAATTTGAGAAAACAAGAATAAGGTTAAATATTTTGTTTTCACAGGGATATGGTGAGCTGTTTAAAGATGGCATTTAGAAGACAAAAAATACTTGTATTTTCAGTTGGAAAAATAAACATTCCAACTGATCATTTTGCATTGTGAATTTGATCTCTTTTGCTCTGTCAAATAGGTGCTGCTAGATCATCAGGAGCTCTTTGTGGAACTGAGTTGGCGATTAAAGTTTGAGAGGGTGCTAAACGATGGTTTCTCCCAGTCACAAGGCCTCCGGGTGATGTCAGAAATTATAACCCCAATCATGATCAAACTGCTGATGGCTCTATGGATTCCGTATATGTTTTCCAGATGGTTATTCCCCATGCTTGGCTGTTCATCATCAGTCAATTCAGCTGTCCATCGTTTTGCCCGGGTGGGTTGCCTTGCCTTATTTTTCATGTGCTCGTGTGCTAAACGAATTTACGCCTTATTCATTAGCATGCACAATGCCACTTTTAACGAGCGTTATCTGGTGGGCCAGAGACTGCATAACTTTAAAGAATTTTCTGGAAGAGATGCAAAGCAAGACTAAGAATACCTCAGAATCACAAGATGCAAATTTTTCTGGTGCCAGTTTAGTCTGGCATTGGAAAGCCGTTCTTCATGTAGTGCTTGGGGGCGCTTATGAACTTCAGGCCAAAATCAGAGGCTGGTTTAGTTATGGTGTTCGATAAAACTTTCAATATTAGAATCAAATACCTCTCTGCCGCCGCATTTTTTGCTCAAAATAGAGAAAGTTGTCTCATTGAGTCATATGTGCAGATGAGAAAATGTTGTAGAAACTATTATTTAGAAGGTTAGTCACCAAAGAAGCGGTTAGTACACAGATTTTCCTGGATCATTATTCCCTATTTCACTGTTGCTAGCAGGGAGTTTTACATATCTGTATATATGTGCCTTGAAGGTAAATATATTTATAATGTACAAGATTTTTTTTCATTGAGAATAAGAGTTGAATCTTCTCTTGTGAAATGAAATGAACGTTAACATTAGCCTGCTATGTTTGTCAAATTTGGCCCCCTATCTACATTGAGTTATTTGATCTTATATTTTTTCTGTCTTCATCTGACACCATCAAACTTGTACTATCCCTTGGCAGTTCAACAAGAGGCACAAATGGCTGAACGCAATACTGAACTGCGAACTACTGAGTTGGCTGATCTGTAGAAACTCCATAGCAGAAATCAAAAGCTTGCATATGATTCAGTGCCAAAAATTCTTCCTAGGTATCCGCTCCTGAACCTTTTTTCTTTCCCGTGAAAGTTAAGATTAGGTGCATGTCATGTTTATATATCATACTATCTTATGACTCTCTATAATATGCCCCCAAAATGCAATACTTTAACTGATAATAAAGATTACTGTTCTCTCCCTGGTGAAATCATAGAATCAGCATGTCTTGTTTTCCATTGCATTTGCAGTCAACAAATTCAATCATCACCATCCATAGCTACTTCAATAGTTCAATTGAGGCTTGCCCTTACATATCCGGAAAAGCTCAAGCTTTTCAAAGAATTTTTATTTCTCTCTAATTGCGGAAAGAACTGTACATATTTTTTTAGGTTATAAACCGATCAATTTATACTACTAAAGAACGCTACGTGGCCTTCCATAACTGGCTCTTGATCCACCATGATGATAGACATCATGAGGGCGGAATGCATAGTGGGAGGCGTGGAAATGAAGTTCGTGGCAATCCATTGTTAGCCCACGTCTAAGTCTACATCATCGGCGATGATTTGGTCTTCGCAGCTCTGTTTGATTTGGTCGGGCAACGTGAGGAGTGTGGATGGACTAGTGCTCTTGTGAGGGAGCCTGATATAGACATGAGAGGGGTTGGGCCTGACACTTTGGACTTGAACTCCCCTGATATTTCCTGAATTGGGCTTCACAAGCGGGATTAGACTTATCCTGGTGAAATCGTAGAATCATTATGTCTTGTTTTCCATTGCATTTGCAGTCAAGAAATTCAATCATCACCATCCATGATAGCTACTTCAATTGAGGCTTGCCTTTACACGTCTTTTCTAAAATTCCCAGATTGACCAATTGCATTCCCTCTCAAGGGTCTTAAGGGGTTATAAAACTCTGATTGACCTCACTTGTCTGTTCTTGGGAAGCTTCAAATGTGGTCCAAGTGCCACCTCATGAATATGGTGGAGGATGATAAGTCTACCTTTCACACATGTCCTTAGAACTATGTTACCAATATCTCCGATCTGAAGCAGCAATAATGGCTTTTATCAGACTTACAAGGGTGTCATAAGGTACAAGAATGACTTTGAAATTTGGGAAACTTGTGTTCCCACCCATTGATTTGAAAATAATAGCAAAGAAAGTATAAATAATATAAAATTCATGATTCATGCTTTAAAATAATTACGTTTATGATACTAACATCTAATACTACTATAAACTCCAGAGACTATCTCTAAGATCATTACTTATATATATTTTGTATAATATTGCATTTTATTAAGATATTTAAATCATATTAAAACCGCTTTTCTTCTTTACGTATTTTGCATTTTTGATGTTTTCTTTACAATTATTCACAAATCAATAGATTGAAATACAAGCTTCCCCTAGAAGTAGTTTTATGTACAAAGAAGTGGACCGATTCAATTTCCATTCAATGGTTTTTTGAAAACTCAATAAAAGTCGCAGTGAAGCCATCAAAATGGGCTGGTTCTTTGCCTTACTTTCTTCAATGTGTCATCTTCACTTTAAACTCTCATTAAATTCGATGTTGCTCTTTAGCCTGCCCAATTGACCAGGAGTAGTCATGGCCAATCTTGGCACCATGAGTGACATGCCAGAACTTCTTTTGCCTGTTAAAAATTCCAAATGTTTCATTCTCCAAATAACCCACCAATACTGAATCTGAGTTGAAAATAATGGAATGGCCCTCACTGTTCATGGTTCTTGGAGCATGTGGCAGAAACCGACAATGCATTCATGTAACATGTTTTGCTAACTTTGCCTACCCCCTTTTGGAATCTATGGTGAAACATTATTGACCACAATGATATATAGTAGATTTTGGACCATATGATATATGAATAGTAGTCCTGAGAACCAACCCCAAAATTGTGGTCCATTACCTAATGGGGCATTTGGACTAGTAGTACTTAGGCTTTAGATATTCCAAGCCACACCTCCCACTTTCTACCAGTCCGGGCTGCCCTCCCATAGAGTAGTTGGAGGGTTGTCCCATTATTGGGATCTACAAGAAGATCAAAACACACATTCCCACAATGGCATATTTCAAAGAATGTACAGAAAACAGCTCTCTATAAAATTTGCTTCATTTTCATTCTTCAAACTTGCAAAAACAGGTTGCCCCATTCTCTAGCCTTTTCAAGGTTGGTTGCAATAATAAGGTACATGCATTGAAGTGAAAAGATAACATAACTTATAATTGTTAGGGCATTCAGAGTAAATGATTTAGCATCATAAAGAAAACTTTAGCTTAAGAAATCAAAATATACTAAAATTAGAAGTGGAGTGAAAGTCTTAAGGTAACGTTAAGAACCAAACTGTCCTAATTATGATGAAGGACAACCCTTACCCCCCCCCCCCCACCAATAGAAATTCATCACCAAGCAACAAAGGTTGATAAAAAAAGAACATGTAATAAATAAGAGAAAGCTGTAAAGAGAAAGAACTTCTCCATAAGTATAAGGCCAACCATCTTCTTTATTTGGAAATTTAGGTATAAGTGTTTCCTATTCTACCTTTATGGGTGCTACCCACTTTTATTATCTCTACAAGACTACAAATAGACTTTATCAAGAACCATCACCTCTTCACTCCATCCATTTCATCACTACTTATTTGCCGTATAATAATTTCTTCTTTTTATTTTTTATTTTTTTTACTACAAGGGCCAAAAGCATATAATCAAAAGTGAAAAAAAAAAAAAAAAAAAGGCTGAAATTGATATTATCTGATAAGCTTTCATGATATCTCAACCAAGTCATGGCCCTACAAAAAATCCTTGTCCGTTTGTGCCGACTGTTTCTGCCAATCTCAATACCTTAAATCTCAAATACCCAAAATTAAGTAAAGATTAGAGAAAAAATTAACTTTGAAGTGATTTATAAAAATTCCATTTATGCCAAAAGAGGAAATTCATCATAGAAATACCTTGCAAAAAGTCTTCCTTCCTTTCCTATTAAGGTATACTTACGTACTCAACTTCAAATGAATAAGTTATCATGTTTGAGAAGAATTCAAAGATAATCTCCAAGTGGGCTTCTAAGTTTTCTTAGGATGATCAACTTAAATAACTTAAAAAAAATGGTCAATTTTATTTATCACTTTAAATAATTTGAACAAAATTTAAATATTAACAAGCAATTAGTATAAGAGGAGCAACCCCACTTTCTTTCTACATTTTCTTTTAAATTTAGACAACATGAAAGCTACACTTTCCCCATGAATCACAACATATAGGGCATATGATATGAATTATTAACTTACAGCCAATGTCCACAAACTTTTTCTAAGAAATTTGACTTTGGAAATGAAGTACAAAATAAAATAAATATATACACATACATTCATGTCACGAAATTATTAATTATCATAAAGTTGATTGAGTCCGATCACCTATCTTTATTGAATGTTTTCGATAATATATTTCAGAGGGTCACCAAACACATGGGCACATTGGTTTCATATATGTATATAATTTAATATTTCCCAACTTTCCATATTCATTCCTAAGAATGGGAAACGAAAGGCTGTAAATGATTGGCTTGTCGTGGCAGCTTAGAAACCTCAACAAACCCATCTCTAAATCTTTCTATATTAAGAAAGTCATCCAAGAAAATATAAATAATTCAAGCAAAAGGAAAAGGTGGTACCTTTTATTTTTTCCACCATTTTGATTTGTTTATTCATTTTTGTTTTTGTCGATGATCATATCCCACTTACCCCCTAACACGACAACAAGAGCGCGTGGGGAAACCCTACCTCGACCCATCTTTACTTTATGATATGAATCTGAACTGAATTCTGTGGACAATAATACCACGTGCATACGAGCCTGCCTGTATTATTCATTTATGGGTTTAAATTCATTCAAATGAGTCAGTAGAAAAAGCTAAGAAAATTGATCAAAAACCCCACCTTTTTTGTTTTTTGTTTTTTTTTTTAATTTTCTGGGGTTCCTCAGCTTACTTTTACAGAAGGTGGCAGGGAGAGAAAGAGGGGTTATTAGAATCACAGACGAATAATCACTTTCAATGCTGTTGTTTTCTTGTTGTAAGGTAAAATATGAGTCATGAACATTTTGTTTTGATTCAGTTTAGGGAGTTTTGTTTTGATCTCTCTCTCTCTCTTCTAAAAGCTAAGGATGAGAACCCCATTTCATCTTTTGTATCTACTGGACAGAAGCTACGAGGTTCCTCCTATGTCTCCTAAAACTTCAAGCAGTCACTGCTTTGGTATTTGCCCACCACCCCTCAGCAGCTGTATTTGTATTTATGAGTGTACCTGCCCTTCTCTCTTTTTAACTCACATGATTCAAAATGGTTTTCATATTTTATTATTTCTACCTACCCCGAAATTTTTTTTGTGCTCGTCCTTATGACATACCAAACATTTTTTTTTTTATACTATGATTACTGACAGACATCACATACATGGGTATGTTTCTTGAATTAACAGAAAATTAATGGAGAATAATATAGGTTATTAAAGAAGTATAGTAATTAGAGTATGATTGAACACAAGATACGGTAGAAGATCAGAGAAGCAATGCATTAACATGCAGCAGTGGTACGGTCGAAAGAGAGGAGAGAGAGGAGAGCAGGATTAGAGCATCTCCAACACTGAAGTAAAGCAAAAATAACGCTAAACAAAAACCATCACGCGAATAATCCTTCAGTTAGTGCCGATTACAGAAATGAAATAATAATATAAGCCTTCGTTAATATCGCCGGTAATCCATTCATATGTTATCATCGGAGGCTTACTGAAATTTCATTTCGTGACGGCTCGACATGACTTAACAATGGTGATACGACGAATTACGCTTGGGGTTAAAACTAAGAAAACTCCATCGATTTGTGTGATAATCAAGTTTTCTGACGTTCACTCGTTTGTTCTCACACCCTTTAGCCTTAGTCTAAATCTCAAAAAATTCATTTTCTGGATTAAAAATATACCAGATAATCGATCTTTTCTCATAAACCGAAATTATAAGTGATTGACAAGAGGTTTGGGACCAGAAGGCCACTTCGTTTTTGGGAAAATAAAATGTAGAAGCTCTGATAACTTTTTTGTGAAATTTTTTCATGTGGTCCAACTGCATAAATGTAATGACCGCATGCTCGTAGTGATTCGTCTACTTTACAATTTTTTGACATACATTCACTTCACACATCACATTGTAGTATTTCATTCTTAAAGGATTAAATTCTGAAATTTCCCGTTTATCATCCCATCCCTTTAACACGCTTGAGTCAAGCCTCAAAGACCAGTTATAATCTCAATCGATTGAGCTATTTTCTATGGGTGCATGCATGGTACAGTGGAGGCTCCAGCTTAATTATTTTCTCAGTTGCTTGATTGAGACATGACTTTCCTCTGGTTAAACCCATGATCCATTGGAATTTCCCATGAATCTTCTTCTTCTTCCTTGAAAATTAATATCTTTTTCTAACTTCAAATTCCTTACATATTCAAAATAAGTAAATCACTATCTAGAGATGGGCATTAATATCTGTCATTAATTAGTGTACATTTGAACTAAGTTCATTTTGAGTTTGATGGGGGGAAAACTGTATTATTTGCATACTGATATCTTCATTAATAGGTAGCGTAGATTAAAAGGAAAGGGCTAAATTTGTTTTGATCCCTACTAAACCTAACCTACAATTATTAGGCCAAAGTACCATTATTAAGGATGATTAAGAAGTGTAGATAAGTGGGTCTTCACCAAAGATCGCTCAATGGAAAGAAAGGAAGACCAATAAATAGAAGACAACTTAGATACAATCTTCTCCAACCCCACTTACCATAAAAGGAATAAATCAAAAAGGTGATTTGAATTATTAGTTTATTTAATGGGTATGGTACGCATTGAGTAAATACCCAATCCAATAGTTGTAAGTCTTTAATTTATTTAGATATTGGCCTAAACCTTTATGATATGGGTCAATTTCATAAATGGGTATGTAGGTGCATGTGCCCTGGACAAGCCATAGGAGACATTAGTGCAGCTGGGATTTGGCTTATCCTGTAAGTCAGCTGTATATATGATAGTGTATAAGGCAATGATGCTGAAGAAATCCAAACAGACCCTTGGGGCCTTATGGCTATTTTTCAAATATCAGAAGTATGTCCATAGGACAATTGGAAGATGTAGAGATAGATAGATGGTCACGAGAGTACTGGGGGTGGATGGTCCAAAAATGATAACCCAAATGCTTCCTTAGCACATTGCTATCCTCCTCCAAAAAGATGATCAGTCACACCTAAATTCATTGCATATGTTGGAAAAGTATTTTTAAGTTAAAAGTGATGTGGAAAGTACAGAAGATGGAAAGCTCTGATAATTAAATACTGAAAATGATGAGAGAGCTGCTGAAAATGATCTGGGGGCCTGGAGGGTGTTTGGTTGATCATGTTAATTTATTAGTGAGAAAAAAAGGTGGTGGAGATTTGAGAAAGAAAGGTGTGTGTAAATTCATGGAAGGTAATGGAAAGACACAAGAGGGAAAAGATAGGAAATATAAGGGGAAAAGAGAAAATGGGAATCTAGGTTTTGGGATTACAAGGTGAAATCATGGGAATGGGGGAGGGGGGAAGAGGGAGAGCTAGAAAGGGAAACCAAAAGAGTAGTTTGTCTGAGTGAATGTAGAAAGCGATCTAACGTTAACAGCAGAAGTGGGGGCAAATGGAAATCCAAGACCAAGAGTGGCAGTGGCAGTCGTAGTCCTCAGTTTTCTCACCACACAAACAGGAGGAGGACGGCTCCCTACCCTCCCTCCCTCCTTTTCTCATGTTTTAAAAAAGAATACTGAATTCCCCACTGTTGAAGAAATCCTATAAATAGAAAGCCATCCTCTCATCTTCAAAAAGGCAATATGGTAACACCACCAACCCTAATCCCCACTTTGCTTTTTACTCTTTTCTGATTCCATCCCCACCCTTTCCTTTTACTACTTTCCTTTCCTGTCCCCATTATCAATGCTTCTTCTCTCTCTCTCTCTCTCTCTCTCTCTCTCTCTCTCAACATTTCACATTTCAGACTACATTTCCCCACCCCACCCCCCTCTCCTTCAAAACTAATGGCATAAAGCAAAGAGACTAGAGAGAGAGGAAAAAAAAAATCAAAACCAGAAAAAAAGAAAGAAAAGGAAAAAAGAAGATGGATCTGTCTGTGGTTTTGCAGTGTTTCATAGATCCAGGGCAAAGGAAAGAATCTAGGAAGACCCCTCTTCTTTAACCTACTACAAGACAGACTCACTTTGTTCCCATTATAAATGGAGCTTTTCTCCATGCAAATTTGGGATTAGCATTGTGGGGGAGAGAGAAAGAGAAAGAAAGAAAGAAAGAGAAAAAGAGAGAGAGAGAGAGAGAGAGAGAGAGAGGACATGGACATGGACATGGACCACCACCTCTAGGGGGGATGATGCTACTGGCTTGTTTTTGTGAGTGTGTGTGATGGAACAACAACAAAACCTAAGTATTTTAACTACGTGAAACTAATGGTCAAAAGGAAGTAGAGAGAGCTAAAAAATAGGAAAGAAAAGAAAAGAAAAGGATGTTAAAGATAAAAAGGGGCACGATTCATTGGCCCCAAACTTGTCTGTCTCAACTCTCAAGTCTTACACACACAGCAACAGTGTTTACACACACTCGCACCCCCCCAAAAATAAATAACAGAAGAATAAAATGGGTCATATTATAAAAGTGGGAAGGGGACAGACTCTCTCTCTCTCGTACAATCTGTGTGATGACGTCCCTCATGAGCCAAGCACTCTAATTTTTATTCATTTCCACCTAACCATTCTATCACAATTCCACCTCCTCTTTTTTCTTAAATAATGGGATCCATCTCTTTGGGGAATGATCACATTGATCAATGATCTCCCTCTCTCCACTACTCTTTTCTCTTCCATGTCTTCAATATTTTAATAGGGGGGTTACCTCATCTCATCAGTCATCTTAATAACATCAAAAGAAGAAAATTCCTTAAGAGGTACCATCAATTTGCAGAAAAAACAAGTTCTAACAAATCCATCCCCTAATGACATGATGTGTTATAATAATAATAATAATGATAATAATAAATTAGTAGTACAAAGAATGAAAGAGTGAGTGATAATGTTGTTGAAATTCAAAGTGATGAGTTGGGGGGACAGGGCAGGGCCTCGTAGAAAGTGGACTGCCTGGTTAAACCCATTTGGGTCTCATCCAATTACCCTTTTGGGGGTCTCTCCATCTCAAGGCGTCCTTTGAAGCTTTGGGTTAAGATGATAGGTCCTTCTCGCCATAATAGCCATGTCTGACTGCTTTTGGCCGAGAGATAGAACTGATTCAAAGGACATCTTTGACAGCGACAATTCATCACCATACTCAGCGATATTTCCCATGAAACAATCTCCCCCATTTTTAACCCCTCTCTCCATCTCCATCCTCTCATTGAAATGGAATTCCATCAGAAATTTTCCATCTTATGTCACACTTTCTATGATATTATTACCCGATCAGGGAACCATAGAATCAGCTCCAACCAGCTTTTACAGTAGAAGGTGGAAAAACAAAACCAAAAACAAAAATTGAGAAATATTAAGAAATTCACACAACGATCAATAATCTTAGAGACACAAGGAATCGGCATTGAAAAGGGTGATGACTAAAATATTAGGAAAAGGTGCAGTGGTTATAAATAGAAGGGGCAAAAACAAATCATCAATACATATAAACAGATCAGCAGTAGTTTTAGTCAGAAGCCCAGAATATCTAGTTGAAGATTTAGTTCCTTTGTTAGTTTGACCGACGACCCACGTTTCCCCATAGACAAGGAATCCTTCCTCTCCTCTCCATATCTCCATGTCCTCTTCAGTCCTCCCCTCAAAGCAGCTCTCCTTGGTTCTCTGTAAAGGAGGTTTTGAGAGGTAGAAGACAGCAGACAGCCACATACGCAAACACTGATTTCCTTTCTTCTTTTTTTAACATGGTATGGTGAGGTTTGAAAAAGAATGGAAATGGGAAGTGATGGCTGAGGCAGACAATAGAAAATACAATTATAAAAAATAAAAAAAAAAGAAGAAAAGGAAGAAGAATTGATTGTTTTTGTATGGGTAATGGATCAGGAGGGTCTGATGAGAGAGTGGAACCCATTTTTCTGCGGCCATTGTTGGTTGGGTCTAATCATCTGCGGTGGGAATCCTGATGATGCTGCAGCAGTTGCAAACAATTGTGGGGGACCGGATTGCCATTGTTGATGGTTTGTGGACAATGAGAGATCTCCTCCAGTGACACCAATTCGGCCTCCTCCGTTACTGCTGCTTGGAAACTGAATCTACAAAAAAAAATTCCAACAATAATTGGGTTTTTCACCAAATTTAAATTTCTCTTTCTTTTTTTTTTGTTTGGACAGGCAAATTAACCAACCATTTGAGTCAAGAGATGGGGGTTTGTCTTGTCGATTTGTGGGCACCCACCTGATAATTTGGCGAGCTGAGCTGTGGAGGAAGTATCTGAAGCATCTGGGTCTCTCCCGCTCTTCTGAATTGCCCATATCTATACATTTCACCTGCCTTTATCGCCGATGGCGATTGTAGGTGGGTGTGGCTCAGAAGCTGCATGGTTTCCATTTCATTATATCCATTTCTCCGGAGAACTTCCCCATCGCCTCTACACGCCTCCTGCTGCAGGTTGAACTTTGTTTTCCATAAACAAGTAGAGAAGAACATCACCATCTCCTTCTCTTAATATACATAGCTCATAATCAAACTGAATGAATGAATGAATCAAATCTCTCCATTAGTACCTTAGGTCGAAAGCCGTGACTACGCCAATCAGCTTCAAATGTCATCCCAACTGAATGCTGATCCATTGTAACAACCTGGCTTTCATCCCCCAATTCCAGATTGTTCTGCTTGGAGGCGGAGCCGCCCAAGCTCAAATCGAGATTATGATCGGCAGCATTACCTGAGAATTGTTCCAGACACAATCTAATTGAATAAAAGAAAAGAACTGTTTTTTACCAGAAAAAAGTGAAAGATTAATCTTCCATTACTCACTGGAGGAGTTGAGTTCGTTGTCGTATATACTGGGATCAAAGTTGGTGACAGCCTCTTTGCCATTACACTTAATCGCAGCTTTGTCATATGCTCTACACAAATGATCAAATCCCATTGAACTCATATTCATTCTTCACTGGTATGCTCATTGAAAATACAGTAAGAAAAAAAATGAATATAGCGATAAAGAGATTAAGACTAACCTAGCAGCTTCAATTTCTGTGTCGAACAGGCCCAAGTACACGTACCTGCGGAATCGGAATTCAAAAAAGAGAAAAGGGTTAAAGCTAGAAATTAAGAGAGACCCCAAAAGAATTAAACCCCAGATAATCAAGATTACTTTTTGCCTAAAAATTGGCCCATTCTAGCTTCCCATCTTCCACACTTGTGCAAGGTTACACCTCTATACTTGGAACTTCCTCTCGGAAAACCAGTGCTTTGCCGGCGAAGGACATGCACGAACTCTTCCTTGGTTAGATTGCCCATCTGTATATACAAAACATGACAGGCAGGCAGATATGAAAAACCAATCCACTTTTTTTTTTCTTTTTAATGCTATTAATTCTCAACTAGCAACCATCAGAAAAGCGAATCAAAATACTGTAGAAGATAAGATGAAGTCTCTCTCTACCTGTTTTAAGTCTTCCTCATAGTCTTCAAGGCTGAAATTAATGTCTGCCTCCACGCCCCGGAACTTAATAGCAGCCCTATCATATGCGCTGAAAAAGAAAAGAACAAAAAAAGGAAAAAAAAAAAAAGAAAAGAAAAATCTCTCTTTCAGTATCACATTCTCCATGGAAAATTTGATTCTTTCGTTCATTTTTCGAATGAAACAAACAAAAGTGGAAAGGAATATAGAGGAAGGAAGAGCTTACCGAGCAGCTGCATGTGCGGTGTCAAATCCACCTATTCAGACACCAAAGAGAAAAAAGAGGAAAAATGGGAAAACCCATCTAATCAGTCATCACAATCGGGGAAAAAAGATTTATGTTATCTACAATGTTGCCCTAATAACCAAAACAAAGTAATTTCATTTTTCTATTTTACAGAAAACATACCTAAATAAACTTGTTTTCCACAGTCCCTACATCAACAGCAAAGGCAAAACATAAGATTATATGATTGAAGAGATGAAGATATGAAGAAAGTCGAGGAATCGGTAAATGGATCGGATTGAGTAGGATAGAACGAACCATATGTGGGACTCCCACCGGCCGGTTCTCCGGTAAAAGGTAACGCCACGGTACTGGGAGCTTCTAGACCGGGGGCCACGGCGGCTCTTCTTCAAGGGCTGAGCGGCTTCCAGGGACTTGGCGGTGGAAACGCCGGCGGCGACGCTGAGTGGCTCCGACTGGCAGAATTTGACTCCAACCCAGTGAGCTCGAGGGAAGGCGGCGGCGCCACCGCAGGAAGTGGTCCCCATTTCGGACTCTTCCATCGGGAAAAACTGGCGGGTCACCGGCGGCTCATCGTCGTCTTCATGGGTCACTGAGAAGCCGAATATTTTACTGCTGCGCTTTCTCTGCTGGCCCCTCTCTCCGTCATCTTCATCGGATCCGTCTTCGATGACTACAGCTGACGAGCTCGAATTCTCGTTGGAAACCGATCCGACCCTTTTGCCCTTGTCGTCGATGGAGTCCACAGAGGTCTTCTGTGAAGAACAGCCCTCCGATTCATCGTCCCTCCTCTGATCAGGCGAGTCGTTGAGATCCCACATTGAATTTTGGGGATTTTTTTTTTCTTTCCCTCCAGAAAAAGCGATGAAATACAATAATTGTTTTCACCAGGAAAAAAAAACCAACAAAAAAAAAAAGAAAAACCTCAAAGCTCAGTCGTCAAAGAAGAAAACCTACGACTGAGAGCTGTGTAGGAAAAAAAGGTAGTTGGGGGGTTGAGAGATGTTAGAAAATCTTGTATCCTCAACTGCCCAATACAGCATAGACGAGGCGTTTTTCTTCAAGCTTAGCCGAAAGCAGCATCCTTAATACCCCCCTCACTCTCTCTCTCTCTCTCTCTCTCTCCACTTGCATACTTTTTTCAATAACTCATAATTCTCTCTCTCTCTCTCTCCCCAAAAACCAATCTTTTCTATTTTATTTATTTCTTCTCCAGAGGGTGATTTTCAATGATTCAGAAATTCACACACTCATCCCAGCCAGCGTTAACCCCTCCCTCAAAGCCTTTAAACAGTGGAACGAAACTTTACCCTCTCTAAATATCTCAATCCCTATAGGTTGTTTAAAGGAAAATAGGAAAGAAAGAACCGTCTCTTTCTTACACAACTTTCCCACGTTAACAAAATCGAAAAGCACACATCGCCTTCTCTCTCTCCAGCGTTTATCTCTCCATATTACCCACTAATGGAAATAGACAGCGCCAAGACTAAAAGGATGGGTAATCACTCAATTCCCTTTATTAGCTACTAATAATTGTCATCATTCCACGCCCTCAGGCTTCACGTCACAAGTCATCTCCATCTCCGTTCCTCTCTCCCCCTTTCAAATATTTTCATTTCATTTCACCTGGGATTTGCTATATTGCCAAGGTGAAGCAGTAAATAGTGAGATCTGAAAGGGGTTTTTTTGGGAAAACGAAACGGGGTTAGAGGGGAGAATTATTGTGAGTGAAGGAAGAGGGCAGAGAGGCAGGCGGGTTTGGTTTCAGAAAAGGAAATGGGAATAATGGTAGGAAAAGGAAAATCTTTCCAGAAAAGTCCAATCCAAGAGTACGGGAGAGGGCCACATTTTGCTTGTTTCGTTCTTCCAAAAGCAAATCACTGCCTTCCCAAATCTCTGTACCTGTATTTATGGCCTCCTCCCTCCTCCCCACTCCCCTCTTCCCCACGCGTCCCTCTTACTATTGGGCCTGCCTCGGCCCAATTATTTACCACCAACCTACTTAAACTCTTCTTCTCCTTCTCTTCCCATCCCATCATTATTTTGTTTCTCCCTCAAGCTAATTTGTCCTTCTATTTTACTTCAAAAATTAGGCCCGATTACCATGGACCTACATTCAAGGTTAGAATTAAGCTATAATTTTTTTGTTTTTCAAATATTTTTAATTATATATTTCATGCCCTTAACGTCTTACTTAAATGATCCCTAACTCATGAGATATTGGGTATATGAAGATCCCAAACTCAAGTCTCTTTTTATAAGAATATGAGATTTTATTCAAAGAAAAGAAACACAGGATGGATGGGTGTACCTACGTATCTAACTTGAGTTTCTATAACAATAAAGTACGACAACAATATATACTACAAAAAAATTTATATGCTTATTTTATTTTGAAGAAATGAAGTACATTTGAGTAGATGGTGCCACTTGTAACATAAAAGACAAGGTTAAAAATGTTAATTATATGGGTCTCGAAAAGACAAAAAATCTTCAATGAGGCCGGGCGTAGGTGCACGCGCAGGAGAAGAGCGTGACCGATTGAAAGAGAAAATGGTTAAGCCAACTCAACCATTGTGTATGGATTGGATAGATAGATCTGGGATTTAAGATATCAATGGCTGACATCATCACTACATGAAATTTTCATTTTAAAACAATAAAAAAATTAAGAGTGGTGTCGGAGGAGGGAGATAAAAATAAAAACTAAAAATGGGAAAATGAATAGAGAGAGAGAGAGAGAGAGAGAGGAGGTCCACAAGGGGGTGGTGAAAAGATGCCACGTCAGAAGGGACAGGAGACAAGTCACAAAAACAAGGGGCCAGGTCAGAGAAAAATATACATATATATGTGTGTGCGCGGGCGCTCTATAGTATGCTGTGCTATGTTATGCGTCTAATCTATCTCTCAACCTTGGAATGGGGTTCAAAACAAACCTTCCAATAATGGAAGTGGGACGAGGCTATGCCATTACCACCCTGTTTTCCTCAAGTAGAAACAGTACTCCTTCAACTCCAACCCCCCCTATTTCTCTCTCTCTCCATCTCTTCAATTATATACAATTCTGGGCCCACCCCCTGGCCCTACCCTTCCTTACACACTCCCTAAACCCCCATGCCTCGTCTCTCTTTCTTCTACCCTTTATGTCTTTTTTAATTATATTTTATTTATAACCCTACCTTTTAAGGCTTGGCTCAAGTACCAGCATAAACTAGTTAAGCTACTTGTATGTTGTTTGACTCGATAGATAGAATATTCGAATTTTGACTCTAAATTGTTCGAGTTTGACTCACTCAAATGATTTATTAAGTCGAGTTTAAGTATTATAATATTTTATTCAAATTATTTATAAATTTAATTAAGTTTTATTATTTATTAAATTATATTTATACTTTCATTGTAAAATAATCCTTGAGTCAAATTTGAGACTAATTTTAGTAACTCGACTATTTTTTAACTCAAATTTCAAATATTTGAAAAAAAAATTCGATTGAATTCGAGTTTGACTCTATATCAATAGGATTAGATTACACCCCTAAGCTCAAGTAAAATAAAAATGGAATAAGATTACGAGAGATAATAAAAAATTTGTGTTTTGTTTATTTAAATCTTTAATCCTGTTTCTGATTTATTTAAGAAAACAAAATCATGATTGGTGGGTAAAAAGTATGCAAAAACTTTTAACTATTATTCTTTTATTTTTGAAATAAAAAATACAATAAATATTTTTTACTAATTAAAAAAATAAAGAAAGAACGAAACATTCTTTTCCTATATTCAAATACAAATCAAGACAAAAGAATGGAATCCTTGATGAAAATTTATATAACTTACCAAAAAAAGAAAGTTAATGAAACAGCATTTGAAATAAATATTAGATAAACTTGAGAAAGCATATAATCTTTACAAAAGATATCAACTGATTTTCACCTGTTTTATTTGAACCATTCATCATCATCATCATATATATATATATATATATATATATATATATATATATATATATATATATATTAAAAATTCTTTGGGGAATCTATTGAATTGATCATCCCAATTTTGTAACAATGTCAAATATTTGGCAAGCAATCCATTAATTCTATATAAACATTATTGTTAATGATCGTTTAATCTTTCGGTATCACGCTGATAACTCTACAAAATAAAGGGGTCCATAAGTGTGTCAACCATCTCTCCGACGACAGCCAAAGAAAAGCAAAGTGGGTAAGATAAAGAATGGAGTTACCAATGAGCCAGATACCTTTCTCGCAGCCTTCTGCTTTTATACTAAATTTATCTCTTTAATTATAGGGAAGATAATCTCGATTAGCGATAAATCTTATTTCTTATCAATAACTAATTCTCCTTTATTATAAAAATTTACGTTCGAGACGACGACTAATACTATGATCCGCTGATAAATATCTCGTGATAATTTCCTCTTTAATATATTTATCCATAACAAACCTCTCATATCCAAGAGGATGGGCCGATCTGTGGACTGGGATCCCGCATTTATAGCTAGACTCTACCGTCCTGCTAGCTCCCACATTGTTTTAATACAATAAGCCGTCTTGGGCCACTTCATGATGCGGGTCATGAAGAGTTCCTCGCAGCTCTAAGCCTATCGGCAGTGGGTTTTAGGCCCCAAAGGTCACGGCACTCACATCGCCCCCTTCCTCGCTAAAGGTCAAGGCTTCTTCAATCGGGGAAAATACGTGTTTTTATACCTCGGTTCTTTGGCAGTAGTCAAGCGGACTAGGAGAGCACGTGCATTAAACGTGTGGGAACTGCATCGCTTCAACATCAATCGTTTACCTCGACATCACTAAGAGGAGCGCGAACGAGCCACTCTCACAAGAGCAACCGTAGGTGAGCTAGCTCCAACCCATTTCCTTACATAACTCCTCCGCGCCATCCCGTCCCACGTCAAGAGAGGCCTGGGGTCAGGGGTGAACATGACATTTTGTTCTTACTAATCTTCAAGTCAATCTCTCAGAGCTCTCCTAAGCAAGGTTCACTCAAGAGCCTTGCCAAGATCGCCGGCGGGTCTCGCTAGTTTCATCCACCCGATCACCACCTGAGGGAATAAGACTCATAGCCCCGCCTCGTGCAAGGAAGAGAAAGAAAACAAAAGAAGGTCGACAGATCAAGACTCGGGGTTTCAAGATAAGACTAAAAGGTTTCCATGGATTGCGGACTCAATCTCTAAAGGAGCCAACCAAGGGGAGAAAGGATGATATGTCTAACTTCTCTACTGGATTTGCCACGTGGATGCGCCCGTAGGCCAAAGGGTCTCGACAGCCGGGGTGCTAGTCACCACTTCTAGGCTCTGCGAAACCCTAGGTGCCCTTGGCCCCAACAAATTATTAAAGCAACTGGCCACGAGGTGCATCATATCAAGGGTTTGCACATGGACCAACAAGCAAGGCATCGTTTTGGACCTGTGCTTTAGTCCACAAGCTTAGAGTCATAAGTCTGGGCCTTTGAAATCACAACAAGCTTTAGAAATGTGTCTACATTAAGAAGCTCCAACAAATTTACTACAAGTCCGGCTTGAATAGGCAACACTGCTTGGGGACCACAGCCCACTTTAAGCCAACAAGCTAGAATGTGAAGTCTGCAGATTAAAAAGTGCCAATTGGTTAAGAGCCACAAGTCTAGCCTTAAGAAAGGCCGCTTTGCCTACAAGTCCGGCTCGAAAAGGCCAACAGCTTAGCCACAAGTTCGACCTTTTGAAAGTGACAAAGAGTTTGTAGCCATAAGCCTGGGGTGACAAGAAAAGTCATTAACCTACGTGAGCTACAAGTCTAGCCTTAAAGTGGCCAGTAGCTAGAGCCACAACTGACCTCAAAGTGTCACACTTGTAGCCTGTAAGTCCAAGAAGAAAAAGCCGTCACTACGAGCCAAGTCTGGGCCCAAGAAAGTAATGCAGACTTAGAGCCGTGTCCCAAGATTAAGAAGCGCACTACTGGAGCCACAAGTCCGGGCCTCCAAAATGTACACAGCTTAAAGCCACAAGTCTAGCCTTAAGAAAGGGTCGTAGGCTTAAAGCCACAAGTATGACCTTAAGAAAGGGCCAACAAGTTTAGAGTCACAAGTCTGGCCTTAAGAAAGGGGCCACGGCTAGAAACAGTTCCCAAGATTAAGAAGCGACAATCGCTAGGAGCCACATTCGACTTTGAAAGTATCAAATGAAGTTAGGAGCCACATCTGACTTTAATGTGTCAAGAAGCTGGGAGCCACATCTAGCTTTGATATGCCAAGAGGATATTAGCCATATCCGGACTTTTTTAAAAAAATCGGGCAAAGAGAGGGACAACAAACTATGTTCAGCTTTTAAAATGCTAGTAGGATATCAACCATATCTGGGTTTTTTTTTTTTTTTTTTAAATGCCAGGAGAACAACAACCATGTCTGGACTTTTAAAAATGCCAGCAGAACAACAACCATGTCTAGACTTTTAAAATGCCAAGCAGATAACAACCATATACTCAGATTTCAAAATGTCGCTATAACAACAACAATGTATGACTTTTAAAACGCTGCCAGAGACAATAACTATGTCCGACTTTCGGCGAGCGCGCCAGGATATCAAATCCATATCCGACTTTTGTGAGTGATAGCAGGATATCAGCCATATCTGGACTTTTGAGAGTGGGTTATTGCAAAGATTGAAAGAGAATGCTTTAGAGAAAATTTTATTGATAATACCTCTTACAGGATCGCGGCTTTCTTCGATCTCAGTCCGCGATTAGTCATTCTTACTTTGTAAGCGTTCAACATGACTTTGCAACTTCTTTATCTTTCTTGCTTGATCCTCCCGCTTTCTCTCCATGTCTTGACGCCAATGAAGGAATTGATTTTCGCAATCGATCATATATTGCCGACATCAGAATCGCGCTGACGAACCGAGCGCGTGGGGAGGGGAACTTCCGGCCGGCCGCGGTGGCGAAGGGCTACTGGGATAGCCGCTGAGCCGTTCGCGACGCCGTCGATGAGACTTTTATTCAATTCTCACGGGACGCAAGGCACTGTTGTTACCGATCGCCCGACTGGGGCATCAACACATGCATGCGGAACCTCGCAAATAAAAAAAGAGGTCCGACGATGATGTATCGGCCGCTCCGATGATTGCCGTAAGAAAAGGTGGAGAAGAGAAAGGGAAGCCGAAGCTAGCACAATCGAGTCGTGATACCTTTCCCCTCGTAAGTCTTTTGTTTTATACTCGAATTCCCTTTATTATGAATATAATCTCACAATTTTGGTGATAAATATTCCCATTCTTTTATCAAAAGACTAATTCTCTCTTATTAAGTGATTTATGTTTTTAGACGTACGATTGAGTATCTAGATCCAAGTGATAAATATCAGGACGCCTAAAATCAAGGTCTGGGCTGACAACCCACAACTCATGAGGAATCTGTACGCCTTGTATTATGCTGACATATATACGAAAGCAAAATGGCTACATCGCCTATACCATTATACTCATCAAAACATATCTAACTTAATTATATTATAATTTGCCAAGAGTTTGGACATACTTCTGCATTACAAATATATATTAAAATTGATAATCCTAATACATGTTTTATATATATATTCAATCAAGCCATAAGTCGGCTTTTTTTTTTCAAATGGGTCTCTAGTTCAGCCATCGCCTTCCTGACGCCTCCCTATACTCAAATAATATTCCTCAACAGGTGAGCAATTGCCCAAGAGCCGAATTACCCTAAATGGATTACTCCCACCCAAGCGTCAGCATACGCAACGATTCAACGTGAAACACACACCTGCCAAATACGATCCTACTCAACGTCTACGCTCAATCCCATGTCTCGAGTCCTCAACCGACTTCACACTCGCTGCCACGTGATGAGAAAATGCCCGCTTTCAAAACAAAAGATTTTTGTTCGGGAAAATCACACTACCGAAGTTTCAGAAAATATCGATCACCATTCAGTCGAATTGTTTGATATTCGAACAACTACGACTTCATCCGGCTGACCACGGACAACTCCCTCCAAAGGCGATTCTTCTAAAATCTTCTCGAAATTCTCTACAAACATTTTCGCTTTCCAATTCCATGTCATGCACTCACTCATAATATCCTGAGGCGTCTAAAGGCATATAATGCATTATGTCATTTCCAACCATTCATGCTAATATATTTACATGCATATCATCAACAACATAAATTAAATCACCACATCACGTTAATTACATCAAATTCCCCTCAGATTAACATACAATCTGCCACACCAAGCCATTCATCCCAGCAATATTTCATGCACAGTCACATTTAATTTTTCGTCAAACCAATGCAAACCAGTATTGTTTTTAGCATCCTTGTAAACCCAGAGCAGGCAATCATCCGCGGGGCAAAACACTATCAAACATCTGCTCCACTTCTCATGAACCCAAATCCAACTTAATTACTTTCTACCATACACACCAAAACATAATTTAATGCATAACCATCACACAACCACCCAAAATACCTTACACCAGCCCAAAACTGGGTTCAAATACCCCAACTCTGGGATCGACTAAACGGCCACTCACTACCTCAAAGCAACTCCATACGATTAGCCACACTAAACAAAATGTAATCTAAGTAGGAGAAAACCCCTACCTTCCTGGATTGTCATTTAAACTCCCCTTAAAATCTGCATCACTTATAGCCCTTACCGCGGGAGCAATCTTGTTTCTGTATCGCCGGAACCGACGATCCGACGCAGAATCCCAGAGAATGTAGCTTCTCTAAAAATCTCACCCTTCTCTCTCTTTCCTTTCTCTCTCTATTTCATTTCTCCCAAACCTGTCGAGAGCTTGGGTCAAGATCGTGGACAAGTGACTGGTCCCCTCATGCCACATGTCAAACTCCTATGCCCTTACAAGATTACACCATATCCCCATCCATCCATTTCGAGATTTTCACCCAAATCTGGGATGACGCCATGCGCTCCCATGCGAGCCCCACTCGCTGAGCTCAACGCTTCGACTTGCTCACAGATTTACACGCGGCGCCTTAAGCCACCTGGCAAGGTGCCAAGTGTCCTACACTCACCCTCACGTCAAAAACTAAATCTCGATCGGTTCTGACCCGACTAAACTGACGCAGAATCAGATTTCATGAGACAACCCAATAGTGAAGTCCTTCATTTCACATCCGAGATCTAGAAAAATTCCAGATTTTGACCAAAATTACCATTTTGCCTTTTTTCAGAAAATTGGAATTTTCTCGGGTCTTACAAATATCCTGCGCTTAATTTCCTCCTCACTATATTTATTCATAACAAACTTCTCATATGCGATAAGATTTATTAACTCCAGGACTCTGATCCCATACAAGCAGGACTTCACCACACGTTACTCGATAGCTTTAACACAAGAGCTATCCGACCGCTTCATGATTCGGTCCATGTGGTGGGCCCGCGGGAATACACTATCGGGGAAGAAGAGTTTGGGCCCCAGCGCCACAGACTCACAACATCCTTTCTTCTCTTTATCAAATCATTGGGATAACAATATGATATTCCAACTTTATGATAAAATTGGATGAACCTAAACTTTATAGTTGTATAATATAGACTTCAACCATCTTTTCTTATTAAAATTTTAAATCTAGTTCTAATTAATTCTTAGAAAAGGGAACAAGAAAATCAATGATTAATGTTGTTACCTTGAGCGTCACGACCTCAGGCGCGGCGGGCAGTACAAACACAAAAGGGCGATCGGTGACGGAGGGCTTGCCCAGCCTCTAGATGATTAAATCCAACAAAATACGAGAAAGAGGAAGAGAGTTCGTGCGGTTAAGATTGCATACCTACTCGCCGTGGGGATCTTAAGATTTATAAAAAAATTGTTGAATTCCTCCTGTCTCCCGGGAATGAATCTCTCGATTTTAGAGATAAATCCATTTTTCCTTATCTATGATTGATTTTCCTTTATCAAAAACTAATTATTCCTTATCAAAGATTATTCCTCCGAGAAGTCTAAGATTTGGAAACTGTAGAATTTGCGGATCATGCCACTGCGTATTTCATGCTTTGTTTATTTATCAAAAGCAGACTTGTCGTATCTGAGAAATGATGGTCGGCTAGGAGACTTAAAAAACTAGACGGGTCACGTTGGGGCTGGCCTTTGAGAAGATACCTTGTATTTCACATACGGACTTTTGGATTCTCCCATCTAAATAATGCCCTCCAATTTTAATACGATGAATGGGCTTAGACTGCTTCACATCGTAGGTCATGTGAGCCTTGGACCAAACAGGCCCTAGACCCATTGAATATTGAATCTAAAGACCATGACAATCACAATTAAGTGAGTCATGACCGACTAATAAAAATTACAGATGATAAGTAGAATATAAAATAATAAATTATCAAAGTTAAAACAATATCTTTGGAACTATGATACCATAATGGGAAAAAGATCAAGACAACCTTTGTTTACAATGCAAGTTTTATTTTCCTATTTTATATTATATGTAATTTTTATTGTGTTTTTCATTGAATTTTCAAACCCTATATTTAACTATTTCTTGAAAAAACCAAAATAGAAACAAAAAAAAATCAAACAAACAAACAAATTATGGAATAAAAGATATTATAGTAGTTAAGAAAAGTGTGAACAATGATTAATTCATAGAATTAGGACTATGACTATGCATATCCTTCTCTTTTCTTTTTCTCCTACACTAATAATTGTACATTAATTGATGTGATTTTTGCTTGTATTTGAAGGGGCTAACCATATTGTAGCATGATTTGTGGAGTTATATCATTTTCTTGGGATCAATTCTCATGCTTTAATCATGGAGGATTGAACTCCAAGTGAGGAAGTCGAAGTTGGTGATATAACCCATATGGCATTGAGTGAAGTTTGTACTAACCAAACATTGTTTGTTTAAACAATAATTAATTTACTTAAAAAAGCATTTCTTTTTAATTTTTGTGAAGAGGAACCCTTCTTATTATATAATGTCTTATGAAGGACACCGGGGTAATGCCCATATAAAACAAGTTAGGAAAAAGATATAAAGTGATAGGTTTGCCCTTGAGAATGAGGTTTGCTTTACATCATAAAATGGTGGAAAGGGATTACAGGAGATTCTAGTTTGAATCCTTGTTAGAACATGTTATTGTAAAATAATATACAAAATAAATAAATATAAAAATAAATGACAGGTTTAACCCCTCATAACAATTAGAATATATAATATTGGGTTTTAATTTTATTTTATCTCCACCTACACCCAAAAAGAATTAATGAAGCTAGCTAGTGCGTGTTTCACAATGATTAAGATGGGCTTTTCTAATATTTATTTTCAGTCACAATAACACCATGTACAATTTAGGCCATGACACATTGTTATCAAGATTTAGGTTTGAATTTACTTAGGATGAGATATGGATAACCATCTTTCTCTTTGTGGGGCTCACCATATGTGACTTGTCCACTCCAAGCCAACTCCTACCTGCTTTGCAACCTCCCATTCCAAGCTTGTATTATGTGGGTATATAAAGTTATTGAATAAAAGTATATGTTGAAGGAGTCTTATTTATAATTTTGAACTAGACGAATCATCTTTTGAATTCATAAATATTCAAGTTAAGATCTCCATCATTTTATTTAGATGATTGATGTTGTTATTACATGATTTTTATATGAAATTAATTTGGTTTTTATACATGATTTTTCTTGTCAAAGTATAATTTTGGAATCTTCTTAAGTTTTCAAGAAAACCTTTATACACAAAAAACTTTATTTATATTATTCCCCAATTCTGTATTATGAGTATTACTCTTCTTGGATTCGAGCATGCATCCTGTAAAAGCAATAAATTCATCTTATTCTTTTATCGGCGAGTCGTATTTTAAGAATTTCCGAATCACTAAAAGATTTATTTGAAAATGTCTTTAAAAATTAAGACTCTATTATTTATGAGGTTAGAAACCCTTTAATATTATCATTTTTTGGGTGATCATAATATTTATTATTATTATTATTGTTATTGTTTTTATTAGTTCCCTTTATAATTATTGGTTCCCTTTTTTCATGGATGTGCCTTACAATTAATTTTTTTACGGTATTTATGCTATTGTTAAGATTACGTCATATGCCAACTTCAACCTTGTTCGAATAAAATAAATTCATGTAGAGATGAAATAAAAAATTATGGGGCTTAAAGTTTAAACGTCACTCCTTGTTTGCTCCTTTGTTTATAAAACAAATGTACAAACAAGAAGAAACTATCAAGAAATAGGATACTTAATAGCTGGACACCAATAAAAACAATGCTAAAATAATACAAATCATCTTATTCTCTTTGTCGAGAAGCATTTTAAAAAAAATAAATAAACAATTGTTTTCCCTTGTTCTTTTTTTAGCCTTATTCACACAAGGGATAAGAAGGTACAAAGGCTATATCACATGTGGCATCACCAGGGCCTTCAGGAGGAAAGAAAGCCATATTTGATATTCCTAGCTTGTAGATTACACAACCTTTTCTTGGGAAAAATGTATTTAAAATTCCTCATACATTGCATCATAAACACCCATTTGAACCAAATATCTATTTTTTTATTTTTTTTATTTATTTATTATATTTCAAATAGTGTAATTATGTACTTGGGAACATCAGGAAAATATATGCTATAAGCCAACGTGTGTACTTCCCATAAAAGGAACCATTCTATTAAAGGATTTATCTTAATATTTTAATCGAGAGCCAACCAACCTCTCTTGGGCATCCGAGGAGATTCATCTTCTCTAATGGGGTTTTCTCAATTCTATCAGTGTTGTTGAATTTTTTTTTTTCTCTTTTATCATTTTCATCCATGACAAGTTGTACACAGATCTTCTCAGGATACCCATCACCACACCAATCAATGAGTGTAGGAAAGAAAAGGGTTTTTGATTACCAATCAGTCAAATCAAATCAAATCAAATCAAATCATCCCCACCATTTTTTATTTTTAATTGTTCTTGGGGGTCCAAACCCACCTATTTTAGTTTGAAAGGTAAAACAAAAAAAAAAAAGATAAAATAATATAAAATAAAAGCATAATTCTACTCCACACCACAAGGGGAGATTGTTGATCGGTTGGTTTGGTCAAGATGTTGAAAACAATTAACAGTTTAAACGCAGAAAACTTGATATTTTTTTAATTTAATATCAAAAAAATAATTTACTCTAATTATCTGAATTTGATATTTTTATATTTTTTAGAAAAAAAAATAACCAAAAACATGTTTGGTTCTGTTTTTAAAAAGTAATGTAAGATAATGTGTAAATTGTGTATTTTTAAATTTGTTTTTTTGTAGTGTTTTTTATTCTTTCTATATTTTTTAAATAAAAAATAATTTTCAAAAATTATAAACAATCATACCCAAAAATGTATTCTTCATGTTTTTTTTTAATTTTTCAGAACAAATATAATAATTTTCAAAAAAGGGTAACCATACATGATGTTGAGTTCTAAATATAATATTAGATATGATGATGCTTTGTATTGATCATTTTTATTTCATAGGAAGAAGTCAAGTATGGGATAGTGTTTGTCATACTCATACCCATATGGTTAAGGAATCAAAGATTGTGGTCTCAATGAGTGTTTCTAGATAAGATTGAGTATAAAATATGAACGTGAGTCATGTGTTCATATATATATATATATATATATATATATATATATATAAAATATTTACACTTTGTGTGGCCATGTGCAGTTGGGGGGGCTGTTTTTAAATGTGATTTTATGAGGACCACCTAACTGGGTGGTAGAGATAAGGTATCTCAAAGCTTCCTAGTCCTATGATCTTATTCTTCCCTCAATAATTCTGTTCAACAAATCCTGGGTATTATTAATCAATCTAATTGGGTTGTCACTTGATTATCTTTTTTTTTTTTTTAATATAATGATTTGATAAGTAGATGGAACTTGCGAAATAACGTGTTCCTGGCCTAGTTCCATGATTTTTCTTTTTAATATTCAGAGAAGTAACTACAAAAGACAGGAAGAGGCTTAGGGATAAAGATTAATATGTTCTGATTTTTTTTTTTTTGTCTTACTGAATTAAGTATATGATTTTGATTTCAACCCATGACTGGAGGAAGGAGTGTAGTTGAAAACCTATAAAAACAAAAAGGAAAGAGAAAAAAAAAATACAGAGAATTTGGTCTATTTGGGCATGTTTGGTTTTTGTTTTTTGAAACTGTTATTTATAACAGTTTTCAAAAAACATAAAAAACACTATTTTGATGTTTTCTAGGTTTTTTGAAATTTATGTTTTTTGTGTTTTTCAATAGAAAAAAAAATTGTGAATCATCATATGTGTTCTTTATGTTTTCCTTATTCTTGCTATTTTTTAGAACAAAAAACAGTTTTCAAAAACAGAAACCAAGTAAATCCTTTAATTAATATTTTTTGAAAACTGTTCTTAAAAATAATTTTTGAGAACATATAAAATATCATTTTAGTGTTCTCTGAAAACTCTTTTGGGTCTCTAACTTTAATGTTTTCTCATTTCTATGTTTTATTTATTTTTTCATAAAAAAAAATAAGAATCAAACATTCCTTATTCTCATTGTTTTTTATAATAGAAAACAGTTTTGGTAATCAAAGAGACCCTTTGTATTAAAAATCAAATTGAATTGGTTGAATGAGAATGGAAAGAGTGGATTTTAATCTTTAAAGCAAGTTGAAACATGGGTTGACCATTCACAACACAACCTACCAATTGCCAGCTTTAGCTACCAAAATGGTATATTTCCTTCAAATTTCCAACATGGGTAGCCAATACCAAATAGCCAAACCCCAGTTTACAAGGTATTTATAGAGAGAATTAACAGGAACCCAATTCCACCAAGAAGCCATGGGAGGTAATGTCAAACCAAAATAGAACCCCATGTTCCCATTTGGTTCCATTTGTATCATTTCTCAAAAATGGGGGCATACATTGGAAACAGATTTGGAAATGTCTAGACGTATGGGAAAACAAGTGGGTGTTTAATGACACTTGAAACAGCCAAAATGGAACAAAATGTCAAAAATGAACAAGGGAAAAGAGAGAAGAGAAGAAAACAGAAAACACTGGAGAAATGCCCATGTTCATCTATATGCTATAAGTAAAAACCACTTTACTTCCCTTAATCCTTTTCATTGCTATTTCCTAATGTTTCTCCTCTCAAATATGAATCCCACTTGTTTTAAATCTTGCCCATTCTGTTAAAAATTTTGGAGCTTCTTTCTTATTTCCATTTCCATTTTTCATTTCTATTTGCCTTCTCCATCCATCTCTGGTTAAAGGGTCCCAATTTCCAATAAGTACAAAGTCCACATTGATGGAGCAAAAGTGGATACAAATATACATAAAAGAGCATTCTTCTTAGAAGTGAAGCAGTTAATAATAATATCTTCCCCAACCAACCCCATAAACCAGAAAAACAAAAAAAATAAAATGAAGCATAATAATAATAATAGAAGGTGCAGCCCCTCAAGTGGGTTTTACCAAAACAGCAAGGGCATTGAATGGTGTCAAAAAAATTGGACTGTAACTATAATGGTAAGTAACACCTTGTATAACCTTCCCCAAATGGAGTGGTCCCCCATAGTTCATAAAAACAAAAGAAATGGTCCCATAAGCAAAGGGGACACCGACAACCCAACTCTTCGATTTTTTTTTTTTTTTTGGGTTTTTCTACCAGGGTAACTTGCTACAAATATCAGGAATCATCATGGATTATTCTAGGACAAAACTTTAGCTTATAAGCATATAAAGGCAACAACCCCTCTCCACTCGAATAGGAAAAGCCAGAGCTATAAGCTAGAGGTCGCTTGTTTTATATGCATTTATTGATTGATGTCAAACTTACAAAAGTGAAAGACAATGCAAAAAAAGAAGAGAATGGGAGGGGTGGGGGACCATTAATTCAAGAAGAAGAAGAAGAAGAAGAAGAAGTAGAAGAATGGCAATAAGGCATCATGCCCAATTGCTGTCTATGTGGTGGAAAAAGGCAATAACTTGTGGATCTTACGACTCTTTCACGTGCCCCATATGTGCTTATATTTACATTTTCAGCTCAATGCTAGATGCTCTTTTTTTTATTATTATTATCATTATTATTATAATTTATTTTTGAATAAAAAAACAAACCCATACTTTAATGATTGCAGCTTACTCATACTTGATTCATACGAGGAAATAGAGTGTTTGCCTAAACAGGAGCCCGGTGATAGGAAGAAGAAGGCATTGGGGGTGTGGGGGTCCATTGTCTCATACACCTTTCATGCGTCTCTCACCGAAGCATTCACCCCCTTTTGATTCTGACTATTCTTGTGTTTTTAGGACGTACCCACCAAATTCACCCTGCCACAAGAAATACCCCATTCAGTTTTCTTTGACACTGTTTTTTTTTTCTTGAAGATTATAATAAATGGGTGTTTGGTCAGGAGGAAAGGATAGATGGGAAATTGAAAGGAAAGGCACATGTGGATTACCCATGTATGATAAACAGGCTGGTTCCCCCCATCAGTTAAGAGCCTAAGTTGCCCAATTCTGCATGCGACATGGAAATTTGAAGGCACACAGACTGTTTATGCTGGAGGTTGTAGCCCTTATTAAGGGCAAAAAATGGAAGGGTGCCCAAGTATTGTATAGTCTTTCCTTTTGGAAACTTGCCATTAACAACAATGCAATTGATCTCAACTAAACTGTCTTTCCCTATGCTGGTACAGATACTAGAGGGACACCCTCTAAATCATTGGCACAAGCATATCTTTTGCAGGCCACCCGAGTGATATGCTTATTTAGTAAACGGTCAAATTTCATGGGCCAATTATAGGCAATCAGCTTAATCTTGTATAGTGTTTTATTTTATTTTTGTTTTTGTATTTTTAATTATAAGGTCTGTAAACAGACATTAACAAATGGATTGGTTTGCCAACAACATGATTGCGTTTGGTGGGATTTGGGGGGTCTGCCTGGATCTCAGTCATGGGGTCCTATTTTACTCAATGTCTTTCAATGAATAAGCATATTTCTCACCTTCTCATTGTTCATTCAGTTGACGATTGATCATCTTTTTTACTTTCAAAAATATTTATTTAGGTAATATAATAAAACTCTTGGTAGGACCATGACATAACTAACAAAAAATCTGACTACAGAACAATACTGTTTTTATGCTATTCAGTCCTTATGGCTTCTTGTTGGGAGGATTGCAGCCATTATAATTTCACCAGAACCCAAACTTAATAATAACCCAATTCCAAAAATCTGCTCTGAATATCAGAACCATGACTCCGCTTGTTGTATATCTAAATCCGCTGCTGCAAATTTATAACCAAACCTCGATGAGCCCTTACCATTTGAGGCGCGGTACCTGGGTCAAGGGCTCGGTCCAAAAGCTCGAGCCTCCATGGACCCAGAAGAGTCTTATGGGAAGGTGTAGGCATCTTCTAGACCGAACCCCAACATTGCCCTTGCATAGATTTTAATTGAGATGTTTTGATAGAATACCCAAATTCAATATGAGAGCCAAACCGAACGAACATATTAAGTGGGAGAACCTCCCATCCTTTAACGACCATATTAAGTGGGAGAACCTCCCATCCTTTAAGAGCCACCCCCACAGTTTTTTGTGAAGCCGAAATGTGATCGTATCGTTGCCCACCACTAGAGAAAAGCGTATGCCCACGGACAGCCCACTTTGGATAATTTTCACCCTAGACCCTTTCCTACTATGCTCTGCCTCTCAATGAAATCACCAATGAAAAGTACCCAAGCCCAATAGAAAAACCCAGACTAAGAGACCGATCTGATAAGTAAAAGAGAACCTCTCAAGCTTAAGCTTAAGTACCACTCTACAATTTCTTGTGAAACAGACGTGTGATCACATCAGGTTTAGAAAGCAGAGCACAGAACCAAGAATTTTCCTATGCCAGAAAAGGCTCATTCGGTGTGGGGTGAGAGACTACCCTGTTCTAGCATATCCTACAGACACTGCTACACTGTCTATATACCTGGATTGAGATGAGAATAAGGAATGCTGAAATCAAATCAGCCCCTGCACCAAGTTCATTCGCTAACATGAAACATACAGAAACACGCTACTATTTGATGAGGCTACAAATTCAGATAAACATCCAGCAAGCATTCATAGAATTACTTAAATAGAAAAGACAGTACAGAAGCATAGAAACCAGGTGTTCAGGGAAAGTAATTTTTCCAAGTTCTAAAACAGAAATGAGAACTATAAATCGCAGTCAAGTATCAACTTCCTCTTCTTAAAGTCTTAAAAGCAACTCAGATTAAACTGAATAGAAGCCACGCCAAAACTTTGGTTTGAAGTCAGGAAGACACACCAGAAAGCATGCTCCTAATGGTCCTGCCCAGACTGTTGCAAACAAATTCAAGAAGTAAGAGTGTCGTTTAGCGACAGCGAGGCCATTAGATCTGTTGGACTGTTCACCTGTTGCTGAGCAACATTCCTCAGAACTTCCATAGCCTCAGCAACTTTAGCTTTTAAAGCTTCTGGTGATTCTAGCAAGTGCAGAACCTCGGTCTGGTCCATCTCTAGTAACATGCCTGTCACCTTGGCTGCCATTTCATGTTCCAGCTGATCCACAAGTGGGTACAGATTCTCACCCAGCAACTGCACACAAAACCCCGGAGGAAGATTCCAACAATTAGACTCCACATCATACCAGGTTATACAAGTCATCCAAGGATTTCTAAAAAATGTACATTAAAAACTTACTGTCCTCTGCTGCTCAGGTGGTGCATTTGCAAGGGCTGTAGCCAGCGCCCCAATGGGCATAGGTTGTGAGATTGCAGCATCACGGAATGGCATTCCACCCATCTCATAAGGGGCAGAAAGCATGCCTCCAGGAACACCAGGAATGGGAACATCAGACATGTTACGCCCAGGAGGATATCGGTAGACACGTCCCCTAGGCATCATCTGTGAGTCAAAGAAAAATTGAGGGAGATTTGGGAGGGTAAAATCACTTGGTAACCTTAAGAAGAGATAAATGAGATAAACCAAAATAAGAGATGAGAGAAAATTTTAATCATACGATTATAACATACCTGTTGCTGCATTAGTGGTAGTGGTTGCTGGGTTTGTTGCACTGGCCCTGCTCCAGATCGACGGCCCGCTGGCCGCTGATTTGGCTGACCCGGCTGAACCATAGGAACAAAGAAATTTGGCATGGGAGCTGCACCAGGCCTCATCCCAGGAACAAGTTGGTGCTGATACCCAAATCCAGGCTGACACATAATGTAGTCATGGATGAACACTGTTATTTAGCTAATTCTCTAATTAGGTCTAACAACAAGAAAGTAAGCCAACATTTACATCTCTCTTTTGTTTTTACAATCCTTTAGGAAATATATAGGTTGGCAATTGGAATATGCACTGATGTTCAAGTATATCTATGACAGATCATTGATTTTCCGAGGATATGAAACAAGAAGCAAAATGAATGTAACATTCAAGCAAAACCACCTACATTTAGTGAAAAATCAAGAGGGGACAAAATGAAGGGGTGCTAAATGTGTATTTATGATTGTTCCACTTTGGCAGCTTTGACTTTCTAATAGTGGATGGCATGCTTAAAAAATCCATCCATGTTTATAATGATGCCCATAGCCATCTTTTTTTTTATCGATAAACTTCACAAATATATAGATCAAAAGAGTATATAGGAAGTATAAGAGGTAAGCAGAAAAAATGTAAAGCAGGGCAAAAGCAAACAAACTATAAATCTAGATGTCAGAAGTAGTGGGAAATACAACCAGCTAAAGAAGTCTAACTTAGGATAGACACAAGCCCAAGAAAAAAGAGAGTTACAAAAGGAAGACTTTCCTCTATCTAAGGAAAAAGCCACATCCTCAAAAATGATCTTGTACCTCTCTTTCCAAATAACCCACAGCAAGCACACCGGAACAGCCCTCCAAAGCTTGGAATCCTTTTTACCAGCACCAAGCTTGGATGCCCATAGCCAATAGTTGCAATCAGAAGTAATAATAAAATAAAATTCTGTTGCCATACTTTGCCCACAAACAACTAGAATCATGCACAAGGACCTGTTTAACTAGCAGATATTCGAATGTCTTAAGATGCTTGCAAAACATGTACCTCAACAAGAAAGAAGCTACCATGTCTACCTTCTAAACTCCACGAATAATAGATCTTATAATCAGCCAAATAAACACATGCATATCATTACACCCAAGCCTCAAGGACACCGAATTAATGAACCTACATACCACCCATAAAAACTACCATACCAATTGCTAACTTTAAATCATGCAGTATGCACAAACTTGAAAGCAAAAAAATTCTGCAACATAAAAATTACACATAAAACTGAAATTGAAAAGGAGTTATTAACAGACAAGAAAATAGGTATTACTTGGGGAGGGATAATAGCAGGGGGTCCTTGACCGTAGAATAGTTGTTGTCCAAGACCAGGAGCACCAGGGGGATACATGGACATTCGAGGGCCTACTGAAGGTGCCATTGCAGGTGGACGCACTTGTGAAAATTGCGCCTGCATAGCAAAATAATAATACACCTACTTGAGTGAGGAAGAAAAAAATAGATAGTTACTACAATTGCTACCACTTACAATAAATTGCATTGTGGTTAAATTTCAGTCAAAATCCAAAAACCCAATGAAAAAACTTTTCTATCTATAAACAACAGCGTATTTTGGCACTAAAGGTGGGTGGATATTGATGAACATGTTGCATCCCAGGGTTTCTTTAGTGAATAGGTTTTTCAATTTCTATGTTTTTGCAATGGGAAAGGGCCATTTCCCCTTTGAAATTTCACCCGTGCAAACTTGTAATTTCCAATAAGAGACAGTTCAACAATAAGCTCTCTTTATTTAACAAAAATACCTGCAACCTTGCTCTCCGGTCTTCTTTCCGCTGTGCAAGAGCAACATAAAGGGGTTTGCTAGCAACCATTTTACCATTCATGTCCGCAAGCTACCAAAAAGGCAATAGATACTTTAGTATATGAATATATTCATAGAAATATGCAGAGCAGTAGAAACCTACTGCTCGGGATGCTTCTTCTGTAGTTGAGAAGGCAACAAAACCTGATCCTCTACTAATACCATTAGGGTCACGCATAACCTGTTGAATACTCAGAAGGGAGAAAATAAAATAATTAAGATTAGCAACAAACAATTATATGTAAATAACTAATAACACAACATGAATTCATACTCAAGGGACATGAAACATTTTATGTACCTTGCATGAAGTAATAGTTCCAAATTCTGAGAATAATTCCTTTAATTTTTCATCAGTAACACTATCATCTAGGTTTTTTACATATAAATTTAGTCCTTGAAATTTGTCTACAGCCTCCTTCACACTCTGCTCGAAGCGTCCTTTCAGTTCAACCTCTCTTTCAGTTTTTTTCTGGGCTTTCCCAACATACCACTCTTTATCATCAAACTTCTTTCCATTAAGAGCCTCAACAGATCGGGCAGCATCATCAGCATTCTCAAAGTTCACAAATCCAAAGCATTTAGATTTTCCATCTCCATCTCGCATTACTACAGCACTAGTAATTGGTCCATATTCACCAAATATATTCTTCAGGTCTTCATCAGTTGTTGACTCTAGCAAATTCTTTACATATACATTGTTGAATTTTGTCTTAATTGTAGAAGACTCCCTTTCCTGTTTACGAATGAAGGGTCCAACATAAACTTGTTTATCATTCAGTAACATGCCATTCAGCTTGTCTGTAGCATTTTTAGCAGACTCCTCGTTATCAAATTGTACAAAACCATATCCTTTTGACTGACCAGATGAGTCAGTAGCTATCTTGCATGATAGAATAGTCCCAAATGTAGAAAACGTGTCATAGAGGGCTTTGTTGTCGATTGCCTTATCCAAATTCTTCCAAGACAAAAATGAAAAAAAAAAACAGAACAAGCAAAACAAAACAAAAAACAAATAAAATATCATAATCAGTCAAAGAGGGAAAAATTAAAGAAAAACTTTTTATGCACCAGAGGCAGGAATCCAAGTGCATAATAAAAAACAATATATATATATATATATATATATATATATATATATATATATATATATATATATATATATATAGTACCTTGATAAAAATATTAGCAGTCCCACTTCTACGGATACTAGGGTCTCGAAAAGAATACATAATCCTAATCGGCTTCCCATTGAGAGGAGTGAAGTTCAACACATCCAATGCCCGAGCAGCTGTAATTGCCAATAATCATAAAAATGTTGGATGGGAGGATTGAAAATAATAGCAATCTGGAATGTAAAGCAAGAAAGTAACCAGTACAAATACAAAGCAAGAGAGTAACTAGTACAAATACAAAGCAAGATAGTAACCAGTACAAATTACTCGTGTTTTTTTAGCTAAAACTTCGCCAAATATAAATTTTAGCAATAAATCTTCATAAGGATTGAGCCCAAACTAAAATATCAAGATCATAAAAGAAAGCAACAGAAATGAACTCCAACATCTAACCATGAGTCATAAATAGGTCATGTGGCAACATGATGGTATAAATGGTGTGGGTGAAGTGGTCATCGTGGTAATGATACTTAGTAAAACTCAGATAGGTGATTATGGCATGAAGATGATCATGGTCATCGTGGAGTAGGATTTTTTTTTCCTTGGGCAAGAGAGGCTGCGGTTGGTGATAGAGGACATATAGCACAAAGGATAAAGTTTTAAAGGTTAGAAACTTCGTTGAATTAGGAATTCATATCATGTACTTTACAGTGTCCTTGTCAAGAACAGTACAATATAGAATTTACCTGAGAATGTTTTACTACTCTTGCCTCTTCATAACCGCATGAGGAGTGATAGTTTTGATGAAATATATTTTTTGGTACTTTGAATTTTAGTTCAAATTATCCTCAATTGATAGGATATTAGTCCAATGCAGCCTGGTTGCTAGTTCTAGAGCTATTAAAGATTCATGGTTCATATGCCCATCTAACTTAGAAATTAAGTTAGGAAGAGGATTTTCCCAAGTCTTTGTCTGAAAGATCTAGCAGTAGATAATGATGAAAGTAATTTCTCATATCTTCCAGTTGCAAAGTTGAGACTAGCTTACCTTTGTATCAAATTGGTATAATAGCAATCCTTTTAGTTTAGTCCAATACAACGTCACTCATTTAAAAATAACTTTAATTCATAAATTTCAAGAACAGCAAGCCGCTTGAATTCACAAACTTTTGATAGTCAAATAACTTTAATTTATAACTGGCAACCAATAATCCAAAATCTCTTCAACACAAATAATGGAGTCGTAAGAAAAGGAAATCACAACAAAATTAAAGGAAAATTTATGTTTACATGGATGGTGAAAGCAATATTACATTTATATGGACGATAGAATGTAGCTTTAGAGTCACCAAATATTTGAAATGAATATCTTGGAGATGATTATTTTGATGTACTTGTTCCACCCATTTAATTAATTTTCTACAATGAAGCCCCTTGAATTTCAATTGCTTCATCATCCACTTTAGCCAGACAATGGGCAATAGACTACACAACATTTTATAACAAACTCAGACTTGATGGTGATGGGAAAAAAAACAAGGTTACCATGATGAATGCATGACAAACATGATATTAGCCAGTGTTATCAAAGGTAATTGCCTAGACCACTCAGACTATCACATCAGGAGTTAAAGCACGCAAGACAGCTTCAAAGAGGCAAAGCCTTCACAATCACCTTGGGATAGTGCAAAAGCCATACAGAGGATTGCCTTTGACCATGAATTAAGATTAAACATACTAAAATTATAATTTCATTCAATCCAACCAGGTTAAACAAAGCATAAGATGAAATATTTATATTATCAATAATATAGATACTCAAATGGAAAGCTATCCATAAGGTCCTAATGGAAGTGATGACAATTGTATATGCCTGATTTCGTTTTTTAAGGGTTGAGAACATCTTTTTGTACCCTTTGGGTCAGACTCTTTTTTAATATATTTCTTACTTATAAAAAACCTTCTTTTGAATGTTCAATATATATATATATATATATTTTTTTTTTTTGCTTTTTAGATGTTTAGAAATTTAGAATATTGGTTTAAACAGGATGAATATCTGTAAACAATATGACGTTTCTTGTGATATGGGGTATAACATTTAACACTTTGAATAATAATTATTATTATTTTATTAATTTTATAAGACATTGTGAAGGATAAAAAATGAATCGGTCTTGATACATTACTAATATTGTTGAGCATAGAATTGTTAAATATCGTATATTCTTCATTCCCTTACTATACTCGGCTTGTTTTTTACACCTTTCACCTTAAGGCAAGAAGGAGTCTTATCATCTAAATATCCTATTTCGATTCTGACAACACTGATATCAGCTATCCTAATTACGCCACATTTCATATCACAAAACCCATTAAACGCTTCCCCATAACCCATTGGCTCAATTACATCCATCATAATTAACCAACAACAAAAATATATATACGTTCACAAAGGTGGAATAAAATGCCGCTCGACCCATTTATAATGACAATCTCTGCCCACGATCCCAACGCTTTCGAATACAGGCAGAATCATTCTAGATGTGGGTGAGAAAAAACTAGACCCAAGCCCTCCAGATGGTCAATACAGACGCAGAACAACTATTCTAGATGCAAACAATCCCAACGCATTCGGATACAGGCAGAATCATCCTAGATGTGGGCGTGAAAAAACTAGACCCCATCCCTCCAGATGGTCAATGCAGACGCAGAACAACTATTCCCACCAAAGTTTCTTTAACAAAATAAACCAAACAATGACATAATATCCCAAATCAAGAAATCACGGATAATCGATCAGACCTGTGAACTTGAAAACCCAAAACCAGGTTTACAAAAATCAACTAACCATCTTGAGTGTTGCTATAGTTGACATAACCGTAGCCAAGCGAGCGCCGGGTGCTCAAGTCCCTGCAGACACGAACGGACACCACCGGACCCAGATGACCGAATAATTCAAAGAGATGTGAGTCGGAGACGTTTGGTTCTAGGTCACCGACGTATAGCGACGTCGTCATGAACTGGTTTCCACCCCCATTGCTGGCCACTCCGTTTGCAGCAGAAACCGGAGGCTGAGTCAGTGCCTGTGCCTGTGCCTGTGCCTGGACCTGAACCTGTGCCATTCTGCAAATTCCAAATCAATTCCTTCCCCTTTTCTGTAATCCCACTCGTTCCCTAATCCGTAACCCTAGAAATAAAAAATGAGGAGATTTTTGGAGTTTTTTTTCTAACTTTTTAGGGATTTTCTGGAAATGGGGATAAATGAAGTGATAGATGATCGGAGATCAACGCCGAGCGTAAGGACGCCGTTAGGAGAAAGCTAGAGACGACCGGAAGTGGGCAGCACTGACGGCACCGCACCGACTGAGGTGGCGATGGGGTTGGCTATATACATTGAATAGGTGGTGACAAAACCCTAGTGATATTTGGGGATTGAATCTCCACCGTCCGATGGTTTATACGTTTCAAACTGACAACGGTTGCGATGTCCCCGAGGAGGAGAGAACAATGCAGCAATACCCACCTTGCCCTTGGCACGTGCCCATTTTTTTAGCCTCACTTTTTAATTCTTTTAAGAGCGTCTTCAAATATAAAGACAATGAGACTCACATTTTAATAATCACCATTCACCTATTAATTTATTATTTTGTTTTTATGTTATTATTCTTTCATTATTTTTTTATCATAATAATAAAATAATTATTTTAATTATATTTTTATTTTTATATACTTATATTTATTATTTATTATTTTATTAATATTGAATTACTTTTCATATATAATATTATAAAATGATTTTAATATATTGATTTTGTAATAGTAATTTATTTTAATAATTTAAATTTTTGTTAAAATAAATAAATTTAATAATTTAATTTTTTATTAAAATTATTTTGTTGACAATATATATAAATAAATTTTATTATTTTTATTTTATTTAAAATAAAGATTGTTGATTTGGAGTTATATATAATAAAACATTAAGATTTTAATTAATGAATGCAATAATTTCCTATAAAAAAAGTACAAATTCATATTGAAAAAAAAAAACATATAGATTATATCACATTATGTTTTGCACATCAATTACTTAAGCTAATACATTGACTATCATAAACATTATTACTATATATTTCTCATAAATACTTAATTAATGCATTTCGAAGTGCATAATGATCTTTCTTGTCTTTAATTCGCTTATGACGAGCAAGGAACCGTTGAAATATCCGAAGAGATTCCTACACCTAAATCTTCTAAGGCATCATATTCGGTTTATCTCAATGCAAATGATGATCAAGCTCGTATTAACATGCAAACTAATTATTCATCAAGCCATTTGACGGAAATAAAGAAAAAAAAATGTTAGAAGTTAAGAAGACTCGTTTCCTTGCCAAAATGTATAAGGGAAAAATGAAATTATTAAGATATTCAAAATAAGATAAAGTATAAGAGATTAACGGTTTGTCGAAATGGCAAAGGAATCGGAGAAACGTTAATGGTGAAGATCTTTCTGAGTTGAAAATGAATACGATAAATATGAGTTAAACGTGAAAAATAAAAAAATAAATTATGGAAAAATATTATTTCGATTTTGGCTAAATTTGACGTAAGTATTTAAAGATGAAAAAATATAGATTATTTAAAAAATGATTTGCAAATCCCAACATAATGGATTAAGTGGTCCTAATTATGGTAATTTTAGTAATTGTAATAAATATAATGATGGAAAATTATGGAGTGAGCCACCTTAATGGATTTTATAATATTTTTATGTTTGTTAATGTATTTTTAGTATATAACTTTCATTAATATTGTTTTATTTTCTAATGTAATATGATGCTATATAATATAATATTTATCAGTATAAAATGCATATTTTGGTTTTTAATATGTTTTTATTTATTACAAATTTATTTATTTAATATAAACTTATATTTATATTTAAATATAAATAAACTTATTTCATATATTTGTATTCTTAAAATATTATAATTTTAAAAAATGAATGTTTGAATAATGAATAATGATTTTGAGTTGAAAATAGATATTGCTTTTTGAAGTTTAGTCTTTAAAATATGGGCTTCACCATCTTTAAATATAGATAATATATCAATTTTGAATGAAAAATATATATTTTATTGCTCTAATAAAGTATAATAAAAATTGAGACAAAATATGATCCCTAGTGATTTCATTGGCTACTTTTTTTTTATAGGTGTTTTTGAAAACCATGTGTTCTAGTCTTCTACAATAAGAAATATAGGGCATATTTAGTTTATGTTATTGAAATTTGTTTTTTGTTTTAAAAAATAAAAAAAAAAGAAAAATATCGAAAACATGTTGTTATTCTTTTTGTTTTGAAAAAAATTAAAAAAAACATAAAAAAAAAACACTAAATTAAGAAAATACAAAAATAATGTTCACGGTGTTTTCAATATTTGTTTTTTTATAATAGTTTTTGTTCTTTATAACAAAAAAGCAGTGATACACATGTTTGGTAAATGAGACTTTTTTTTTTTTTTTTTTTGGTTCTTCATGTTCTAAAAATGTATGTTTTCAACGTTAACCGTGTTTTATATCAAAAAACGCCTAAAAACTAATTGTTCTTAAAAAAATTGTTTTTCATAATAGTTTTAAAAAATAGCAACAAATAAGATATAGTTTAAGTGGTTAGGAGTTCGGATCGATATAATGAGGGTTTAGGATTCGAGTTTTAATTGTGATAAATTTGTAAGAAATATAATACTCTGACAAATATTTTTTTTTTGAAACGTATAAAAATAAGTTTAAAATATTTTAGATTTTCAAGTGAGTTTGCTTTATAAACAGTTGAAAATTAATTATATAGATATATAAATTTATAGAAAAAAAAACATAATAAAAGTTATTTTAAGCTAATACTAAAAAATATTTAAAATTCTAAATAAATTATATTATATAAAACATAAATAACGGTTTTTAAATACTGTTTTACATTTATCAAGCATGTCTTAATTATCCTATTCTTAATCTTTATCTCAGTTACGGCGTTTATTTAACTGTTTTACAGATTTATTAAAAAAATTAACTGTTTTACAGATATGAACATGTTTTCAATTGACCAATTTTCATCTTTATCTCAATTAAGTTATGCATTTTTTTTTAATATATTATAGTTTTAAGGTAGTAAACCGTTTCACTAGAATTCGAACATGTGACTCATCTCTTCTTATGCCTTTTACATATTAAAAATAAATTTGTGTTAAACATGTATTTTTTTTTATAAAATACTTTATTAAAAGAAAAAAATTACCCTTTTGAAGTGTTCTTTTTTCTTTTACTTTTTGCTCAAAACAACTTGTTATACTTTTTCCCATTAAGAAATAGTAAGATTTGCAAACTTTTTCGAATTATTAAAATAAGATAATGTATGTCTAACTTAAGTGGTAGAATATTAACATTTCAAATAAAAAGATGTTTTGGGTTCGAGTTTAATTAAAATAATTTACTACCTTTAATTTAAAATATAAATAAACCATCCTGAGAAAACTCAGTGAAACTATTGTGATTGTACTCATACTAATAATTAAATTATTGTGATTGTTTTTCACACTGGTAAAAAACGCTTGTAATTTTTAGTTTATATATACAAATTTATTACAATGTTTTTTAATAAATAATTTATAAAAATTTATAATATTTTATTTTTTATGAAAAATATTAATTTTAATATAATAAAAATAAAAAAAAAAAACAAATATAAAAATTTAAAATTTAAAATAAAATGTAAACGGGACGAGTTTGAAAATTTTAAATGCGATCGCATTTAATTTTTAAATGAAACAGTTTAAAATTGAAAAATAATAGTTAGGGTGTGTGAGACTGAAATAAGTCATCTCACTGTTATGCGTCCCATGTAGTAGTGTATATTACCATTTCTTGTATTGTGAGCAGAATTATTAGATTTTCTTTATTTTTATAAAAAATGAATTTTTCTAAATAGAAAAAACTAAATATTTTCACTGTTTTTTTATTCAGAATAAGTAAAAAACAAACGCTTTTTAGTTGTTGTTTTATCTTTTTGGTTTTTAGATATTTTGATTTAATGTTTGAATTTATGGCTAGTTTAAATAAATTAAATTAATTTTCTCCAAAAAAAATTGTTAAAGTAGGTTAGAAGATTATAAAAACTGTGTTGTCAATTTTTTTTTAAATTATAAAAACTATATTTATCCTGTTATCCAATAACTAATATTTTTCTAATATTAAATTAATGTAAAAATGGGAAGAGGGTGGTGACGTGGTAAGAAACCCAAGACCACGTGTATCGACCGTAGAGGTGAGGAGGAGCAAATCGGAGGGACAGTTTTTTCAAATGATAATAATTTTATTGATTCAAATTAGCGATATATTAAAATTTCAAAAAATCATAAAAAATGATATAATGTATAGATTAATAAAATAATAAATTAGTTTAAAACATATATTTGATAATTATATGATGACTATAACACATATTATTTTGTTTTATATTATATTATTGATCATAATTTGATTTGATATATTTACTTGATTGAATTTGTTTTGTCATTCGATTCATTCACAAACAAAAAACGTCATAATAAAAAGATGAAAACTAAACCGTCTTATTGAGACTTTACAAACTATATATCATATAAGATAATGATAAAAATAAATTAAAATTTTAGATTTTGAAGGAATAACTATTTATTAATAAAAAAAAAAAGGTAAAATGAGATATAAATTTGTGATTTTAAATCAATAATAACAACAAGCCACTAATTCTAACTTAAGAAAAAATGCCTAGAAAAAACAAGATGAGAGAAAGGCAAAAACGCCTAGGATTTTTTCACTTGAAAACTCTTATTCGTTCATTAAATTGAGTGTTTTTATGTTTAAAAAAAAATAAAATAAAAACCAAACAGTTTCTCCTATTTTTATTATTTAAAAAAAAAAAAGGTTTTATTCTTTACCTAGTATTTATCGCCAGAGACACTCAGAGCGCGGGCTTTATCGGGCAAGGCGGTACTGGTACACCACCGTTTTATGTTTTTATTTTTTTATTTTATAAAAGTCCGAAGCTGGGGAGCTAAACCACCATTCTCGTTTCGGCTTCTGCGTTTTCCGCTGAAGCCACGATTCGCGCCGAATAACAGTCGTCTTCCATCTTCAACAGTGCCAAGAAACCCTAACTAACATGGAAGCGATTATTTTTCCGGAGTTTCTCGCCGTCGTTGGCATTCGTTCCGCTTTCGGCTCCGGCTCCGCTTCATTTCCTCACCAGATTCCGTGCCCACTGCTGTTTCAGCCCGGGCGGAAACCTCCTCTGTGTTCCGCATTCGGTTCTCGGTCCGAGCGCATTTCAGGGCTTCGCAGGTCGTCCCCGCAGGCCGCCGCCGGTACCTTGATGGCCAATTCTGTACCGTTCTGCTATCTGACCTTATCCGATTTGTTTAGCATGTTTTTACCCGAATCGAACACACCACTGGAATTGCAGGGTCACGCATTGGATTTCTTTTATCGTATCTTATTTTATATTTTGGAAGTATTCCTTTTTAGTGTTTGTTAGCATCTATCGTTATTATTGTTAATTCTACTTACCTGCGTCGAATTTTAATGTTTGGTTTCAGTCCGAAAATGGAGTGTACACAGTTGGTGATTTTATGACAAGGAAAGAAGATTTACATGCAGTGAAGGCTACAACTACTGTTGATGAAGGTATTTCAGATATTTAGGTGATATCTGGAACTGCTTTACTAGTCTACCTTTTTCTAATTCGTCTGTCTATGTGGTCACAGCATTGGAGATTCTTGTGGAGAACAGAATAACTGGTTTTCCTGTGATTGATGATGATTGGAAGTTGGTAAGTACTTATTGCTCTAATCCTTCGTCTTGTTGGGAGGGGTAGTCTCAGTAATTTCCTAAAAATACGGTGCTAAATCAAACTCCTAATTCATCCAGAAATATGAAATAATCTTTCAACTGTAGTCATGTGCCACTCACTGATAAAAAAGATAAAAGAAAGAAAGAAAGAGAAAAATATTAGTCCCACTATTTTCTGAAAAATATGATGCTAAATCAAACTCCTTACTTATCCAGAAATATGAGTTTTTTTTTTAATCGATAAAAGACAAATTTATATAGATAACAAAAGAAACTAAGTGTACATGGGTCATGAACAAAAGGAAACCAAAACATAGACAAAGCGAGAAAAGAAGCGAAAAACCTCACCTCCCAATGTAAGAAAATCTAGATAAGAATGTGTATTATCAACACTATACATATTAGCCCAAGTCCACAAATCGGAAACAAAGTTAACTTTAATCATTTGGGCGGAGGGGACCTCGTTGTCAAACACCAGCCTATATCTTGCGTGTCAGAGATTCCAGAATAGGCACAACGGGGTTCTTTGGCTCCAGATTCCACTGGCGCTTCACCCACAACAGCTCCTTGCCAAGTTAGAGAAGTGTGTGAAGGGCCAGGTTAGGAAGACCAATGACTAATCCAGGCAATTGACCAAAAGATCCACAGTGACATTTAGTGATTTTGCAGTAGATGTTAGATGGTCTATGGTCTCCTCTTATATTCGCACATAAAACATACGTTTGAATGTCATAAGCCGGTGTTTAAGTTGTTAAAGTGAGCACTACCCAGGCTTTGAAGCAAAGACTTTAATTTTTAGGGAACAATGCCAGTTCCAAACCCAAGCGGTGAGAGTCAAAGGTCGGGGAGACATCAAAACCTTTATACATGCTCTTATTAGAAACCTTTATCTTGACATTTCTTCAGCGTAAACATCTCATAATGGGACGGAAATTTTGATCATGAAGAGTATGAAGGAATCTTGTCGTCTCTTCAAGTTCCCAATCGTTAAGTGATCTTAGGAAAGTTGGGGACCAACACCCAGCCCCCTCTCTTCTATCCCAGATGTCCGCAACCTTAACCTCTTTGTTTGTAGCTAAAATAAAGAGAGGCTTGATTACTGAGCCTCCACTCATGCAAACATCGCTCCGAAGTTGATCCTCCTTTGCTCCCAAAGTAAAAGGCCGCGTGCAGGAAGAAAGCAGGCCATTCTTTTATGATTTCCTTCCATAAGCTAGTCCCATAACCACCTCTTAGGTGGGTATACTGACCCTAACGGACTCACAAATTTACAGCAAATAGCACTCTCGAGGCGCATTTTTTGTGGTTGTGAGCCTCGACTCCATTTTGCAAAAGCGGGGCCTTATTCAACTTGGAAGCTTTTAGCAATCAGCCCATGGGACGGAAGCTTTTTAACTCATAGTCAGAAATATTGAGTTAATCTTTCAATTATAATCATGGGATTACATTCATAAGGAATTACCTTAGAATTATTGAGACATCATTATTTCTGTTTCAGTTGCAGGATTCATTTCACTGAAGCATTGGATCATATGCGTGTTTTCTTTATTATCTGGGAGGAATTGGAAAGGATAGACAATTTTGTTGTTACTGGGTTTCAGGGTTGATCAATGTATTCTTGCTTGAGATGTTAGATTAGCGACATGTTTACTTGAATAGCAATATGCAATATTCTTATGTTGGGAAGTCCAGATGACACAAGTCAAGTATCTTAGTGTATGTCTCATGTTGCCCATTTTGCTTTATGTTTTGGAATGTGTAAAAAAAAAATCAAGATTTGAAGAAGTAGAATGTTTGATGCCAGGGAAGGTGCAAAACTACTACACACACTTACATTTTAAGAATCTTAGTTTTAAAACTTTTGAGTTAAAACCTTGGCCATCATAAGTTGAATCCAACCAAGAAATCTCAAAACCAAACTTCTAATGAAGTCAATACTGTTTAAAATTATACTTCAAGGTTATTTCTTATTGGGTGTGGAATTTTCAAGAGCTTAGGAGTTATAATTGTTTATTTAATAGTTACTTTGGTTTGTGATTGTCATATTCATAAACTTTCATGCTAAGTTTGCCAAGTATAGGTGTTCTTTAGCCTGCTTGTGATTTTGACAAGTTATTTATGTTACAACAAGTATATACGTGTTTGTGGGTTTTAAGCAAGGTTTCACTTATTGATTTAAGGTTAAACTAATGCTTGATTCTGGAATAGCTTTATGGAAATTTTTGATGTTTTAAGCCCAAACTAATGTTGGTTACATAAAAGATCTGAACTCATTTGGTGGTTGAACTCAGTTATATGAGATCATGGTATTAATTTAGATAAATTTATAAAAAAATGGTAATAATTTAGATAAGGTTCTAGTTACTGATACAGATCAGGCTTTAGTCAGTATGTGGAAGGAATTCTTTGAAAATTGTTTGAGTTGGTCAATGCACTCCAAAAGTGGAGAGTTAAATTCATCAAAGGTTATGAAAGCTATGGAAAAATGACCATGAGAGAGTCACTTGTGGACTGGTACCTATGAGGCCAGAAATGAAACATGGTATCCTTTTCTTCAAGATTCATTTTCCTCCTAACCAATCAATTCAATTAGCATTCATGGACTTGAAATTTGTGAATATTTTTACAGACATGTTCCCTCTGGCACAAGAACAATTTTTTTAATCGTAGTAGCACAAATATGCTGTCTGTATAATTACGGATTTGCAGCTATCAGTTTTCACAACATTTTGGTTTTTGCTTCAACTTTTCAACGTTACTATATAAATAATTAGAACCCTTACTTTTGCAGTCAAATATCATCCCTAACTTGCTTCTGTTTTCAATTTAGATTTTAAATTTATTTCTATGATTGGGCCTAAAGCATGTAAGGAGAATCATATCATTTTATGTCTTCAAATGTCACTTTGTTGCTTCAGGTTGGTCTTGTTTCAGATTATGACTTGTTAGCACTGGATTCCATATCAGGTAAGTCAAAACCATAAAGAAAAACCTGATCTTGTCATTTGTTTTGTTGTTGAGAAGTTTTCCTTTCTCTTGGTAATTATTGCAATTTGTTGGGTTACTTTTAGTCTACAGATTGTTTGCATGAAGCATTTTACCAATTTCAAACCTTGACAAATATAGGTGATGTTTTGGTTTTCTGGTGATGAGACATGATGGATTCAGGACTTGTTGCAGTGACGTGGAAATGATAAGAAGTTCAAATTTTTGTTATACTGGCAGATGGGCAATAATTTTTATCATTGTTAGAAAAACAGATGAGAGGCTTGCCTTTTAAGCCATAAATTCAACTAACACTTACAGAAAATTTTGGGGGAACCTTTTTACTAATATAGCCTTTTGGTCTATTTCAAGGTTGCAACTTGGTATTTTGGGTGGGGTTGGTCATCAAACCAAGTCCAAAATTTCCTAAGGGAATAGATTGCAGACAATCTGCATTGCTAGGAGATAAGTTGTTCAGAATTTTGTTATATGGGAGGAAGAGCAATTTGTTTTGCATGGATATCTAGAAAATGCATGAGGAGGGAGGTTCAATTGTAGCCAGAAATTCTGCTAACACTTGAGATTTCATGGGAACTCCTTTACCAATGTGGGTTATGGTCTATTACAGGGCTGGAAAAAAATACCCGCCACATGAAGCCAACCTCCAAGCTAAACTCATGCTTTTGAGCTGAGTTTCAGCTCAAGTTAGACATGTAGGGTTGCACAAGTTAAGCAGGCTGGATGAGATTTTTCTCTTTACTCAATTCAAAATTTTATTCTCATTGCTTTTTCCAAACTTCGCCTTTGCAGCCAAGGAGAGCAAGCAAGATATTGGCCCCGTTTGGTGAAGAGCGTTTTGTGTCAAAATTAGAGGATTGGACCCATTTTAGAGGATTGACCGGTCAAAACCTCTAATGTTGCTGTTTGGTGAAAAGAGGATTTGAATAGTGGATTGGGCCCAATTCGCTAGTTTAAAAAACGTTGCTGGGAGCAGCGTTTTCAAATAGAAGATTGCATATGTGGAGTTGAAAAGACAAGTTTGTCACAAAGTTGTCAATAATTGTGTGTGTATTATTTTGGTCGGTAAAAGCGGTATAAATGTATATGAAAGAGAGCACAAGGTGCTCGGGGGTACAAAGAAGAAGCGAGAAATATGGCTCCCACTCACATACCCCGTCGAGAGCGAAAAACCCACCACTTGAATCTAAGTTATCAACTTACCTAGCTTGGCGCGACCATAAGAGGAAAACAAAAAATGATCTCATCCTGTGAGCAAAGGGTGCCGTTCTCGAAAACCACCACTATTCCTTTTCCAACCATAGCGTGAAATGCAGAGGCGCGCCGTCAAACTCTCTTAGTTTTTTTAAGGCACTAACACTTTGCCATCTGAGAAGTTGTGAGCCGACGGGGAATACCAGTTAAAGTCATTAATAGCGAGAGAATATCCCATAATATGTGGGCTGCCGAGCAATGGATGTGAAGTATTTTATTGTTTATCATTATAACCGCGCCATGACACTTGTTTGCTAGGGAAATCCCCTCCTCTTTAAGCTGGTCGAGGTAAGCACCTTGCCGGGAAGCTTCCAGCCGAAAAGCCCGATTTGGGGGAGCAGTTGGGTTCCCGAATGGATTGCGGGGAAGTACGTAGGAAGAAGGGAATACCTGGAAACTACGATACATAAGACTAGCGAGAAGCGGATTGGTCGAGACTCCTTTAATAACAGATCCTCTCTTGAAATGGCTGAGCCTCGGTGCGGGAAGGAGGAACCTTTCCGCCCTCTTGCCACTTCGATCATTAAGAGGTCTAAGAAAGGCGGGGACCAGCCCCGTCACTCGCCCGAGAAATACGAACATACGCCTTACTAGCATCATGAGCGCCAAATTGAACAAGGTGGGGAAGGCATTGCACAACACAATTTCATTGCACCACGGGTCCTTCAGCCCTGACCTCTAAATTTACCTAAAGAGGAGACGAATTTTGAGAGAAGAGTGTACCATTCTTTTACGATGTCTTTCCATAGTCCGATGCAAAGCCACCACGGTATCACTGGGAGTTTCATCCGGCTTCCTCCACCTTTGAGCTTATTTGTGTGGATCACCAGGTCTCGAAGGAGTCCACCTCGTTTGCAAGCGCCCGGCACCACTTGCAAGCAAAGCTTGATTCATCAAGGAAGGCCTCTCACCTAACGCTCTGCTTTCTCTTGACAAAGCGGTATTTCAGTTGACGGTGGGGTTTACACACTGGGACGCCCCACGCTGAAAAGTCTCGAATCTTCTCGGCTAGCCCGAGGTAATCTTTGGCATTAAGACATTGAGAGGGAAGTAAATAGGAAGGCTAGACAATGTACTTGGATAAAGTCTCCTTTGAGATATATTGTCTTTTCCGGGAAGGACAATCTATTTCTAAATCTTTTCTTTGATAATAGAGATCCCGAGCTCCACATTACGTGAGGGGGCTCCCGAGAGGCAGAGTACTTAGTGGGGAGGGGCGAGCCTGACGAGCTCGGCATTAACTCCTCCCATGTTGTCACCACTCCCCGAAGGGATAATCCGCTCTTGTTGAGTTAATTTTAGAAGCTGAGGGAGGAACTGGCAAGCAGTGGGTCAGTCACCCGAAGATACATCGACATTAGGTTGGCTTCCTGAGAAGATGATGATAGTATCATCAGTATAGAGATGAAGCAATGATCTCATGATCTCTGCCCCCAGGCACATCGGAAATAAAATTGCCTTCCACGGCTCTTTGCTTGAGACAGGCGGGGCTTTCATAGATATGAGCAAATGGGAGTGATAAAGGATCCCCTTGTCTCAGGCCTCTGGAACTCCGGAAGTACCCCGAAGGCGAACCATTTATCAAGGCAGCGAAGTTTGTGGAGATGCACCGGTTAATCCATCTAATCCATTTAGAGCAGGCCCCATTAACATACATCGAAAGTCCACTTGATGTGATCGTAAGCCTTTTGATGTCTAACTACAAGGATCCTTTCTCCTTCCCTCTTAGAAGATGGAGTCCATAGCTTCATTAGCTATTAACTGCTTTGTCTGAAATCATCCCTTACGAAGCATTTTGAGGCCCAGGAGATAGCCCAATAAGCCTTTTGATTACGTGGCAATAACTCGATAAAATTTTATAAAGAAATTTACCATTAGTGATGGGTCTTAGGTCCTTCAGGTCCTCGACAGATCTTCCCTTAGGAACGAGAACGAAAGTAGCATTCGGACTTTTCACAAGGCAGTCGTGCGGAAAGGATTCCTGAGAAGAAACCCGCTAACCTCCCTCTTTCACGAAATCAGCGAAAGACCGGAAAATTTAATGGAAAGCCATCGAGTAGGGAACTATCGGCGTTAAGCATTGAATCTTCGATAATTATTGCCCTTACCTAAGGTTTTCCTGAAACTTCGATGAGTGCTCAACAGCAGTGCCCTTGCAATAATTAATATCTAATTACTATGAATAAATTGACATATTAAGAGTATGACATATTTATCACTAATTTACATAAAAAAATTTGTTCACAACTCTATTGATAAACTAATAGTAATATTTATCTATTTGCACAAGGTTAATATTTTTGCAAATTAGCCACTCAAGAAATTTGTATATTTTGAAATTTTAAAATGACTAATCTTTTTTTTTGTAAATGATGTTTTAATTCTTGATAGTAGTATACCTTATTTCCGATAAACTCCGCACATAAATCTAAATTACTAGCAAAAATACTCAGCAAATAAATTGTGTCAATATCTTTGTTGGTCATTTTACACAATTAAGTAGCTATCAGGTTAAATTTTGCAAACACATCCACTCTGAAAGCAATAATAGAATTAGTTGTAGATATTAATAACAAGCTTGACTCAGCTATCGGCTATCATTAGGAACCATTGTAAAAAGGGAGTTAAGATGTGAAGAGTAGGGGAAAGAATTTATTCTTAATGATGAAATTTGTTGAGTTGTAAATAGAATGTTGACTTGTAATTAGAATTGGAGAATTATTTCAGAATCCCTTAAGGCGAGAGTTCGAGTTAGTTTTCTTTGTTTTGGATCAGTAGTTTAATCTCTCTTAACTCAGTTCATTCTTCATGTTTTTCAGTGGTTGTGTAGTGTTGATCGGAGTGTCTTTCTGTCCTTGACTTCGTGTCATGGTATCAAAGTTGTAGGTTCTAAGCCTGGGCATCGTCGGCCTTCATTGCCATTTTTCGGCCTTCGTAATTTGGATTTTGCTTCTTTCACCTTTAGGTATCTCTCTACGTTTGCTCACGTTTGCGGAAGAAGTAATAAATTCATTTCTATCAGGTTTTAAGTGAAGATGCCGGAGGTTGCCGGCCTTATTAAGTCTGATCGGAGGAGATTGTTCGATCTCAGCAACCTGGGGAATTGCAAAATATTCAGGCCGCATATAGGTTGGATGGAAAAAATTACCTTAAATGGTCTCAACTTATTCACATTGTGCTGAAAGGGAAAGGGAAGATTAGCCATCTTATGGGTACAGGGCCGAAACCAGGAGATCCCCATTTTGAAGTATGGGATGAAGAAGATTATATGATTATGGCGTGGCTGTGGAATTCTATGACTCCTGAGATTAGCGAAACACGTATGTTCTTAACTCTGACTAAGAGGATATTTAGACACTGATCAACAAACGTATTCAAAGCTAGAGATGGGCTCAAAGTATATGAAGTCGAGGTGAAGGCGATTAACATGAGAAGTAACCAAATGCTTAAGGATGTTCTTTGTGTGAGAACTTGATCATTATAGGGTAGTAAACGAAATGTCTTAAGGATATTCTTGTTGTAAAGTTTCATTGAAAGCGAATGGGAGTCACATGATTTTCTTGTTTGGGCTTAACGGAATTTGATCAAGTGCGAATCAATTCTTGGTAGCAGTTCAGTGCTTTAATGAGTTGGTAGCCTTGATTCGAGGAGAGGAAAGCCAAAGGAGTGTTATGCTTGAACCATAAACCTTGGATGAATCAATACAATGCTTAAAAAACATAATATCGAGAGAAAGGAAAAATGATGCCTTAAACACTTAGGTAGAGACAATCAGTGGAAGGAGAACAAGGACAATCTTGGGTGCACCTATTGCAAGAAACCAAGGCACACAAAAGAGAAGTGTTGGAAGTTGAATGGTAAGCCACCAAGTGGAGAATGGGGAAACTGTGGAGGGCAACAAAGGCCTCAAGCACACATGGCTGATTGAGGAAAATTTAGCAATAGGAGGGTTCAATAATGAAGAAATGGAGAAGATGAGAAGCTTGTTGGGATCCCTTGACAAACCTACGAGAGCTTGTTCTTTGACAAACCTACAAGGTTTATGATGATTCTTGGGTAATAGACTTCGGTGCCACTGACCATATGATACCCAAATCTCAAATTTTTAATACCTATACTCCGAGCAGAGTATGAAAATTCTGCATTGGCGATGGCTCTTGAAAGCCTGTTGCGGGTTTCGGGAGTTCATATGTCACACCCTGAGGTTAAAAATATCGGTTTTGACGGATATGTCGGTATTTGGATTTTAGGGATATATCAGATATATCGGAAATATATCGGTACTTGGATTTTTTTACATGAATATTGATATATCGAAAATTAACAAAAATACTTTAAAATTCATAGAAATACTTTGTAAAAGTGTAAAAATTACGATAATAATCAAATATACACATTGATATTACATTGTAATGGTCTTTTTTTTTTGAAAATTTTGCAATGGTCTTTTAAAGCAAGAAATGAAGATCGATGTGATTTTAATTGCAAGCGTGAAAGCATCACAATAAATTGCTAAATGATGTATTGAATGAAGACTTGAACACGAATTGACGAAAAATTCTTATCAGACTTACTTCACGAATCGAGAATTGTTTGAGAGAGAGAGAGAAGATAAAAAGAATGGATGAGTTTGATATGCGAAACCGTGATTTAATTCATTTATAAAAATTTTGGTCCAACCTAAGCTAGTTTTTGGTGACCATTAAAAATGAATTGGCGTTTGGATTTGATTTTGGATCAAATCTGACCATTAGATCTTGAAATACTTAGATTATAAATCATTTTTTACTTTGTTGGATAAAAAATCCTTTGGATGTCCGTGTTAAATATATCCCAGATATATCCGCCGGGTTTTTCGATATTTTAGATATATCGTCGATAGATCTCGATATTTTTAGATATATCGTCGATCGCATTGCAAACCGGGAGCGACACGCGTCGTTCCACGCGTGATTCAATTAAGAGCAATATCGCGGAGTATATCAGCGTCTTCTGGAATATATTGGCGATATTGTCACGTTTTCCTGACCCGATTATCGTTGGCGATATCGTGTCGGGATGGGTAGGCACTTGAAATCGGCGATATATTATCGATATTCGTGAGCATTTTAATATGATCACACCTACCCTTATCCTTAAAAATGTCTTCCATGTACCAAAATTGTCGACCAACCTTGTTTCCATTCAAAAGCTTACTCATGATCTTAAATGTTATGCTATATTTTCCCTTCTTATTGTGTTTTTCAAGAACAGGGTTCGGGGAGGAGGATTGGACTTGCTATGGAAATGAACGTTCTTTACCACCTTGAATTATCTCATAAAACTAGTAATAGTTTGTCTTTGTCTTTGTCTTTTCTCAGTTCCTCAAATAAAGATACCATTTGGTTGTATGACCTACGTCTTTACCACCTTGAATTATCTCATAAAACTAGTAATAGTTTGTCTTTGTCTTCGTCTTTTCTCAGTTGACCTATGTCTAGGTCATCCCATCTTTTAGGGTTTTAAAGGTCATGTTTCCTTATTTGTTCCAAGGATCAGATATTTCTGAGTTTCATTGCAAAACTTGTGAATTGGCAAAACATACTGCATCTTTTCCTATTAGCAATAAAAGAAGTTCTCATCCTTTCATTTAATTCATAGTGACATATGGGTCCTTCAACTATACTAATAGTTTATAAAGCCATTTGGCCAGATCCTTAATCGATGATCGCATTCTGATTATATGGAATCTTTTCTTCTTAAACAAAAATTTGATAAACTGTATTGGTGCTATAATTTAATTTCCACTCAATGGTTCAAAACCAATTTAGGTTTCAAATAAAAAGCTTTAGGATAGATAATGTTAGAGATTACTTCAACTAGATTTTATCACCCTATTTTCAATCACAGGGCATTCTCCATGACTCATCATGTGTTAACACACCCCAACAAAATGGGGTAGCCGAGAGGAAAGATGAGCATTTACTTAACACAACCTTAGCCTTACCGTGGGAATGCTCCTAAGTCCCATTGGGAAGCCGTTTCATCGCCACATACCCGAGCAAATAGAATTCCCTCAAACAAAAGTCCCGTAGAGGTACTTAAGAGTTTCTATCCACACTTCAAAACCTCAAACAGGCTCACTCCTAGGGTATATGGGTGCATTGCATTTGTTCATGTCCACAGCCAACATAGAGACAAGCTAGACCCTCGAGCCATAAAATGTGTCTTCCTTGGTTACTCTTCCACTCAAAAAGGTTACAAATGTTACAACCCCTAAGCTAGAAAATTTTACATCTCTACAAATGTCACCTTCACAAAAAAACAAACATTTTTTCCACAAGTCCTCTCTTAAGGGGGATATTTCAATGATGGAAGATAGTCCTTGTGAGTCCTTTGAACCTCTTGACCTTCCTCATGTCTCAACCCATGGTGATGAAGAACCCGAGTCACCCAATTCTACCAGTGAACCTTGTCATCCCCAGTTTCAGCCAGTGTCACTCGTAATTTTCCACAGACTCACCTTGGGACCCTGGGAATGAAATCACGGTAAGATCAGACTCACCTTTACATACATAACCTAGTGAAACTTCCATTGACTCAACAGACAACCTAGACCTAGACCCCTTCCCATTGTTGTCAAAAAAGGTATCAGAGAATGCACTAACCGACCACTTTATCCACTATCACACTATGTGTCTCTTAAGCATCTATCACCAGCCCACAAGAATTTCATTGTGAGTCTAAACACCACTATCATCCCTAACACTGTTTATGAGGCATTAACAAAAAGGGAATGGAAGGATGCTATGAGAGAGGAGATGAGTGCATTAGAAAAGAATAAAACATGGGAGTTCGTTGAAAGACCGAAAGGGAAAAACATTGTTGATTGCAAGTGGATTTTCACACTAAAATATAAGGTTGATGGATCTCTTGAGAGACATAAAGCAAGATTGGTAGTCAAAGGGTACACTCAAACTTATGGAGTTGATTATTAAGAGACTTTTGCTCCAGTTGCAAAAATGAATACTATAAGAATCTTGTTGTCATTGGCTGCCCACTACAATTGGAACTCCTACAGTATGATGTTAAGAATACATTTCTTCATGGTGATTTAGATGAAGAGATTTACATGAACATCCCACGAAGATTTAAGGGGAACATAGGTAACAAGGTGTGCAGCTGAAAAAGGCCCTTTACGGGCTAAAACAATCAGGGCTTGGTCTGGGAGATTTGCAAAAGTCATGAAAGAGTTTGGGTACAAACAAAGCCAAGGTGACCACACTTTCTTCATTAAGCACTTTGCTGTAGGGGGAGTAACTGCTCTTTTAGTTTATGTTGACGACATCATAGTGACTGGAAATTATGAGAGAGAGAAGCATGATGTGAAGCAGAGATTAGCGAAAGAGTTTGAGATAAAGGAACTAGGGAAACTGAAGTACTTCCTCGGTATTGAGGTGACATATTTTACACAAGGGATCTTCATCTCTCATCAAAAGTATATGACTGATTTATTGGTAGAAACAAGGAAGATTGGGTGTAAACTAGTCTCTACCCTAATGGATCCAAACCACAAGTTGGGAGAGGCTAAAGAAGAACCAATGGTGGATAAAAGAATGTACTAGAGGTTGGTTGGTAGGCTCATATAGCTTGCTCACACTCGGCCAGACATCGCCTACTTGGTGAGCGTGATCAATCAATTCATGCATGATCCAAGAGAAGCTCATCTTCAAGTTGCTTACAGGGTGCTGCATTACTTGAAAGGCAACCCCAGGAAAGGAATTTTGTTCAAGAAGAATGATACTCTAGAAGCATACATCGACGCTGACTATGCAGGTTCCATAGTGGATTGAAGATCAACTATAGGGTATTGTATTTTTCTTAGAGGTAATCTGGTAACATGGAGAAGTAAAAAGCAGAATGTGGTAGCAAAGTCGCTTGTGGTGAACTTGAGTTTAGGGCCATTGCTCGTGTGGGTCGGTATTACTTTGGTTGAAGATTATTCTAAATGATTTGAGAATCATAGATGACCCTATGAAGCCTCTATCATGACAACAAGTCGACTATCAATATTACCATATAACCCTATAGAACACTTATAGACAAAACATATTGCGTTGATAGACATTTCATCAAAGAAAAATTGAGGAAGGAGTAAAGGTGTATAAAAGTATTCCAATTCCGTAACATCAATTAGTTAATATTCTAACAAAAGGGTTGAACAGTTCAATGTTTCACGATCTTGTATTCAAGCTGGGAATGGAATACATCTTTTCCTCAGCTTGAGGGGGAGTGTTGAGTTGTAAATAGAATGTTTACTTGTAAATAGAGTAGGAGTAATTATAAAATCCCTAAATCGAGGACCAGCTTAGTTTCCTTTTTCCGTTTTATTTAGGAATAAGTTAGTTTCCTTTATGTTTCTTGTTTCTTTTTCTTCTTGTAATCCCTTATATAAACATGGCGTATAGTCAATCTAAAATACAGAAAATTATCACTTTCATCCCATATTTTGTGTCAAAATTCTCCATTGAGGATGAGAAGAGAACTGGCCCATCATTTGTGGAGTGGCAAGAAGATTGAGTTGGTATGAGAGAAGAGGGTGGAAAGCAGTTGAGATGGAGGAGGTGGGAGGACGTCTGCCCAAACTCAAGACAGAATAATTGAAGCAATTGAGAGGGAGATGGGGGACAAGAAAGCTATGTTAAGAAGAGATGGCTGGGTGAAGAAGAGGAGAAAGGTGGGTTTGAAAAAGTTAAAGAGGGTTTAAGTAAGCGTTTTGAGATTTGAGAGGGTTTAGGATAGCTGAGAGACTAAGAGGTTGAGACAGTTTTGCTTTCAATTAGGTGTGTATAAAATAAGCCTAACCCAATTGAACAATTCTTTTCTATGGTGCCTCCTGAAGGTTGTTTTGGGTTCAGGTAAGGTTGGGGACTTGTCCGAGTTGCATACTGGTCTATTATGTTCTTTATCCCATTTAGAAGGGTAAAATTCAACTCACTCATAATTTATCAAGTGTCCATATTAAAAAAAATCCAATGATTAATTAAATCATGGCCATACCAGACAGAATTACCCCAGCTCAAGCATGTGCCAGGAGATATAAGTGGCAAATCCTAGTTTTGCATGGATCTCTAGAAAGGCATAAAAAGAGCATAAGCTTTCAGCTAGAAAGTCCAACACTCTAGAGAATTTCATTGGGAACTCCTTTTATCAGGGGTAGGGGTTTTCAGTCTCTCCTGTTTTTGGTACTGTTATGGAAGGGTAAACTTGGAATCACATTTTGGTGAAGTAAAATTTGAAGCACTCACTATGTCTTGTCCATGTTAAAAACCTGTATGTAATCATATAAAATTGCCTTAAATCTTATAAAAATAATCATTATAAAATTGCCTTATGTGCACCCTGGCTGAAGATTCTGTAGGATTTAATGCAAGATTCCTCAGCTAGTTGCTTTGCAATAATATGTGGAACATATGTATTCCGGCGTAGCTATGATCATTTTACCTGTATACCATCTTTATTCTGTGTTGTGTTGAGTGGCAAACAATGAGTTGCACAAGCATGAACTTCTATTTGTAAATAGAAGTCATTCTGTTGTGAATAAATAATATTGGCAACTTGCCATGGCTGTTAGACAACAATCTCATATGCATGTCTTTCCTACGGGGAAAATTCAATGGGATTCTTTCCTGTACTTTCTTGTTTTGTAATGCTGTTGGAGTTGTTTTGTACTAGATATGTTCCAACAATTTTTTTGCATCTACCCTAGGCTGTAACGAAACTATTAAATATAGATGGAATTTTCTTTGTTGCTGGCCTCTTATTCGTTACTGCTATTGGTGTTCTTTTATTGGAACAGGTGGTGGACTATCTGATACGATCATGTTTCCTGAAGTTGACAGCACCTGGAAAGTAAGCAAAAGTATCTCTCTTCTTGAATAGTTTTCCTGTGGTAAATGTTTATTTGATTGTGGACAACTTTGGATAATAAGGGGTTTGATACCATCAGAACTTCACTTTTATACCAGGACACCTTTTTATGGATTTTTACACCAAGATATTACCTTGTGATAATGGTGGTGGCTTTTACATACTTTAGTCACTATATCACTACATTTTGAAGGATTTTGCATGCCTAAGTTACTATTAAAATGTCGCTGTCTGCACTCTATTTCGTTGAAATTGAGCCACTAAATCATCAAGCATGGGACTTGTGTAAAGTGATGGTTATCAAAATCACAGAGTGACTGATTCCATTCCATCATTTTCAAATGCCATCAGTATGGAACTCTTATTCTGTACCTTTTTATGGTATTATAGAACTATTAAACTTTTTCTTTTTCTGTGAAGTGCATTAAAACAGTGAGAACCCTGTAGATCGGAAAGGCAAAATAACTCTGACATTTGTAATGATGTTCAATCCAGAATTGGAATCTCTAATTCTTATTCTCAACATTGCAGACATTCAATGAGGTGCAGAAGTTGCTTAGTAAGACCAATGGAAAATTGGTCGGTGATTTGATGACGCCAGCCCCGGTTGTCGTACGTGAAACCACCAATCTGGAGGATGCTGCTAGGTTCTATCCCTTACCCTTCTCTTATTTATCTACGATTCTTGTGCCAGGGTTTAAAGAAGCATGTTCAGAACATTAAACTTGTTCAATGTCAGATTATTGCTTGAGACGAAGTATCGCCGACTTCCAGTTGTGGACAGTGATGGGAAGTTGGTAAGTTAGTGTTAATCATCTTTTTTTTCAATTATTCTTATTTAGGGCTGATTTTTCTTCCCAACATATCTGACCAACTGTTATTTATTGATGTTTTTACTATAAAAGGTTGGGATTATTACAAGGGGAAATGTTGTGAGAGCTGCACTTCAAATAAAGCGAGCTATTGAACTGAAAATGAAAGCATAAATATCAGCGATTGTCATAGGATTTCGAGGCAAACAAACTTTTGCAAGTGGGCTTTGCATTTGTAGCAACTGGCTGTTACTATCCATATGCCACCGAAGAGTCCCAAGGATTTCCACTGACTGATATTGTACAATTTTGGCTTACGTCTCTATAATTCTTGCAAGTTCTTTCTCTACTTAGAAGAAAGATATACAGTATACTACAGCCCTTCAACCCTATATCTTTCTGTTAATGGCTCAACCACTTGGGATAAAATTATTACCATCCCATACTTAATCATCATACTTAATCATCAGTATGCTGAAGTTACCATCCATTGGAGTTGTCATCATCCCTACTTTGCCCTCCTAAGGTGCTCAGTTTTTTTTTGTCAGCTATTCATGGGTCTTGTCCCAAATTAATACAAATTAAACAAAAAATCACCAAAATAGTTTGAAAAGCAAATTAATGCCCAAAGTGGTGTATTTTTCATGTTGGAAAATTTTAATTTTTTTTTTAAGTTAATACCATAGTCATGGCTTTCTTTAATTTAAAAAAAAAATTTCAATACTACAATCATGATTGCATCATTAATTTTAAAAAAATTTCAATGCTTCGCCCATTATTTTCATTTTTAACCTATATTTATAATTTTATTTAAAATAACCTATTTTTGTCAAAAACTTGCTATTCACTATACATTACAATACAATATAGGATTATGTTCCCTTTTAAGTTTGTTCATATTAGAACTCAAATTCTAGACCTTCTCCCTCTTATATATGTTTGAGCTCTTAACGACTTGAGTTAAACTTGAGCTATTAATTTCACATTACGATATAATATAGTATTGTAAATTTGTTACCATTGGGACTTAAAAGTTGAACATTTTTCGATCCAGATCCAGCTCTTAATCACTTGAGGTAGGTTTTATTGGCTGCGGTCGACGGTGCTCTGGTTTTGGAAAACGGTAACAAAAGACGAGCATGAAAAAATAAAGAGGTAGGGGGTGGGGGGTGGGCCATCGCCATCGTCATCAATGGTGATTGTCATCCACTAGGCGGTGCTGTCGCTCTCCAAAGCTGGTCACCTGCAATACAGCGTAGAGAACCAGAAAATACCTAACCTTCCCATCCTGTCATGTAGTGTAGGCCATCCACCTCTGCTCTCTGCCCCCCATAACCTTACAAGTTACAACCTCCCCCCTTGAATTTCAATTTCCCACTTATATATGCTTTATAGTTTATATCTATCCTCTCCCCTTCACTTATCCGCCGGCACTCTCTCTCATCATCCATGTATAGATAGATATATATAAGCACATATATGTATTATATATCTGTATGTACAAACCTAATCCGATAATTATTATTTTACTATTAAAAGCAAGAAAAGAGAAGGAAAGGAAACATAGGGCAAAAATATGTATATGCAAATAACTGACCAAATAATTAACATAAACCCCTTTTTTACAACATCAAAATTTCTTACCTAAAAAAGCCTTTGAAAAAGAGAGGGAGAACCAAACAAGGAAAAAGAAGAAATCTGAAAAGAAAGAAGAAGAAAGGACAGAAAATTCACACTAAGGAGTGAGAGAGAGAGAGAGAGAGAGCAAAAGAGAGAGGGCCCATCCCAATTGTTTGGCCTTTTGGCCGCCAGCGCACCCAGAAGTAGTATCCCCGGCGCATGTTAGCAAAAAAGAAACAGTCTTGCTTGCTTGCTTGCGTGCTCAGAGATGGAAGTGGTGGTCGTCCTCAACATCCGAATTTTCAGGATCCGGTTCCTTATTCAGGTCCGGTTTCTCCGAGAAGCCGCACGATTTGTATTGCTTGGACGCCGTCCTCGCGCTTTCTATTGCGTCCACCGTCGCCCCCACCTCCGTCGCTTTCTTCCGTATGGACGCCGCCGAGGTGTCGTGGAGCCCACCTTCTCCGACCAGATACTCCGGGAAGTTCAGCCTGCCGACGGCCCTCTCAGGTGAAATACGGCGGTGTCGTAGGCACGTGCGGCGGCCACCGGCGTAGAATAAGAACCCAGCCATATGCGGGACCTCTTGTTTGGTTCTCTAATCTCAGCCACCCACTTCCCCCACTTCCTCATCCTTATCCCCTTATACCGCTTCTCCCCTTCTCCCGTCACCCTCTTCCTCGTCTCTCTGCTCGAACAACACTCCTCTCCTCCCTCCATCTCTCCCCTCCCTTCAAACCCTAAACCTCAATATATCCAAAAACCTCTCTCCTCACTCCTCAACCCACTTCTCAAACATCCAGGATTTAAGGGTAACTTTAAAATAGAGAGAAAGAGAATGAATATAAAGACAGCACAATCTATCGACTGCAAATCACGCCAGCTTGTGGCTTGCCCCTTTAGGGGGGGTGGGGGGCTGATGCCTGATGCTACCTGGACTGGAAGCTTGTCATCAGGTAGCCCTCCCACGTCTATATTCCCACAATACCCAAAAAAAAGAAAAGCTATAAATCCAAATTCACCGACTCTCCCTTTCTCCCCTCCCAAACAACTCACTAAGAAATTGGGAGGAATTTCTTAAATGGGTTGTTTCCATATTTGTAGGAAAACAGCTCGGAGACGTAGATGCTTTGCCCTTTGCATCTGGAGATCCCTCTCTCTGTTCGGCAAAATTTATCATATAAAAACAATTAAATATATAGATGAGGGGAGATGATGAGTGAAGAGTGAATGGGTGGTGTCGTTTGTGGGCTACTCTCAAGTGGAATTCAAAGCTCCCTTACAAAAGCAATTTCTCACAGAGACCTTCTTCGGAATAAAAACACCCACAGTTTCTATGATTTTTCTTTTCTTATTTTTATTTTTTTTATTAATTAAAAAAAAAAAAATCTTTTTCCTTCCCCGTAAAATAATAATAACAAATAAATAATTTATCAAGCTCATAGAAGGTAGGTCGGTGGTCGGTGGATGGTGGATAGATATCGTTAGGAATTGACTTTTTCTAATCCTAACTAAATGCCCCAGAGTCACACCCTTGCCCCTTCCTGGACCTTCCTCTGTTCCATCAGGTAAGGGGCAAAGTTGTCACATTTTAAAATTTGCATGCTCCAATCTAGCATAAGGTAGGGGTGCTCCCTAGTTACCCATTATATAAATATATATATATTTTTAATTTTAAAAAACACATAGTATATTATATACCTTGTTATAGCCCATACCTGAGGTCATTAGCTTTCATAAAATATGGCATTATTTAATAATATGAGCCCCATTTAAAAATTATAATGCTACGATGAAGAGTAAGTGAATCAATAATTAAGATTGATTGTACACAATTTAGTTGGTTGGACCCATATCCTATGTGTTGCAGGTATGGAAATTAGATATGTTTATGTGAGGGTGATTTGATTAAAATATGTTTTGACAATTCAATTAAATTAGAAGATCTTTTGAAAATTCAATTTTAAAATTTTTACTCTTCATCAAATTTGATCGGATTCTAATAAAAAAGACTCTTCTTATTTTCTTAAAAAAAATAACTTCTTTTCTAAGAGACAATATATATGTATGAAACAGAGAAGATATTTTTATCCAAACTAATTTATTTTTTAAGAAAAATTATTAAATTCACAAATTTGAGTTTATACGATGTCTTTTAACCAAATAATTTTTTATGTAATTGTTAATCTCCTTAAACAAGCTTTTGAGAGGTGGGCTTGGCCCAATCTGACCCAAATGAGATCTTTTTGGGCTGAGGATGGTATGCCTCTAATTCTATAATATTCACATATATTTTGTCTAACAAAAAAAGATGTGATATGGTTCATTAAGCATGTGTTAATACTAATAAGGGTTACACATTATGCACAACTCAAATGGTAAAGTATTATCCGTTTCAAATAAATATAGGACATAAGAAAGACAATTTATTATTTTAAAACTAAAATAGATTAAAAAAATAGTGTAAACCTATTTTTCGGCAATATGATCCATTCTCAAGTTCATTAATCTAACAATTTCCATGTTTCAAATGTTTATGTCTAGATTTTAAAAGAAAATTAACATAAGGGTCATCTTTAATCAAAATAAGGTTTGAGAATATAAAATTTGAGTAAACCTTTCAATCAAATAGCCTAAAAACTCAGGGATTAAAGGGACATCATTCTCTACTTAGCACTTGCTTTTTAATAAAGTCAAGAGGGACATTGGGATGAATGACAGCAAATCATGTCATATCACTTAAAATATCTACATAGCTAGGTTTTTTTAGACTAAGGCAAAGATACATGAATAGGAATGGGGAGAGAGGGGGGAAGAAGAAAGAGAAAGAGAGAGAGAGAGAGAGAGAGAGCAGTTGGAAGCTACACAAGGGCAGATTGACTTTTAAAAGGACTAGAAATTTGCCCTAAGAGAAGAAGGGTGTACAGTCAAAGCAATCAATAATGCAAGCACATGCCAAATGATTTCCATTTGGTTCTACATGGTCGCGTGGTGTGACTGCAAAATTAAAAAAAAAAAAATAGAAAAAGAAAAAAGTCAAAGATACTAAAACGGAAAATGCGATCAATGCTAAGGACACCCGTATATTAGGGGAGAGAAAGGGAGAGAGAGAAAAAAAAAAAAGAAATAGAGAGGGGGAGAGGGTAGTTAAATAATGATGGAGAAGTCAAATTTAGGTGTAGAGAAAATATGTGAGGATAATAGATAATGGACTTTCAATGAAGTGTTGACTCTGATTTCCAGATCTTTCTTGGTTATTACAGATTGGGTTTTGGGTTTTGGGTTATGGGTTTTGGGAGTCTCATCTCGATTTTCGCATCCTAATCTATGAAGGGAGGGTTGGAGTCTGTCTGTTTCCTATGTTTTATGTTATCAACTCAAACTCAAAGTCTCTTTCTTTTCTAAGCTCATATCTGATTTGGTTTTGGACGCATACCCACATATGTCCACATCCAATATGTGGATGCAAATGTCACATTTCTATGGGGGGTCTGTATCTGCAAATTCAATTCAATTCAATTCAATTTGGAGGGATAATATCCCCACCTATTCTTTGGAAAAAACTTACCTAATTGGACTAATTTCTTCCCTCTTCCCCCCCTCACATTTTTTCTAATCCAACCACCAATATTGAATTGACTTATATCTATCATTCTCTTATATTCATTGACAAGATGATCAATTTCATTTTCCTTTTTTAATATCCGTAAATGTTCGAATTAGCTTACGCTTACATACATATTAACTAATATCACAAGTCCTAAAATTAATGATTTGGATAAGCCTTTTATTGCCCCTAAAGAGATTCCAATTGATAACTATTGGTACACATTAACTGATTTCACAAGCCCTAAAATTAATAATCTAATAAACCTCTTATGATCTTAAGAGGATTCCAATCAATAACCATTTGGGTTACACCCAAGGTCTTAGACCAATTAAGCTACTCTCATATTTTTCCTTTTTTTCATCATTGAATAATCTTATGTTATGTGAGAAGAGGTAATTAGTGTAAGCATTTGGGATTGTAGCTCTATTTGTTGTTTGGGGACTATAAGAAACTTGAAATATTGAGTTTCATAGTAATTCATTTTTAGAAAAAAAATTATACATATAGTCTTATAATCAAAATACTCTTTTTATTTTTTACAATAACATTCATCAATTACAGTTTTAAAAATTAATTTTAAAATGACATTCATCAATTGCAATTTTAAAAATTAACCTTAACACCACAGTTAGTACATAGGATTTTTAGGTTAATTTTTAAAACCTTATTTAGTAAATATGATTTTAAAAAGTAAAAAACCTAGTTTTATTAATATTTTGAGATGAAGTTTATACAGAGTACTTTTTTTTAAAATAATTTATTTTTACTTTAAACTCTGAAATATTGGTAGAGAAATGACATGATATGATATATAAAAGGCACACAACACTTGATAACCATATCATCGGTATTAATGTATTGGAAATATGTCAAATCCAAGTGATGCTAATTGAGAAATGTCACTTTCACCGCCACCGCCCCATCGACAACGACTCTTTGTCTTTGTACAACACCATTCCACAATCACCCTCACAAAATACGAAACAAAATGAGTCCGTTTTTTGACCCAAACCGAAAGGGAACAGAAAAAAATAAGACATTATTTATGTGTCCAACTTCCAACCAATATTTGACAAAATGTTGGGGCTTAAATGTCAGGCACAGCCCAAACCTCCTGCATCTAAAGATGAGATCCTAATTCCGAAGACAGTATACAAGTAACATCAGTCCAACAATTAAGGCTATGAATTTATTTATGGGTTGTATAGTATTCAAACATCGAGTTATCAAAGGATATGAACTTTAAATTGAGTAATAACTAATAACTAATCTGCTGATATTCGGTGTGCAAAAATTCAGGACTAATCAGCATACGCTTGGACGATCCCTCTACATTTCTTCCTTTGCTTGCTCTTTCTCCGTTTACTTCGGCTTTCTTCGCATTCCCATCCTCGATTTAGCATACCTGAATTCTCATTAAGCAAAAGCTTGGGAGATAGAACGAAAGAACTAGAGAATGGGAAACAAAAAAAGAAGGAATATTCAACTCATGAAAAGGATACTCAATTCGCATGCCTTCACCGGTTGATGAAGAGTAGAGAACTGTGCCTTGGAGATGATTTAGGGCTCCGGTTGAACACGGCGTATCCTGCATAAACATTATTAACATAGATCATTACAAATTGATGGATGGAACGGGAACCGGAAAATTGTTCTATACTCAGATTATGAAAATAAAATGCAACGCATATAAAGTTGCAAATTGCGATTGCCATGAGCATATTCAGTATATATTGTACTCCTGAAGTATAACCCTGCTATAAGGGAGGATTTCGTCTTTCAAATTTCCCCATATTCTTTTGCAGAAAAAAGGCTGAGTTCTAAACAGAGCAAATAATTCCAGTATTAACATCATGAAGGGCAGACCTCGACCTCAATGAGTGCTCTAGGCTGAGTTCCGTTGGGCACAGACAAGAGAGACAAAGCTGTGTTGATGATTGAAAAAACAGAACACTAATAAAATATTCCATCAACAAGAAGAGAGATACCTACGAGAAGTTTTATATATAAAAAAATAATGGTAGTGGAATTTTTTTTATGTTTTATTTCGAACCCTGAATTCCAGAGAATTAAGCTGAACATATCCACCGACAAGAAAAGAGGTACCTGCGACTGCGAGACACCTAACACATAAAAAATAAGGGTAGTGGGAATTTTTATTTTTATTTTTAAATTTATTTCACATAATGTATTCCAAAGAATCAACCTGAACGTACTCATCGGTCTTTACTTTGTAAGAAGAAAACAAAAAGTGAGATTCGTGACCAAAATAAGTATCTGTTTATTGTTGCAAAGTTTCAAAATTTAACAGTAAAAGAAGTATCATAAATGAATATGATCCGTTCCTTTTATTAAACATAAAATTTACCACAACCCTCTTGCAAGACAAATAGCTTAGCACCAGTGGACAGAATTAGGTACCTGAAAGTCAACAAATGCAACTGGAGTTCCATATGTGCTCTGCATCTTCAATTTCAAAAATCCAGGGCATCTGAAATAAATGGACAGGAAGTATATTACATCTGAGTTAACCAAATTTAGTAGATTAGGACAAAGTTGATGAACAATATAAAATTAGTTCCCAAACCTTGAAAATAGATCAATTAGCTCTTGCTCCGAACAAGTTGGCCCCAGATTAGCCACAAAAAGTGTTGGACATGGCGTAGCATTTTGTGGAAAGTAAGCTGCTGAAGAATTATTCTGCCAAAGCAAGTAATTTCCTCAGAATTATCATGTAACATGGTTCAAGAATAAGTCGTTCTAACAGTACAAGTAACATCTTTTTCTTTTTTCTTTTCTTTTTGATAAATAGTCAGTACATGTAACATCTTAAGAATTATCATGATTAAGAATAAGTATTTAGCTACCAATAAAAAAAAAAGAATAAGTATTTAGGTACACATCACGTGTTCACTTTTTGAAACGTGATGGTTACCCAGAAGCAAAAGGAAGAAATAACAGAATAAGGATAAGAATAAGGTTCCTACAAAAGAATGATTTTCCTTTATATTCCTTTTTTCTCCATGATACACGGTTTCTTACAAAAGAGTGTTGTTTGAGGGGGCCCTGGGAGCCTATTTCATAAGGGTAATGCAATCTTACATGTAAATGATAAGAGAATGTTGGGAACATCTTTTGGAAGAACATTCAAGAATAGATGACTTATCATGGTAATAAAACAATTTTCAGAGTGTTATCTGAAGAGCTTGAAGTTATATCAATAGGCAAAAGGCTTACTCTTAATCCATAGCTTCTTAACGCCATGCTTATTTATTTGATGTTTGTATTTTTATCCTGAGGGTTGTTAGACTAAGACTTGAGCAAATCCAAAGGAATTTCCTTTCGCAAGGAGGGGCTTTGGATTGGAAATCCAACTTGGTATGGTGGAGCATCATCTACACTAGCAAAAGAAAGGGGAATTGTGGGTAAGGCACTTGACGGGTCTTATTAGAGCCTTATAGTGCTATAAAATGTAGAGATGAGCTCTTTAGAGAAAAGTCTTTTGTGGACAGTATGGCAAGTAAGACGGAAAGTGGAGATCCCAAGAGGTGAAAGGTAGGCACAACGTTAGCCTTTGGAAAGTCATAAGGAAGGAGTGGGATTTGTTGGGTGATAAAAGTGGTTTCCTTTGTGGGTGATGGAAGGAGGGTGAGATTTTGGTTCGATAAGCAGTGTGGTAACAAACCTTTAAGACCTTCATTCCTTTCTCTTTTTGATATTGTCATCCCTAGAGATACTTAGATGGTGCACAGTTCAAGTCCTTCTATTGGGGGCTCTAGGCTCTGCGCTTCTATAGAAGGGTCAATGATTGGGAGGAAGATACAATTGAAAGGCTCCGAAGGAGACTACAAGGGAGGAGGGTGAGGAGTATGAGCTGGATAGTTAGTTGTGGGAGGGGTGGAAGAATGAAATATTTTCTATTAAGGTCCTATACCAAGCTTTAGAGTTGAGAGGTGATTCATCTTTCCTTATCACAGTTCTATGGAATTTCTTGGGTGCCACCCAACGTAAGTTTCTTTGTTTGGGAGCCAACTTAGGAAAAATTAACTTTATAGTTTAGATCAACTAAAAAGAAGATGGTGATCAAGGACGAATAGATGTTTCTGTCTTGAGGAGGAAGAGTTGGTTGACCATGTTCTCTTATATTGTGGCAAGAATCGGGTTGTATGACATCTTCTTTCCTTCATGTTTGAAGTGTCTTGGATGTTGCCCTCTTTGGTGAGGGATCTGTTAACAAGTTGGCATGGGGCCTTTAGAGGCAAAAAGAGGAGAAAGGTTTGGTGAACTACTTCTTTGTGTTGTTTTTTTAGACAGTCTAGAAAGAAAGAAATAATAGGGCTTTTGATAATAAAGGGCAATCTGATCAAGGACTCAAGCAGGCTTTAGTTTGCAACCTTTGGGCTAGGTCTAATCTGTATATCATTTTGAGAGTTCACACTATTGTAGATTTTGTGGATTAAATAGAAGCATCTGGAGGGATGTTGTTGTGTTAGTCCCTTACTTTTCATTAGTGTTATTGCCACTCTTTGAATACTCACGGATACTTTGGGGCACTATTTTAGTACACACTTTTTCTTACCTATCCAATATATATATATATATATATATATATTTTAAAAAAGGCAGACAAGAACTAACAAGCAATTTAAGAGAAATGAATAAGCAACATACAGGAAAAGGGGCATTGCTATAAAATAATAACTTAAACAATGTTTTGGGCAGAAAAAAAGAATAAGCAACTTAAGGGCACTGAAACTGATTTAAAGATTAAAATGTAGACAAACGAACACCTTACCAATTTTGCTGGAGTCTCATTTAAAGCCCTGCCATCAAAGTTTCCATGACTGAATCACAAACAGAAAAAAAAGAAGAATGAGACAAGGTTCTATAAAACTTACAAGGGTGATAGTTCATTCCAACTTCAGGAAACAGGGCATGTAGTAACTGCTCTTACTAGGCCCTTAACCTTTCAGCTAGAAGTATCATTTCAAAGAAGTGCTTATTGAGCTAGAAGTAATCACTTCCAAGTAATAAAGATGTGCTTAAGTAGTGCAGATGACCTTTGTGTAGATGGATAACCAATCATGCTGTAAGCAGAATTACCCATTCCAGGCATGTGTATGCTGCCAACACCTGCTAGTGCCCAAGCGTGAAAAACATGTGCAATGTGAGCTTTTAGAAGAACGTGTCCTCCATGTGATTAAGTAGCTAACTTGTATTTCAAGTAAGATATCAGACTAGCACACGTGACTAATGTTGAGCAAAGGGACAAAGAGAGCATGACAATGCCTAACTGGCACAAGCAAGCTAGAAAAAGCCAAAAAGGAACTGAAAGAAAGAAAGTGCAAAAAGAGGTTTCCCATGAGAAAAGTCATACACTCTAAGAAGTTCTAGGCACTGAACTTACCAGAATCAGGAGGCCTAGAGAATCCAGTAGATCCTTTAACTTTCTTATCCAAGCCAGGTCTTTCATCATCTGATTAAAACAACCAACAAGTCCATTTAAAGAAAGAAATTTAATCAGACACAAAAGGAAGGCCAATGGAAAACCCAATTTGAGCAAGACCTGCTCTTGAGCGTTTAGATCTGGAATTTGATTTTGCAAGGTCAATATAAAGGGTTGATCCCTTTTCAAGGTCAAACGTCATCCCCTGCAAACAAGGTTCAGAATAGAGAAATCTCAGTAAGGTTATTCAATTTTGTTGCACTGCACTGTTGCAGCACACCATGGTGCTTTTCCACTAGAGCAAATTTTCTGTTGTACAATTACAAGCTTGTGAACTGCATCAACAAGAAGGTATAGCACACAGACAATCTAAAGAAGATGCTCAATATCACTTAAGATAATAAAAGTTTCCTCCACATAGAGGGTTCAAAATTTCAAAACGAAATGAGAATTCACAAATGCATCAATATTCTAGAAGAACAAAAACAAAAAGTAATGATCATGTAAGAGAGATGATTGAACCTACATAGGAGCAACCCCTGCCATGATATTGAGAATCCACTAGATTGACATAAAGAGCAAAAATCGATGCTTAACTTAGGAGATTTGAATTTGAAATACTGGCTCCAACAGTACTTGGGAGGTTTCTGTTCTTTCAAAGCTGCTTTCTTAAAAGGTAGCTTATATCAAAATTTTCTCTTGTGATTGAACAAAACTGGAGCTGAAACTTTTGCTGTTGTCCTCACAATTCCCTCTGTGGTCAGGAAAAAGAGCTCTTATAAATTCCTTTCGTTGTGAATTGTTAGCTTAAATATTTTTTGTTTCTTAGACACAATATTAAACACTAGATAGCAGACCCATTTCCCAATCTTCCAAAACAATGGACAGCAATAGAAAATAACATGAACCATTTGCAAAGTTTTCCATTTGAAAAAATTCATAATTCAGTCATCTCACTAGTAAGTAATGTGCAACATTTTAAGCCTTGAGGCCTGCCTCAAGTTGAAAAGGATTCGAGTGTATGGGTTCTAGGTTCAACTGCCAATAAGGACAAAAGGAAAAAAAATTACCTATTAAAAAAGGAAATGTACAACAATTTATTTATAAGTTCATTAATTCATCAAGGCATCAGTTATTATCTATAAGAAAAAACAGCCCACAAACTACAATTCCTCATGACATACAAGTCTAAAAATCATCAACGAGTAGAAGAATCAAGGAACTAAACCTTTCATATAATTAAGCCATGGATCCAGTGTCAACAATAAAGAGAGATGATTTGTAACAACAAATGCAACTTCAAGTAGCGATTAACAATTTCATTCCATTTTTCCCAATTCAAGCTGTTATAGAAATTTATGTAACTCCAACATTGAATAAATTTGCACAATCAGGAAACCAGAAAATATATCCCTAGCTTACATGAAAAGCAAAATAATTATAGGAATTTTCAAATCCATGTGAGTGTGTATGTGTATTTGCAACCATCATATGATGAGGCAAGGTATGGTGTTCTTACATTCAGAGCATGCCTTGCTGCGATCGCAGACTGTTGATCCAAGAATACAGCAAAAGCAAATGGCTGCCACCACCATATTAACCATGTCAGAGTGCAAGATATTAAATGAAACATGGAGGAAACATATATGTGTTCTGGAGAGATTAAGAAATGCCTTTCAGCACAAACTAATAGAGAAAAGTGAAAATACAATTCCCTGAACTATGATGAGAAAGGACAGCCTTTTTGCATTTTTTTTTTTGGCAGAACATCCTTTTCTAATACAGCTCAATGCCACAGTTAGGTCCCTTATGAAAAGGTTCTGTACTCAAAGACAACAAACACCCTAATTCAGTGTAACTTGAAGGTTATCAGTGATCAAGAAATGTCTATGAGAAAAGCCTATCAAAAAAAGAAATGTCTATGAGAAAAGAGATATACATATAAATTATTCCTCTTGCACGGATCAAGGATGCCATCAATTCTAGGATGTCTTAAGTCACATTCTTGCTACAAGAGACAAACCTGCAATGCAAGAGTTGTCCATATCATGGAATGCAACAGCCTCTTTCACATTGCATGGTAATCTAATGACTAAGGAAAAGTGGAAATTGAGGCAGTACCAATTCACAGTCAAAGGTGCCCATCGATGCATATGAAAAAAAACACACACAACACACAACCAAAGATCAAATCTTCCATTCATTTTGAACATGACACCGAAACTGAACCGCTCTGGTGCATTTCTACAGCTCTGAAAGCAATCAATGGAGCTTCTTTGTATGATTCACTTATTTAACTGATTTTCCAGATATTTCTTAGAAATAAAGCTTTGAAACTATTAAAGATAATACATTAACAACCATTCTTAGGATCCCTTCTCTGAAATGGCCCCATTACCGATGTGATTGTCACCTACAAACGGAAAAAAAGTACTAGTATAAATGAATCCCACATACAAGCCAAAATATGCAATTTAAGTTTCGCTCAAGCACATTCGACCAAGAGGGGCCCACAATCAAACCCTTACTTAGATTCTCCACCCCTAAATGCCACAACAGCGACACACCACCTCCCCTAATTTTTCATCAAATTCCCGTAATTGAACCCTAATAACAAGAAGGACATCATGAAAAGTACCAGAGAATTCGGCGTGGGGCTCCGGAGATGCGAAGACTCGTACCCTGGAAACTCCCGAAATAGATGGTAGATTTCCCGAGGCTTGACATCCTCCGGCAGACCTGCGATGAACAAAGTCCGGACCTCATCGACCGAGGCATGAGGGTAAAAAGGAGAGGCATAGGAGGCGAATGGGGGTGGTGGTGGCTGGTGAGAGAAAAGGAATGGCTGTTGCTGAGGAGGGGGCGGAGGGAGAGGAGGCGCCACCTGCGGTGGTGGCGGCGGCACCGGAGGTCCCAGCGGCGGCGGCGGATGGGGTGGGTAATAAGGGTAAGGTGGTGGTGGATGAGCCGAAGGCGGAGGGTAGTATGCAGACATGTCGTCCATCTGTAAGGGTGGGGGCTTTACCGACTGCCCTAACTTTCTCCACTTCCGTTTTATAATTATTATTATTTTTTTTTGGAATAATTTAAACACTCAGTTCTCTGAATTATTTAGACCGTTCATCTCAGCTGTGGGACCCTGATTGCGCAGGGTCCTATCTAATGGACGGCTCAGATGCAAGGAGAGTTTCCTCCTTCTATACATCTTGCCAGATACGCCTACAGTGAACATCATCAAGACTGGAATGGGATGCCCATATCCGGGCCACATACCAGAGAGCAAGGCCCGACTATGGAAGAACCCAACCCTAGATTCAATGTGGAAAGGCGAGTTGGGCCTCAAGTCCTCCATGTGTTATTTCATTTCCTTGAGCAATCCTTATTCCCCTCCTCAGCAGCAGCATATCGAACACAATGCCTTGAGGTCTACCAATTGAGAACTCCACCGAGTCAGCTGAAAACGCCAAACGCCATTTCAGAATCTCGAACAACAAGCTGCAAGACATTCAACAAATTGCTGGCCTAACCCAGAGCGACAAATCTGCAAGTGTCATTTTAATACTTAAATGCTTTTTTATTAAAATATAACACAAGATCATCATATAAATCAAATACTGCTCATGTTGAATCAATTAAATTTCCGTCATATCAAAAATCCATACAAAAAAAAAAAAAAAATCTAATCAATTTAAAGAATGAAGAATTTATAAAAGAGGCCAAATAAATCTATCAATTACAAATTTATTTAATTAATTTAAAGAATTTAAATTTATTAATTAAAATTATCAATTTCAATTAAATTCTAAAAATCAATTTGTCAATTTAAAAATAGTTAATTATTACTTAAAAAAATTAGTAATCACCTTAAAGAATGAACAATTTATAAAATATAAAATGAATCTATCAATTATAAAATTTATAATTAATTTAAAAATGAGCAATTTATAAATTAAAAAATTATCAAATTATCAATTTAAATTTAAAAAACTTCTAATTTGTCAATTTAAAGAATGAACAATTTATTAATAAATTCTTTAATCAATTTAAAGAACAAAGAATTTATAAAATATAACTAATCTATCAAATGAAATTTATAATAAATTAAAAAATTAGCAATTTATCTATTTTAATTTAAAATCGTACTGAATTCTAAAGAAGAAAACCTTTCTTCCTTCAAACGATTCTTCCCCTTCCTCCAACACCAAACTGTCTTCCTCCTCCTTTTCTGTCTTCCTTCTCCTTCAAATGGCTCTGTGATTTTTCTTCCTTCTTTCTTTCTTCCTCTTCCTCCTCCTTCTTTCTTTCTTCCTGTTCCTCCATTTTTGCACAACGACAACAGCTCTGGGGTTCTGACAATATTTCAGCAGCTTGTGGTTTGTTCTGCCTTCAGGTTTCCTGGCGCAAGGATTCAAGGTAAAGCCTATTTCCTTGAATCTCTGTGTTTTTATAGAAATCAAATCGATATACCAGCTGAGAGAGTTCGTTGAGACAGCATTTGTAGCCATCAACGACTATTTTCAATCTCTGCTTTCTCCAAAGTTACCAAATACGACACCCAACATCACTGGACGCATTTTCACACTACGCCATCTCCGGGCATATTGCATGATTGAGCGCCATTCGACAGCTACGCATGACACCCCGATATCAACTTCTCGAGTTGCTCCACTGTTCGAGGCCATCTCTATGCCCTTGTTAGAAGAATAAAAAAGTCAATAGTCAGAGTAATTACCTTCACTTGCTTGACGCTGGGGACACATGTCATCACACATCATTAATAACTCCCCACTACTTCGATCCACTATAATCATAAATAGAGTGTCTTTGAGGTCTTGCCACGTGATTGCTTGTAGTAATATAAATAGCCTTGTAGTCAAAAAGTGCAAATGTGTATTGAGAAAGGAGATCAATAAAAATATATGAATATTGATACATTTCAAATACCCGTTGCATTCAACGTCTGATCAATTTTATTCGAAAACTTGTGTTTGAACCTATTAATTGAAATAACTATAAATAAGACATAAAAAGGTAAATATATAATTCACTACCCTAGATATTACCTTAATATTCTATGTACTACTATAATAAATAATGGCAATATACTACCATAATGACTTTTAACGGAGACGTCAATAATTTATGATAAAAGAACTATTTTTACTGGGCAATATACATAAATATTCACATTAGAATTAGAATTAGAACCAATTCTATTATCATTCCTAATTATCTATCTTTTATGAAAATATTCACATGTACTTAAGATGACAGAGCATATGCTACCTTAATAACTTTTTATTCTAATTGAGATATGATATCACAAACATATATATTAATAACTTCTTCTAATCGTGGTATGATATAACAAACACTTCCACTCTCTTATAAGTCAAAACAAGACATCAATTTTCAAAGTGTTCTATAGAATTATGAGGTTGTGTAAAGAAAGATTCATTATAAGACAAGATAAATAGATTATCACATTTAGGATAATGATATATTGTAATTGTATTTGCAAAAGTTAATCTACTTCTTCTAATATAGATATTATTTACTAATTGACTGATCAAATCTTAAATAGCTTTAAAATGTTCCATCGTGAATTCATAACAAACTTTACCATTTTTCATCATGAACCAAATATTATGTATGTATCTTATATTTTGTGATTTATGACTTGAATTTTTCTTTGGGCTTATGTCCGATCCAAAGGCTCACGATTCGACTTTTTTGAAAAGAAAAAGTTAAGAAAAAAAATAGGAATTCGTTCGAATATTTTGTCACATCAATATATTAGGGTTTATTCGCTTTTTCGTCGTATTATGTATTTTTTTCTCATATTCATAAAGAAGTTTTCTTCTTTACCTGTGGTTTTTTCTCATATGGGTTTTTACATAAATATGATTTTTTATTTGTTTTCGGATTTCACTATTGTGTTGTACCTTTAATACATATAAATCAAAATGATCAAATTTTTTCTTTTTGAGACAATGAGCACTTCTACTTCCATTGGTGTATATCCCTTTAGAGCTACCATGCCTTATACCACTTGTGCAACATTGAACCCTGACCTTCAACCATTTATGCGCTTCAATATAGTTAATAAGAAGGAGTCTTGTTAGTTTTTTTTTTTTTTTTAGAACTAAACATTTTAGTTATAATGTAGTAAATTAATCTAACTAGGATTCAAATCCGGGTCCCTTCATCTTCTTACATTTTTGAAATGTTAAACTTTCTACCATATGAGCTAGACGCAGTGTTAAAAATATCGTTTAAATCTGATATATTCAAGATTTGATTTTAATGGATATATCGGAGATATATCGGTGGATATTTTTGCACGTAATACCATATATCAAAATTAACAAAATACTTTCAACGGCGAAAATACTTGCGAAGTTGTAAAACGACATTAATACCTAAATACGCGCATCGATATTACACGCTTTCGTCTTTCAAAACAAAAATGAAGATTGACGTGGGCTCCATTACAAATATTCACGAAGGATCCCATTTCACGAAGACAATACTCATACCAAGACAGGCAGGCGGATAATATTGATTATAAGATGGAACATGACATGCATAAATTTCTTGACTTTACCCACAACCTCTCAATAGATAGAAAATTCGAGGTTCAATACGCTTGCTCAAATCCTCACAGATCTGATACGAGTTTAAACGACATTTCAGATCGCGATAGCTTAATCATTCCATATTCACCAATGGAACCTCGGTTGATGCAAGGCTAACCATAACTCATTGTGTGAAGAGGAAAACGATGGCATCATCGATGAATCACCGTATCGAGTGTCAATGCTCATGGACTCAAAATCCAACCGAAACGAATCCTAAGTGGTCATTTTCAATGAATTTATATGGCTTTCCAATTTACCAAATACTGACCATCTCTGTATCTCGTGGTCTTCATCTCAGGTAGCATGTGTGAAATTATCTCACCAAGTGAATGGACTCAATGGATATTCACTTGTTGTCGATCCGCATTATCCCCACCATCATTTCCAAGAGATCATTACTATCATCCCCTCTCCTCTCAGCCATCATAGCCTCAATAGGAAGTACTAAAGAAAGCTAAGTCTACTACTATGTTCAACACTTGAATCAAAAGAGGGTCGGGAAGTGACAACGGGCTAAAATGAGTCTCTAGTATCTTGATTGAAACTTTCACTATGAATTGCTTCAGATAAAACCCGCTCAGCATCAACACCTGCTTCTCGAACATGTGCAGCAATTCATGGATCAAGATTTCCATTTTCATCATCTAAATGGAGAGGGTGTAAATCATCGAATAATTGACATCCCCTTCTTGACCAAACTTCTGGGCCGAATGTCGAAAGTAAATCAAGGTAATCTTTTCAAGAACTTTATTTGTCTTGCTTGCATATCTCGTGACTTTAGTTTCATGTTGTAGTAACAAAAACTAATTGTTGGAGCCGAGGGTAAGTTAGCCGATTTCTTTGTTTTGTATGATAAAAGCAAACGCGCCTCCAATTTCCTCTCACATGTCGAAGATGATGCGGCCTGGGAAAGAACCCATGGGCCAAATTCTCATCAGGAGAGCGTGGTTTCCATACATAAAACCACCATTTAGCAAAGAATAAAACACATTAACATTCAAAATCTAATAAGAACATGGTAATGGATTTTACTTTTACACTTTTAATGAGAAACAACACTCACTAGGAACTATTAAATTTCTTGATGCTATTGCTGCTCGATCACCGAATCCCTTTCGACATCTTGAAACATTATAAGTTGTGAATTCAAAATGAACTTGATAAATCAATATATGTGTAAGTGTAACCAAATAAATTGAATCAATTAATTAGAAATATAGCCTATTGATGTCCCTCATTTCCAATATTACCAAGACTTACAATAGTAGAAGATAATTTTCCAAATACTTCATGAACAACTTGGAGTAGCTCAGGGTCACTACTAACTCCAGGTCTATATTGAAATCTTGGATTAAGATAATATGTTATAAAAGTGATTTAGAATTAGTATGTGATAAAAGGAAAATAATATGCATTAAAAGTTATTATGATATTAAATAGTTACCTGCTGTATGAAAAGGATGTTTGAGGGTTTTATCCCAACGACTCATTTATGATTTCACTCATTCTTTAGCTTCAGTGCATGTGTTTTCGGCTAATCACTTGAATCAACTCATACACAAATGGCATTATTGGGACGATTTCAGAATCAACAATACGAAGAACTGTAAATATTGCCTCATAGATTGACACTAGGTTAAAGACCTTCTCCCAATATGGATGATTAAACATGAGTCCTTCAACCTCATGTCCAATGGTCGTCCGACTAAGCTTGTGAGAAGCCCATTAATCACTAACAAAGATCTTCTTCAAAATCAACCATCTTTTTTAGAAGACTAGCTAGGGCGATGTAATTTGTTGCAACCTTACGCCGACGATATCACCACCACAAACCTTTCTCATTGCTGCAAGCAACCAACCATGATCAGAGATGAAGCCGTGATCTCATGCATTGGTAATCAAGTCGAAAACACTTTCTCGTTTACTGATATCTTCAAACAAAAGGTTGATGCAATGTGTCGCATGGAGTCCAATATAAATTGTACTTCTTCATTAATACCTCTCTCAAATTTCACAAATGCCGATCCATCGCTTGTAAATAATTTGGTACAACATTTGCTTCGCCAACTTCCTTTATCACATCCTTCAACAAACCATAAATGTATTTGTGGTCTTTGATATTATCCAATGCATCGACAGACTTAAGAAAAATTGTGCTTCATTTACAATATACCATGAAATTAATGATGCTTAATTTCGTGGGACGGTCCATCCATCACACATAATTGTGCACCCATAGGTCTTCAATCCGATGCATCATATATGAAGAATTTACTGATTAATCGACCCATCGTTTCTTTGATTACACCTCATTTAAAAAGATTTTTAATACTCTTTTGTCTTGCTGTCGAAGATTTGTATAATGATAGAGTAAGAGGTGGTGATGGATCCGATTGTATCACACTTTGAGATCTTTGCACGCGTCTTATTGGATCAGTTGGATGTGATTGTAAAGGCTCACTTATTGCAATTATATATATTAGAAATGTTTGTAAATCCGTTTATACTATAATAATGAATTTAAGTTCAAAGATTTACCAATTTTTCTTTTGCCTCTCATAAACCCTTCTTCTTGTTGTCGGGATTCCATTCATCAGCTTCGTGATGCACAACATGCCACTGATAAGCAATTTCACTGCCGTGGTTCATGTCAATCGGATACATATAGACATCATCATCTTCCTCCTCATTTTCCTCATCATCATCATCAAATAGATGTCTATGGCTACCACCCATTGTGCCTCGCAGTTGAGCTCGAATTTTTTTAATATTTACAGCTTTCTTTACTTTGGCTTTATCCCTTTCAGCCAAAAGTTGTCTAATATCTTTTTTAACTTTGGGAGGCACATTAGGTTATTTTTCTTTCATTTGAGCCAGATCTGACAAAAGGAGCAAGAAATTTAAACCGGTACTTCGCCACTTTAATGACCATACCACAAAAATTGCATATGGTGCCATTTCTGTTCCCTTAAATAGGTGTATAATATTTCCAAGCAGGATCACGACCTCTAGTATTGCTTCCACTTCCATTATCCATCCTATAAACTTCAATAATTGTAATCAATTCATATTCATAATCTCAATCTAAATATAAAGTTGCATCAATTCATATTACATTAATTAACAATTTATTATTATTCATATTCATAATTGTAATCTAAGTCTAAAGTTACATTAAATATCTAAATATACATAATATATGTTCATATTTCATACATTAATTAACAAATTTTTATATTTCATATTCATAATCTCAATCTAAATATAAAGTTGCATCAATGATCATAATTTAAAAAAAATGTGTTTTTACATTAATTAACAATTTATTATATTTCATATTCATAATCATAATCTAAGTCTAAACACTATAAGAAAAATCGAAATTAGAGATGGACAATTCGGTCTCTAATCCGTCTAGAAACAAAATTCCGGACGGATTAGAGAAGGAATTTTCTAGCTCTTAAACATCGTATCTAATTGTCCGTTTAATTCGTCTCTACTAGAGACGAGGGAAATATTCCGCCTTGAACAAAGATGATCGAGACGAAAATTCTTTCTCTAATTAGAGATGGAATTTTTCCGTCCCTGATCTAATTAGAGATGAAATTTTTCCGTCCCTGATCTAATTAGAGACATACTGGAGCTAATTTTCGATGTGCATGTTTTAGCTTTTATAACTAATTGAACCTATTATGGCTGAAGATTTTGATTATATGTAATCATAAAGTTCTATATTTAAGAATTAAATTAATAGATGTCATTAAATAAGTTGAACCACTATATTTTTCATTAATTATAAAATCAATAGTACACGTAGATAACAAAATAGTAATATTAATGTCAAATGTACTAAATACAATATACGAATCCACTAATTAAACTATACCCAGCTGCCCTCAACATTCTTCCAAGATACTCATCCTTAGAAGTCACTCCTTAAAAATCTCGTGGCTTTCTATGAGCATTCTTCATGGGTAGCAACTCGTGATGAAAAATTACTTTCTTGTTAATTACATTATAAACACGTAATTACCATCATTAAAACTTTATTTATTTTAATAAAAAGTAATGAAATGCACAAATAAAGAAACTAAAGTTGTTTATCTATAATTAATCAAAACATTTATTAATATTTCTTCCTCTACAACTCCCTCTAACTCGCCATACTCCGCTCATTTTATCTCGCATGACTTCAATTATCATACTAATACCACCAAAACCGATAATTCGAACATAGAACAAGCAACTTCCAAATCAGATCCTCCATACGCCCAACATAAGGTAAAAATATAGCAGTATTAACTCGCAGACAACTAACCTAATAACAACAAAAATCATAGCAAAGACACATTTGTTGGGATGAGCTTGTCACCTAATCATAGAACTCTCAATATAAGCCTCTTGTCCCTTCATGGGGCCTTTAATATTGCGGTCTGCCAATTTCCTCGGGGTACATCCAAGTCTAGCTTTTCAATTATAGTCACAACATCAGGTTTGAAGTAGTGGCTCAAATCTCTTCTTTACTTTGCATCATCCAATCACATTAGTGACTTACTAGAATTAGGACCCCATAGTGACCAATGATGGCAAAAAAAAAACAATAGAACTCGTATATATGACACAAATATCAAAGAAGAAATGGTATTGCTCAATGAAAGGACAGAAGAGATGTGGTACCCCTTTCCGGCCTGATTCGTTTTGGCGGATCCAAACCGAGTCCGGGATGCCCTATTATCACTCAATCACTCAAAATCATATCTCTGCGGAAGCAATTTCAAAATTGGGCAAGCCCATAAACATTTAAATTTAACAAAATACATTTACAATGAAGGCATTCAAGCCTTTTCAAAATGATTTACAAAAATAGATGTTCAGAGTTCAAATTGTTTACAAAATATCAATATCCAAAAGAAAAAACATGGAATGAATGCACATGTCGGAGCATACTCGAAATTTCCTTTATGACTCGACGTCTCAATCTGTATCGCTTCGATCACTATCTATCACTCAAGACTGCGGCATTGATAACAATACGCTACATTTTCATGCTTAGTGGTTCTATACAAATCCATTCTCGCTTTCACTTTAAATCAATCATGCAATTTAACAACTAAAACTTTCAGAAATCTTATGGATGATCAATGCAAATACAATACATATACTCGTTTATATACAATCGCTTACGCTCATCGATCATCCCAAAATACACTTTCATATTCAATATTTCACAATCTCAAATCAATTCAAATATGCCTACAAATTCAATTCAGCCGCAGAATTCAATTCGCTTATGCAATTCAATCTGGCTCGCCTGCCCTAATATGTCTTCAATATACAGATATCGTAGTCAATGGCGACGGCCTTACTGGCCGCAGGCCGAGAAATGGTTTTGCAATACAAAGACGGTCCCCATTGGTCAAGACCGGTTATAAAAATCAATTAGTGAACACTACCGATACGGCCCCGCCGGGTCATTCCGAGTGACACATCAATACAATCGTCGCAAAGACGTTATTTGACCCTATCGTATACCAATCTATCCTTAATACGAACTAAACGGTTAACATTCTATTAAGGGCGTTCAAATCTTTTATAGCAAAGTATAATACAATATGTACATTTATTTAAATAGTTTATTTTCAATAGTTACGCAATTTTCATATGCAAACATTTTACAATCAATTCCTTCAAATCATTTAAAACAATTCAATATGCTTTTCTTATGCATTTAGAACAAGCCTTTCAAATATTGAACGAGAGTCAGAAAATAACAATCATGAAAAAACTTGAAATGAGGAATAGAAGTCGGTAGAACAAACCCAAAAAGCTTTGCACTTTGATTCCAATCCTCGGAATCTCAATCTCAATTTGGCTTTTCCTCCTCGTCAGCCCCTATTCCAAAACCATTAAAGAAAAATATTATTCGTAAGCCATAGTGGTTTTGGTTAGGGGATTGATTTTCGAGTTTAATTTGAGTTCAAACAAAAGCTATATATAGATGGACTCTTGACTCAATGAGATTTATAGAGTTCAAGGAACACCTAAACGGAGTTCTGAGTAGAGTTGCGACCTTTCTGTGCCAGAGGGTCACACCTAGTCACACCCACCGACCGTCAGGTGTTATGACCTTTCAGAGCTCAGCATAACACCTAATGTCCTCCCCATGTATATGAATGGAATCTTGACTCAATGGGCTTTCCATAGAGTCTAAGAACACCCGAAACGGAGTTCGGACGAAGAAGTTATGACCTTCCGAAGTTGGAGGTCACACGTAGTCAAACCCAGCCGAGCTGACCTGACCTGGCCGAGGTGCACTGGCCGAGGTGCACTGGCGGAGGTGCATTAGCAGAGGTGGTCACTGGCCGAGGTGCACTGGCCGAGGTGCATTGGCCAAGGTGGTCACTGGCCGAGGTGCACTCGCCGAGGTGTATTGGCCGAGGTGTATTGGCCGAGCTGCACTGTCCAAGGTAAAAAGGGCCATAACTCAGGCTACAGGGGTTTGAATTGAGAAATTCAAAAGCCTAACATCAAGTTCATTGATGTGGCTACAATTTACCAGAAGGACTCACTGCCAAATTCCCTTTATTTCTTATCCAAAAATCAGTTCTAATGTCCGGCTAATGCGAAGGATAAAGAATAGGGAAATTTTCAATTTTCAAATCAGAACTGCATTCTTTCCAAAACACATCTATAGGAGCCTTAGAGCTCTTTCTCAACTCAACTCCAATGAAGAAATGAGTTTGGGAGTTTCAAACCCAAACCATACACAAGATAGAGGGTCAAAACCATTCATTCTTTCGTATACCTGTAAAACTAGACAAACCCATACTATTGTACAAAAATCGATATCGCTCCATACCTTAACTTAACAAGTTCCATACACACATAGCTCAGATACCCGCGATCTTCTTTCCTCTCTTCTTTCTTCTCTTTCTCTCTTCTTTCCTTATGTCTCTCTCTTCTTTTCCCCTTTTCCTTTTCTTATGGATCACCCTTAATCGTATTTTAAAAATGAGGAAACTTCTTCGCCTTTCCTACGCCACATGCCCTCCTTGATTTTATTTATTTCCTTTGTATTTAGGTCCTCAATTCCCTCTTCTATTATTCTTCATCAAGTCCTGTATTATTTTCCCCTTACTCATTTATTTCTCCTAATTCACTTAGACATATAAACTTACTTACAATTGACCCTAGGTCCCCATTTCAATTTCCATATTTTCTTTTCACTTGGGTTTATTTCCTGATTCACAATCATTTAACTTCAATATTCATCTAACAATTCCCAGAAAAATACCCAAGTTGGTTCAATTATACCCGGAATATATAATAATTTTTATTATAAAAATTATAGGGTATTTTTGGGGCGTTACAAGAGATACTTTGTAAATAATACCACTCCTTATTCAACCCTTGAAAAGTAAGGAAAGTATAAAATTAAAAAAGGAATAGAAAATGGAAAAAGAAGAGGAAGAAATAAAGAAAGAAAGAGCAAGTTTCCGGATAACTTCATGCTATCATCCTTCAAGTATGACAATGAACAACATTATTAGCCTGGACTCATTCAATGTATTCATAAACAATTAATGTTATATACTTTCAGCTTTATCAAAGAGGGGGCTACAAAAGGCTAACTCATGCTGATACTACTTCCTTTCCAATTTTTGAAAATAGCTTAGCCTTCTTTGCATCTTGAGCTCCCTGCATTTATAACTCATTCAAAACCCTGAAGTGGAAGATACAAAAATCCACTCTCATAAGAAAATAAGAGGAAAATAAAGAAGCTTCAGAAGGTGCCAAAGAATTCCATAAAATGTATCAACATTATCCAGCTCCACCCAAAGAAATAGTCAGGACTTACCCAATCCACTGGGCCGGCGATCAGCTTTTTAAATGGAAGGAAAATGTATTGATTTTCGAATTTTAGAAAATTCTGTCCCCGAGGAGGGATTAGTTTTTCCTTGGAGTCGCTTACTTCTTACTTTTGTTGTTATTTTATAAAGGGAAACCAAGTAAGAACAAAAACCCAATACCCAAGATGGAAAAGCGGGGAACCGCGAAAACTAGATTTTTGGGTCTCGGTGGTCGACACGATTCGAAGGTACCTCATATGAGGTAGCACCCCAGGCCCGAACTCTGGCCTCTACTAGTGAATTGAGTATGTAGGGAGCACATGGGTCATGTTCAGAGGTCTCCTAGGCTAAACATACAACTTAGATCGAACTCCACTGTATCTGTGTATGCTTAAAACATTCAACCAAAAGGGCAATAGCGCAAATCAGGTCCCTGGCCAAGCGCTACATCAAAGGTTAGCTAACAAACATAGCAAGCATGCATGACACCCAAACACAAAACATCCATGTGAAATTCATTACCCAACATTAAATCACATACCTTATGGTCTCTACTGCTACCGTGATAAGAGGTCACCAGGCTACCAAATGCATCACAAATGTCAAAATCCAAACACCATAAAGATATGAATACAAATACCAACGCCTAAGCATGTACCCGAGGTCCCTAGCCATGCATAGCAGGAATAGGTAGGGCAAATAATACATCATACATCATGCATTTAAAACCAAATATTGGATCCCATACCAAAAGAAAGGAAGCAGGCTGAAAGGAGGTAAGTGGTTTGCTTACTTTTTAGCATACATCTCCTTTAAAACTCACAAACCAAACCATACCAATCCCGCAGATGTCTACTACCCAACTTTGTTCAAACCAAAACTGAACCTCAAACCCTAAGGCAAACTTACAGTTCCCTGGTAACTTAAGAGCACGCCATGATAGATTCAGGATCAAACATAAAGTAGGGGGCCGCCTATGAGCCGCCTTACAACCGGCTGGAATCGGTTCTCAATAAGTCCAAACGATGAGAAAATTCTGAACCTTTTGTCAGAAAATTCCTCAGTCGAACCGGCTGAAACAAAAGGAATGTGATTCCGATTTCGAATGACCAAGAACTAACCCAAACAAAGAAAAGTACCCAAACTATAATTTTGGAAAACCTAACCCAATGAACCGGCTGGTTCAGTTTCCCAACCAGTCAATCCCATTGAGAGAAGCTCTCAAAATTTTTCTTAACCTTCCAAAAGAGTCAGGAATCTAACAAAACAAACGCATCGATTCCCAGCCTGATGAGTGAGAACCAACCAAAACAAATTAAACTACCCAAACTGCCGCTCCCGCAAACCTAACCTAACGAACTGACCGATCCTGCTTCCCAACCAGTCCATCTCGTTGGAGAGAGGCTCTCAAAATTTTCCAAACCTTCCTAAAGATTCAGGAATCTAAAAACAACGTGATCGATTCTCAACTCGATGAGTGAGAACCAACCAAAACAATCCAAACTACCCAAACTGCCTTCCCGCAAACCTAACCTGAAGAACCGACCGGATCTGGTTTCCCAACCAGTCCATCTCGTTGAGATAGACTCTCAAAATTTTCCAGAACCTTCCTAAAAGAGTCAGAAATATAACATAACAAATGGTGATCGATTCTCAGCTCGGATGAGTGAGAACCAACCAAAACAAACCAAACTACTCCAAACTCAGCTGCTCCTCGCAAACCTAACCTAAACGGTCCGACCGAATCGGTTTCTCAACTAGCCCTGCTGAGAGAGGCTCTCAAAATCCTTCCAGAACCTTCCTAAAAGATTCAGGAATCTAATGCAAACAAATGGTGATCGATTCTCGCCTGATGAGTGAGAACCAACCAAAACAAACCAACTACCCAAACCGCCTCGCAAACCTAACCTAAATGAACCTGACCGATCCGCCTCCAACCATCCCATTGAGAGAGGCTCTCAAAATCTTCCAGAACCTTCCTAAAAGATTCAGGAATCTAAAAACAAACGTGATCGATTCTCAAATTTCGATGAGTGAGAACCAACCAAAACAAACCGTTGTTCTCTAAAAACCTAGATCGCCTGCCAGAACCGGCTGAACCCGCCTCACGTATGAGCGTTGCAAACCGGCTCAAATGGTTGAGGAGAAACCTCAAATTTGATCATAATGTTCTTAAAGAATAGAGTGGAGCCGTGGTCTATTTCTCTTACCTTCCACATAAAAGAAACCAAGCTACATCCAAGCAGAATCAAGAACGGCGTTTGAGCCCTAGTGTCTCCAAAGGTCCCTTCCACTTTGATCTTTCTCTCCCTTTGTACCACCCCCACCTCAGCCTTCTAAGCCTACCTGGTGTTTTCCACCTTCAGCTTTGAAAAAGCCCAATCGCCTCTGGAACAACTTCCCCATTAACTCCTTTCCTCATTTTCCATGCAGTGTCGAATATCTTAAGTTTTCAGCTTGCTTCACCACCAAGTATCCATATGGATTCATGGTGGGCAGCATGTAACTTAAGCCAAGGCCCAAAATGGACCCACAATACTGCCCATGGTCGAGCTGGAGCTTATGGGCCCGAACTATATAGGATTTGGGCTCTAAAATCACAAAAAACAGCGCTCCACACAAGCTGGCCCGACTAATCGGTTGAACCAGATGCCAACCAGTCCATCCGATTGAGGAAAATTATGAAATTTTGATAGAATGTCTCCCCAAGAGTCAAGGAGACTAAAAACGGTGCACCATTCCAAGTCCCGGATGAGGGAGATATGACGAAACAAGGAGCAGTGCTCACCAAAATCACCCAAAAAACAAAGCATCGATAACGCCTTTGATGAACCAGTCAAACCGATTAGGTCAACGTTGACAAAAAATTATGAATTTTTAACAGAAAAACCTCCTTGGCAACATGAATCCAAAAACAAACAGCTGAACAATTTCCGAGTTCGACAAGGGAGATATGATCGAAACAAGCTCAAGTGTCCCGACTACATACTCTAATAAACTTTGATCAAAACCCCGAGGGGGCCCTGTTTCCTATAGCACGATACAATAACTCAAAAATAGTCACACCATACTATAAAGTGAACTACATACGCACTCAATGGACTACACAAGCTCCACCAGGCTCGTGAGATAGACTAAGCCTAAAAGGGCCCTAATGCAGTTATATGAGAACGATGAGCGAGAGTGTGACACCCATAGGATAAAATGCAAGCGTTGATGTGGTAAAATCTGAGAGTACCTACACAAAGATGTCAGCTTTAATGCAGAATTGACACTCCCAAAATAAATGTCGAATCCACTTTGAAAACAAATGGAGGGTATTTAACCAACCCACCTGCAACCAAATAAGTATATAGTAAGGGATCTCTACGTGATATATTCAGATAAATCACAGGTTATTTCTAATGATAATAAAACACCATTGAATAATGAAACAATTAGATATTTTATGTTGTTAACCCCCCAAATATTCGAGGCCATCCCAATTCTACATATAAGAAGAACTAGTCTCAAACAGTTAAACATATAAAAAAGATAATGCAATCTACTTCCACCCATATTGTAGGCAGACTTCCAAGCAGTTTCATCAAACATGTGGCGTTGTCCAAAATAACAATCATACACGTTTAACATTGATCAAAACCAACTGATCTCGCAGAATTACAAGAATAGAGATTTAAATGTGCATTATTTGAAATCTTAACTAACAAGGATTCATAGTGATCACCCTTAATACAATTATTTAGTTAATTTCCGGTTTTTGAATCAACACTCATGGGAAACCAAAAAGTCAGCACTCGCTATCGTATAACTGTGAATCTTCATCTCAGAGGTACCATATGTGTAACCGTAGGGTCGCATATGTGCACCAAGGGCTTCTTAATTATTTGAGTGCCAGGAGTATTTTTGAAAGTTGTTTTTGGCGATGAAATTATAAAGTTTTCAAAGCATTGTGACACTTTGCAATTAAGGAAAGTGGAGGGGAAAGTATAAATTATGGAATTTCAAAAGGATAATAATACACGCCACCACGTAATGGTTCAGAAAGCTTAAAAATTCCTTCTATATCTCTGAGGCTCAAGATGACTGGCCAGTACACCTACTAGCGGTAGGTGTGCAAGCCACCTTTACTAGAAACCCCACCCTGCACTCCAATCATCAGATAATCCCTGTGAAGCTGGTTTCATGTTGCTTGCTAAAAAACCCAGATAAAATTTTTCTTTTCTAAATTTGCATTTATATACTTCTAAAGATACCAAATGTGATATAGACATATCCCAAAACCTGTAGATATACAATTTACACTTTAGAAACATGGCAACCAACAACACTTCTTCAAAAGAGCCTCAGGCTCATCACATTTTCGCAAAACAAAACTATGTACATACATATGCTCAACTGTACAAATTCAAAGTATTTCCTTAACATCTACACATGGAAGGTGTCATGAATCCTGGAGCACTCGAGGGTAACTCAACCTGCAGCCACCGGTCCCACTCGTCAACTTATGGGTTCTATAAATCTGACCGAGCTTGCCCCCGCTTTCCAAATCTCAAACACCCTTCCACGGAAACTTCAGAAGACTCGGTCACCACATCCTGCCGTAAGTCTCTAATGACGGCGGTCCGCATAACTTTTCTCGTTTCATCTCCTTGTCGTTTCTGCTATCATGCAGAACTCTCACTTTCTCCTCAAGGCGGATCCCCACTAATTCAAGGCCTTATCGGGCCTTCCTCTCACCAACCTCATCCCAACACACTAGAGTCCTACATTTCACATACAACCCAAATGGAGTTCATCTTCTATACTCGCCCCAGAGTTGTTGTTGAAGGACCATTGAATAAACGAGTAGTTCAATTCTCCTGAATCTATCACAAGCCTCAAGATCCTCCTAACCCAATATCTCCTCCTATCAGCTATCTGTCTGAGGATGCTTGAAAATGCTGTAGCTTCAAAGGGAAAAGTATCTTAGTGCTTCCCCGCAATCGTTAAACTGATGTGAACTGGGGTTCCTGATCCAAACTGATCAAAACTAGTCCCATGAACTTTACCATTCAATCCAATAATCAATAATTTTCCAAATCCTCATTGAACTGAAGAAAATGATAAGATTTGCCACTTGATCATCTGATCACCCATATAAGATCATGTCGCTTCCAGTTCCATGGAAGACTCCGTCATAAAAACTGAGAGGATTCTTCTCCATTTCCGCATCGGAATAGTGAGGTAATATACTTCCCCACGCGTCGAATGCTCTCGTCAATGCCGACAAAAACAGCACCTGAGATTCAAACCAATTATATCTTTCTTTCATCCATTTTCATCAGAATGCTGTTTAAACCTCGCATATTCGAACTATCTGAGCATAAAGATGAACATTATTGAATGCTTCCATAATATGCTCTTTCTTCTTCATTACCATACCCCAATAATATTTCACCTTCATTATTACGTTTATTGTCTTCTTGATTTGAAACTTCTTTCCTTTATCTTTTCTGAGTTTAACCAGATCCGGTAATCCGTTTCTTTGTTCAACTGATCCATCAGAGAGGTTCAATACGAATGCATTAATACGCCCCCTAATCCTCACCAATATCACCTAAAGTCTTCAGATCACCACACGGAAGATACTTGATTCCATACGAGATGTGCGTTAACTCGGCCGTCACCATGCATCTGCCACAATTATTCAGATATACTAATAAAGGCTGCGTTTAGTCCTGAATCAATCGCCATCTTCGTTCGTGGCCAATCTTTACTGGTAGCAATATGGTTGTAGCGATTCTACAATCGAAAAGATCCCGCGGCGCAAACGTTCCATGCGTTAATGTTCCGGATATCTTCAAAGCAAACATATCATCGCAAAGTCAAATCGTGTAAGTTCTCCCACGTTTTTCAAATGCCTAGAGGCATATGCATTATCTTTATCATTCTCGCATCAAACACAAATCAAGGCCTTGCTGAAGCATCATCAGAAACCACAAACCCATCTCTCCCATCGCAAAGCTGCACTCGAAATAAGTCAATCTTACCCTTTCCAACTCTCGAAACTCGCTGTCAGCATCCACCCAATCATACTTGACATCTTTCCCCATCACTGGGTCAACGGGCCTTATCCCGAGAACCTCAACAAACTTCCTATAATACCCTGCTAAACCAAGGAAGCTTCTCACCTTTGACACATTCTTTGGTGGTTTCCAATTTACCACAGCTTCTATTTTTTGGGGATCCACACTCACCCCTTCAACTGAGATCACATGACCTAGGAATGCCAAATTCTATAGCCAAACCGCACTCGTCAACTCAAATACAACCGCGCCTCCCTTAAGGTCTCGCAACACAACTCGTGCTCAATGTTCCTCTCGAACTACTTGAATACACTAGGATATCATCGATAAAAACTATGACTCGAACTTATCCAACACGGGCCGAATACCCGGCTCATCAAATCCATAAACCCTGCTCGAGTATTAGTCAAGCCAAACGCATCACCGTAAACCCAATGCCCGTAGCGTGTCCCGACGCGTAGCCTTGGGTACATCACCTCCCGCACTTCAACTGATGATAATTCAACCTCAAGTCTATCTTGGAGTATATTCAGACCTCAGTTGATCGAATAACTCATCAACTTAGGGAGTGGATAATCGATCATGGATGGTAACTCGTTCAATCAAGCTCGTAATCTATACACAACCGCAAACTCCCATCTTTCTTTTTCATGAAGAGAACTGGAGCTCCCCATGGGGATATGCTCGGCCGAATGAATCCCTTTAACAATTCTTCTACCTTAAGCCTTCAACTGCCAGAGCCATCCTATAAGGAGGAATGAAATGGCCCAATCTCCGGATCAAATCAATGGTGAACTCCACCTCTCTATCCGAAGTAATCTCGCACATCATATGGGAATACATCCGAACTCTCTAATAACTGAATCTCATCCACTAGAGTCCCTCCTTCCCTGTCTCCACCACATAAGCTAGATAACCCTGACAACCCTTACGTAGCATCCTTTGCGCTGCCATGGCGGAGATCATACTGGAAGATAACTCTCTGCGTATTCCTTTGAACTTTACCTCAAATTTCCTAGGCCTATGCAACTTTACTTCCTTTTTATAACAATCTAATGTGGCTCTATGGCGAGATAGCCAATCCATGCCGAGAACCACATCAAAATCCCTCATATCTAGGGCCACAAGATCCTTTGGGAACTCCTGTCCCCCAATTAGAACTCTACTATCTCTGACTACTCTGATACATAGTTGTAGTACTCTTCTTAACCCTCAGATGCGCTGTCAGTATCCCCAATTATTTTCCGAATGAGGTACTTTCCTTTCCTTTGACTTTAGTTTGTTCATTTCGAGGACGAAATGTTCTAAAAGAGGGAGGATTTGTAACGCCCCGTCCCAAGAGGGTGTACGGTATGTGTAACCGTAAGGTCGCATATGTGCACTATGAGCTTCCTTAATTATTTGAGTGCCATATGAGTATTTTTGAAAGTTGTTTTTAAGGATGAAATTATAAAGTTTTCAAAGCATTGTGGCACTTTTGCAATTAAGGAAAGTGGAGGGGTGAAAGTACAAATTATGAAATTCTCAAAAGGATAATAATAATAATAAATTATCGAACGGTTTCTAAAGTGCCTGTAGTAAATTCTAGATTCCCTGATGACTAAACGGACTACACTGCAACTGCCTCACAACCCAGTGACCTAGAAAAGTTTCGTTTAATTTCGAGACAGTCGGAATATTTTACGACTGGTGATAAAATCGTCGCTGACTTCGTGACCTATATTTTTATGAAAATCTTGGAAGTCAGAAAATGGCTTGAGTTAAAGTTCATTTAAAATAATTGAACTAAAAAGAAATAAAATTTTTCGGGATAGAAACGGACCCGAATGAGGTAATATAAGTTATGTATCCAAATAATAATAATAATAATAATAAAAAGAAACATAAAAATCAAATAAAAGGAAAAACAAACAAGAAAGTGGTACGTAGAACGAGACTTTAGAGGGAGATATTTTATTTTTTTCTTCTCTTTATTTCTTTTTAAGATTTATGGAAATCGGATCGTAGATTTTTATCGGAGTAGAAGGCAAAGTTGGACTACGTGACGAGAGCTACGCATAGGTACCAATATTTTAGCGTTTCGTCAAACTTCAAGAGGTAGGAAATTTTCCTACTTGTGTTATTTCGAGCCTAAAGGCTATGTAATGGCTTGGAATTTTCTTAGAGTCCGTGAGAGACCGTAAATTTCTGTCCCAAAATTTTTGGAATGAGTTTATAAATTTTTAGGAATTTTTGGGACTCTTTCTGACAATTCCAGCTAATGATTGTTTTAGGACAGCTTCAAGCTGAAATTTCGTGGATTGTATTCGAATTATTCGAACATAATTTTCGAAATGTTTTTGGGTGTTTTGCACCATATGAAAGTCCTTTGAGTCTAGAAGCTAGCCATATGCCCGTAGGCCAGCATTCGTGGGGCCCATATATTTTCAAAAATTTAATCAGAGCACCAAGTGCAAATTTCTTGGTTGTACTGACGAGTGTGGTCTAATACATCGAATGTGTAGGGTAAAAGAGAAGGCGGGAGAAATTTTGAAGTCATGCTCGATTATTGTAAACTAGAAAGGTAAGTGTTTTAAACTTATTTTTAATTACTAGTGTATTATTTATAAATCTTTTTACACTGGTATGTTATGGTTTTAAATTGTTAAACCATATTTGAAAAGCAAGCAAGCAATGGTTTTAGAGTATTAAACCATATTTCAAGCAAAAATTATATTTTTATAAATCAGAGCCCAGGTATACGATAACCAAAGGCTTGAGGAGAAATGATACCAACACAAGTTGGTAACAGAGCCCGTTCTTACGAAACCCGTGTTATTAAACATCGTAGTTTTCGTATACACTATTTTTACACTAATGCAACTACGCATTTCAACCTGTAGTACATACATATTAGGTGTTTCCAGCATAGTCAGCTTGATTTTTTTGCAAATACAAAGACTATGTCATGCGTGAGGACGCCGAGGTCGTCCTAGGAGAGCTGGCCCGGAGGTTCGAGCACCCAAGATTCGAGAGAAGGAGCACGTAGTTGGTCTCTATCATCGCTCCATGAATCACCCTTCGCCAAGTAGTCAGCCGACCATCCGCAATGTGGGGAGCTCAAGTGCCGATCTGCGCACGGGCAGAAAGGTGGCAATGGGGACAGCTCGATAGTGGCCATAGCGACTTGTCAAGAATGCGTTCTCCACCGCCACCTGTAGAGGTTCCTCAAGAACCCTGGAGGTCGACAGAGAGAGCACATGGTTGCCCAAGCCATATGATCGACAAAGGGCGATCCGTGCAGGCGCCTGGTTATGGTTGAAACAAAGTAAAACAAGGTTTACTGAAAGGCTGGCTGCACCTGATGATCGTGAGAGTCTTGTTTTCCAGTTTTCTAATGGAAGACAAGGCTAAGGATTGGTGGGATGCCGTGGATAGGAGGTATCCTGATGGTATATCATGGAACTAGTTTCAAGAGTTTACTGACCGATTATTTCCTTAGAGTCACAAGGATTCAAAGATTGAGGAGTTCTTTAGATTAGAGAAGAAGAACATGTCAATATCAGAGTATGAGAAGAGGTTCTCAGAGTTAGTCAGATTGGTTCCATATATTCAGGCTGATGAAGTCCCTAAGTGTAACATTTCCGCGTGATTACAAAGACGGATCAGTTCATTTGTCCTGGTGGTTCCTCGAACGTATTTAGGATTTAGGCTGAGGCGGTTTTGAGGGTTGAGAAGAGTACTACAATATGTATCGAGGCCGAGATAGTAGAGTTCGATTAGACAAGAGTTCCCAAATCTGATCTGCTATCAACATTTAGGATTTTGACGGCTCTGGCATGGATTGGCTATCTCGCCATGAGCCACATTAGATTTATATAAAAAGGAAGTAAAGTTGCATGTGATTTGGGAAATTGAGGTAAAGTTTAGGGGAATACGTAGAGAGTTATCTTTCCAAGATGATCTCCTACGGCGCCGCGAAATGATACGCGAAGGGCTGGCTGTGGTTATCTAGCTTATGTAGGAGACAGGAAGGAGAGGACTCCTAGTGGATGAGATTCACTGTTAGAGAGTTCCCAAATGTATTCCTAGACAGATAATGCAAGATTACCTGCAGAGAGGCGGAGTTCACCATCGATTTGGATCCAAGGACTGGAGCCCATTTCCATTCTCCCTTATGTGATGGCTCCTCTGAGCTGGAGAGGAGCCATGCCCGGCTTAGGAAGAATTGTTAAGTAAGGGATTCATTCAAGCCGATATATCCCCATGGGGAGCTCCAGCTTCGTGAAAAGAAAGATGGGAGTTTGCACAGGTATAGATTACAATGGAACAGAAGGGCTCATCCGCACCGGAAGACCACTTTGTATTTAAGAGTTGGTTCGATCAACTCCAAGGGTCTCGAAAGTATACTCTAAGATAGACTGAGGCCTGTATCACGTTTGAGGGTGCAGGAGAGCGATGCAAATTCTAAGACCGCATTCAGACACGCTATAAGCAGGAGTTTCTGCGGATGTCGTTGTCACTAATGCTCCTAGCTGCTTATGATTTATGAACCCAAGTATTCTATCGTGATTTGATAGGTTTGTCATAGTTTTTATCAATGATATTCTAGTGTATTCAGGTAGTTCAGAGGAACATTAAGAGCACTTGAGGATTGTGTTGCAGACCCTAAGGGAGTGGCAGTTGTATGCCAAGTTGAGCAAAGCGTCGCTTGCCGATAGTGGCATTCTAGGTCATGTGATCTCAAACCGAGGGGGGTGAGGATCCCTGTGGAAATAGAAGTCAAAATTGGAAACCACCTCAAAGAATGTGTCGAGGGTCGGCTTCCTTTGGTTTGAAGCAGTGGTATTACAGAAGTTTGCTCGAGGGTTCTCCAGATAGTACTCTTGACCACTGCCTGACAAGGAAAGATGTCATATGATCAAAGGATTCTTCCCGCCAAGAGAGTTTCGAGGAGTCGAGGTGGTAGATTGACTTCAAATTTCAAGTTCTAGCTTCTACTTAATGGGAGAGATGGGCTCAGGCTTCATGAAGATGCTTCAAGGCCTCGGCTGTCACTGCACGATACGTGATCAGATATGCTTCAGACACCGAAGAAGCATGAGGATCCACCTACACACGACTTGAGCTTGCGCAGCCGTGTTTGCTATGAAGATATGGAGACATTACTTATATGGTGTTCTCGAGGATCTTTAAGGTGATCATAAGAGTCTTCTCAATATATTTTCACCCATAAGAAAGCAACCAGACAAAGAAATGGTTTGAGTCAGACATGACCAATGACCGCATCTATTGAGTACTGCTATAGAAAAGCCAGTCGTGAGAAAATGCCTTGAGAAAGCACATTTTTTGTCTCATATGAGACGTTATCTTCCACCGCCATGACTCCAGAGCTTTAGTGATATCGAGGCCGAGGATTCAGAGCCTTGAGCGCTACATTTCATGTTAGACCTCTCCTAGTGGATCAGATTCAGGCAAGGCAATTGCAGGATCCACAGATGATTGCTTTAAGAAAGAGATAAAAGGAAAGAAAGCGTAGTTTCAAATCGAGATTTAATTTTACATGATAATGAAGGTGAGAATGCAGATGCCAGAGTACGCGAACTGAAGAAAGACATTATGGAAGAAGTACATTCATCTGCGTATGCTATGCATCTAGGTTGTACCAAGATGTACAGGACTTTGAAAGAACATTACTGGCAGAATGGGATGAAGAAAGAGATCGCTGGTTTCGTCTCTAGATGCCGAACTTGTCAGCAGGTGAAGGCAGAGCATTAGACGCCCATGGGGAAGATACAGTTACTTCCTATTCTAGTATGGAAATGGAGAAGCACTACTATGGATTTTGCACGTGCCCTTCCACCACTCGCAGGCAAAGATGATGCTAGCGGGTGATAGTTGATCGATTAACGAAGTCCGCTCATTTTCTTCCGGGGCCACGTTTCGAGGATTCTTCGAAAGTCGCCCGCTTATACGGGATGAGATAGTGAGACTTCATGGGGTTCCGGGCCGATAGTTTCGCATCAACTCAGGTTCACATCCAGGTTTTGGCCTCAGCTTGCGTAGCTTTAGGGTACTCGTCATATTTGCAAATATTTAGCATTTCATCCTTACGGGATGGCCGCTGTAGAGGACCATTCAAACGCGTAAGATATGCTCGAGAGCTTGTGTGGATAATCCAAGGAGTTGGGATACCTTTGGCACCGATGGAGTTCACCTACAACAACAACCATCGCCAAGATGAGATGGCTCCATTCGGGTCAGATGGAATGAGATTCAATGTCACAGGTCTGGTGAGAGGAGACCCCATGTAGCTCTTGAATTAGTGCAGACAATTATAGAGAAAGTGAAAGTCTTCAGTGGATAACTTGAAGATAGCAAGAGATAGACAGTAAGTTATGCTGAATAAACCGTCAGAAAGACTTGTAGTTCGAGATGGGTGACCGAGTCTCTCAAGATTTGAAGGTAGTGCTTTGAGATTTGGAAAAGCGAGGTAAGCTTAGTCCGAGATTTATAAGACCTTATGATTGTATAAAATTTAGGCTTACAAAGTTGAAGTTACCCCTAGAGTTATCCAGGATTCATGACACCTTCCATGTGTTGATGTTAAGGAAATACTTTGAATTTGTACAGTGGAGCATATGTATGTACATAGTTTTGTTTTGCGAAAATGTAATGAGCCTGAGGCTCTTTTGAAGAAGTGTTGTTGGTTGCCATGTTTTTAAAAGTGTAAATTGTATATACAGTTTTGGGATATGTCCCGTATGCAACCGTTATGTCGCCGGGAATTTTATAAAACACAAATTTAGAAAAGAAAATTTTTATAATCTGCTTTTAGCAAGCAAACACGGCCAGCTACAGGATTCTCTAGTCGTTGAAGACCAAATCAATCTCAAATTATAACCTAACGGTTTTATAACATGATTAGGGTATAATAAAAGTAATAGTATATTTTTCAGAAATAAAATAAAGATAAAAACAAAAGTAGGAATATGCATAAGTTAAATTACAAATAATAAAGAAGATTTGAGGCTATTGCAAAATAACATAAATTGATTTGCAACATTAGGAAGAGTTGGAGACCAAAGGAAATGAAAATGGATAAGATCAAATGATAAGACCAAAAGAAATATCTCATTTTGGTCTTGGAGAAAGGGAGAGCAAACACGGATAAGAGAGAAGAGAGAAGAAAGGAAGAAGAAGAAGAAGAAGAAGAAGAAGATCACAGGTACGGATACATGTCTTGGGTTGTATGGAACTATGAGTATGTGTATGTAAGTTACGGGAGTATGGAAGTCTAGTTTTGGTCTAGAAAGTTTATACATGGCTTGTAACCCCCATCTTCAGGTATGGTTTGGGCTTGGGAACTCCTAAACCTACTTTGTGGTTGAGTTGAGAGAGCATTCTAAGGTCTAGATATGTAGTTTTGAGAAGGGTCTACTTTCGCAAGTTGAAATAAGAAAACTCCATATTTTTGATCATATGCGTGAAATTCTGACCTTAGAACGGGCTTTCGGGTCAGAAATAAAGGAAATTTGCAGTGAGTCCTTATGTAATTGTAGCCACATCAATAAACTTGATGTTAGGCTCACCTCACCTGACCCATGTAGACCTGCTATGGTCTTTCTGCTCGAATAACTTAACGGGCGAGGTCGCCCATAGAGGTCGGTCCAAGAGAGGTCCCTGCATCTCATGCGCATAGAGGCCTGCCAGGACTCCATGCAAATGTAGGTCAAGCTAGGACTATGAGGTCAGCAGACTTATGCAAATGCAGGTCACAGAATTCTCATCTTGTAGAGGTCTGCATCTCAGCCTCGTGAGCTCAACTCGCGCTCAGTCACCGTCAGATTTGACTACGCATGACCTTCAACTTCGGAAGGTCATAACCTCTGCTCCGTCAAGTTGTTCGACTCTATGGAAAGCCCATTGAGTCAAGAATCCATTCATGTTCCAGAAGAGAATGTGTCAAACTAAGGTGTTAGACCGAGCTCACCGAGGTCGTCACCGTCCAATCTGTGATTTGATCACGTGAGACCTCCAACTCGGAGGTCATAAATTCTTCCCCGTCCGAACTCGATTCGGTGTTATCGACTCCCATGGAAAGCCCATTGAGTCAAGAATCCATTCATATGTTCAAGGAAGATAGAATGTCAGACTGAGGTGTTAGACCGCTCACCTAGGTCAGGCCGCCGTCCAATTCAGGATTCGATTTCACAAGATGCACTCCAACTTCGGGAGGTCATAACTCCTTCATTCGAACTCCGTTTTGGTGTTCTCGACTCTAGCTGAAGCCCATCAGCCAAGAATTCATCCATAGACAGCTTGACAAAATTGGAACTCATATTAGTTCTAGAAAACACGAAAAACAGTAGGCACTACAGGTAACCATAGTTATTTATAATATGAATGCCTATTATGAATTCATAAATAGCTCATAAGTATACAATGTAAGCATAAGTATTTACATATAATGATATGAAAAATGTAAAGATATGAATAAATGATTGTATATATATATATCACATATGATTACCGAATGACAATAATTATTCGGGAATATGAGATATATACTGAACATAAAATACAGGGATTGTCTGCTTAGAACCTAGTAGAGGGATAGATAGGCATGCCTATGTGTGGAAGATACGCTTGTCATAAAGATACACATATAGATATCGAGGCCCCGTTTGGGTCGATGACAGGATCCCATTTGATCACTGTGAGCCCCGAAATGGTCACCATAGCGCCGGCCCTCATGGAATCACCTGCTTCAGACAGTAGTGAGTATAGCGCCTTCGCCTCATGGACCACTGTTTACAAGGAGTAGCGCCTTCTGGCCTCATGGCTTCCTGGTCCACTTTGGTTTGCGCATAAGGAACATAAAAGAAAATGACAGGTATATGCAAAGGAAATGTAGAGAATATATGACATGATATGAGAAGCATAACACTGCTATGCGATGACTGTATACAGTTACAAGAACAAGAAGTAAAGTACAAGATGACATGAAAAGTATATGGAAGATGATAAGAAATGAAACTGGTTATGAAAAGTATATATATATATATATATATGATAAATGATAAGAATCTGTAAATGTTATATGTGTTATATGCATTTGTATAGAAGTGTATTCCCACTAAGCGTAAAGCTTAGCACGGGTGTTCAATCCGTGTAGGTACAGAAGAGGAAATCAGAGAACGGGGCAATCCACATCAGCAGTCAAAGGCCACACATCAATAGGTGCCCACTGGAAGACCTTAGGTCTATTTTGTATATGAAGTTTTGTAAACCAATGTAAATATTGTAAATGTTGAACATTTCCATATATGGAGCTTATATATATATTTTTGTAATCCGGCCGCTACATAATATAATGCAAGTTAAATGTTTAACATTATATGAATGAACTAAGAAAGTTTATAATGGGAAAAAAAAAAATGACCACTTGACACCCTATGCCGAATTGGGGCGTCACATAACGGCCGGGGTTTCTGAGGGTTGCCGGTACACCTCGCTAGTAGGGTGGGGTGTTAAGCACAATCTTTCGGTTAGTGATTCAAGGCGCATCTCCCTATCAGTTCTCGAAGTTCTCAAAAGAGAGAATAATTCTTCGCCAAAGAATCTTGATTGAACGCCTACCTATACAAACAAGAGAGAATGTCTGTATCGTTCGCACTGGAACATTGAGCTTATCCTCGTACAACGACAGCCACGACGACTTTGGTTAAAATGATGATGAATTCTTGATAAGAACACCAACTCTTGAATCATAACAATGGCTATAATCACTTCAAGAACCATAATGAAAGATGAAAAATTTACAACCATGAGATTAATTACGAAGAGCAAAGGAATTAGGGATTTGGTATGGAACTCGCTTGAAAATCTTCCAAGAAGAGCACCAAATGCCGACTGAGGAATATGAAACCATGTTACGGAGTTTTCTTCTTCTCGGTATTCGCTTGAAGGTATGTCTAGTAAAGAATCGTATGAAATTGCCTCCGATTCGGTGACTGACCCAAATCCGGCCTCTAATCGAGATAAATTCTTATTCCGTCTCAAATCGAGATTTTAACTTTCCGTCTCTAATCAGAGACGGATTTTATTCCGTTTCAAATCAGAGACAAATTTTATTCTGTCTCTAATTAATTTGTATGCAATCTGTCTCTAATCCATCTTTATTTAGAGACGGATAAGTGTCCGTTTAATTTCCTTCTCTAATTCCGATTTTTCTTGTAGTGAAAGTTTTATTAAATATCTAAATATACATAATATATGCTCATATTTCATACATTAATTAACAAATTTTTATATTTTATAGTCATAATCTCAATCTAAATATAAAGTTGTATTAATGATCATAATTTAAAGAAAATGTGTTTTTACATCAATTAACAATTTATTATATTTTATATTCATAATCGTAATCTAAGTCTAAAGTTACATTAAATATCTAAATATACATAATACATGTTCATATTTCATTTATTAATTAACAAATTTTTATATTTCATATTCATAATCTCAATCTAAATATAAAGTTGCATCAATGATCATAATTTAAAGAAAATGTGTTTTTACATTAATTAATAATTTATTATATTTCATATTCATAATCGTAATCTATGTCTAAAGTTACATTAAATATCTAAATATACATAATATATGTTCATATTTCATATATTAATTAACAAATTTTTATATTTCATATTCATAATCTCAATCTAAATATAAAGTTGCATTAATTATCATAATTTAAAGAAAATGTATTTTTACATTAATTAACAATTTATTATATTTCATATTCATAATCGTAATTTCCATTATACGAAAAAAACCAAAATATTGACGAAAATTTTCGTCACAAATGATGTTTAGTGACGGATTTGTGACGAAATTTTCATTGTCACAATATTGGTCGTCACTAATATTTCGCTGTAATTTATTCGTCATTAAAATTTAGTGATCTGAAATACTCGGGCTACAAAAATTTAGCGACAGAAAATAGTTTCTACAAAATTCAAGGGTGATAGTGTTCGCCACAAAATTCAGGACGGATTTTGTCATCATTTCATCACAATTTTGTAACGAATTTGTGACGATACGAATTACAATCATAATTTTGTGACAAAAATAGTTTTTGTCACTAAATTTGCATCATTGAAAGGTATTTCCGTCATAAAATTGTGACAGAATAGTGACAAAAATCAAGCACAAAATTATGACAAAATAATAAAAAAAATCCGTCACAAAATTGTGATGGATTAGTGATAGAAATTCGTCACAAAATTGCGACGAATTAGTGACAAAATCAATACTAACGCTTTGACTATTCGGCCACTGTTATTATTTTTGGCTCATATCAAGATATTTTTATATAATTTTATAAATTAAAATGTTATTTTTAATTAGAATATATTTGGATACATTTTAATAAAATTAGAAGAAAATTAAAACTCGATAATTAAAAATGTCTTTTATATGCTAAAACATTAAACGATATACATAAAAAAAAAAAGAAAAAGTTGTATAAGTGAAACATAACTAATAATAAACATTTATGTTTTACACATCCAACATTAAAGAAGTCATCACCAAGCTTAAAATGCAGAAGATCCCGATGCATTAAATTATTGACTAGATTGCATCTGCTCCATGAAACACCTCATTTGCTCTTGCATCTCATAAAAACTTTATCTTTTCAAAGAAGACTCAGAATTGCTCTATCCATCTCTCGGTTTATCTCGCGAAGCCTACGCACAATCTTCTAACTCGAGCCGTAGATGCCGATGAGTGTGAGTTTCCGACACACGACCCAACCTGGGCCGTGGACCTATGATCAGGGAATGGGAAGGCATAAAGCCACCGAAACCCGTAGTGCTTCCAATTGAAATACTCATACCACTTCTATCATCACACAATCACCCGAATATCACACGAACACATGATATAGTATATATAATTGATCAAATAATAAATGTCGATAGGAGAGATAAACTCGATCCCACACATACTCCAACAATGCATGCATCAATAGAATACGAGCCGATTTCAATACATTTTAATATCCAAATACTGCGTTGACGCCTAGATGAAATAGACAAGGATTAATAATAATAATATCATAATAGCACATGTAACCGTCAGAAGGAAGAGAATTCACTTGAGTTATCATGATCCGAGAAGGAGGACTGACAAGACGAAAAATAAACAGACCGTCGCCCCGAGAGTGATAACATCATATAATCTATACCACATCTACAACTAACAGATACATATTATAGAATTACAGATAACAATACACTTATATGCATGCACACACATTAAGTTTCATATCATCACATAATCATCACAAAATCGAGAAATCTAGCAGACCCTTATACTCCAATACTACAAGCCATACATTCTCAACTAATGTATCGGGCGCCCGAGAAATGCTCACTGTGGTCCTTAACTCCAATCGACACTTAATCCAATAAACTATAGCTGGCGCCCGAGAGACCGTCGACCGTGGTCCTTAACCCAAGAACTAACATATCATACTCTAAGCTTCACGCCTCGAGAGTAACGCCAACTGTGGACTTTACCTCGCATCCCCCGAGAGCAAACACTCAACCAGGAACTCACCTCTACATTCCTTAACTTCAGACATAATCCGATTAATACCTATAAGATGCGTCCGATGTAATCCATCGTGTGGTATATTCGCTAAATTCTATTACAATATTTCAAATCACAACACACAGAACAATAATCCAAAGATAGCACACTCGCATCCATTATCTTAACAACCTATATGCGTATATAATTATAATAACATAATGATTACTGAATATAGTAACTTAATGTCCATAATAATGATAATAACAATAATATCGTATGTTGAGATGATGGACTCAGAGCTTAATGTCACAGTACTTACAATGCATGAAGATGATGTGTTATAAACTATATGATATAAACTCACGTAATATGCTCTGATCTCGTAATCGCCCGCGCCTCAAATACTCAAGGAGCTGTCGGACAATCTAGAATGGAAAAGACGTAATCGATAATAAGATTAAGATTTAAACATACTTTAGACTCGACTGCAGCCAACCTGGGCCGCACTAGACCGACATGCTAAAATCGTGACTTATGTTCTACCAAATTTGCCAGAATCCTCCCCCTAAAAACCCGACTTAACTCCCCGCGAATATCTCCGGGTCCGTAACCTGATAAAAATACACTTCTAATATCCATTAATTAATCCAATGTCGAAATAATAAATTGGCGCATAAACCACCGACCCAATCCAATCAATAATACAACCTGGTCACGAGCAACTAATTATACAATTAATAGCTTAGTTTACAAATAAATACAAAGAATAAAATACGTTTAATGAAATTTAATAATCTGCCTTAATCACACTGAATATGATTAAATACAGATCGGTTTTAATATACCATTTAAATTATAACGTCCAAAATAATGTGATAATGCAGAATTAAACGCATAAATAAAGCATTTTTTATATAAGGACATTATTAACGAACAATTAAAATCGATTATCGTACAAATACACAATTAAGGTTCACACGCGTTTTAGGGTATGGATTCTTTACCGAAGCTCGAACGCGGAAACTGATCACACCGTCGGAACCACTCTTAATCCGGGGATCACGCTCGTCCCGGGCACGTCCCGAGGTCCGCCGCCGCCGACGGTGGCCGGAAAATTTGAGGGTTGCCGGAAATAGATTCTAAGGACACCCACGCGAAGCCCAAAGCTCAAGGGACCCAAAAATGTGATCGTTTTCACTGAGATCACCGGAGTGGTCGAATCTGGGCCCCGGCTAGCCCCTCAACTCGGCGAGTTCACCTCTCTTCGCTCCACCCAAAACGACTCGAACGCTTGGATCAAGGGTGGATCCCCAAGTTTGGGGCGAGGAGTTCAGATCTTCGTACCTGCCATGAGGTAACAAACGAGAGAAACGGAGGGCAATAGGAGAGAGAAGTGGCGAGGTGGGTTCCGGCGATTCGAGGCGTTTTCCGATGAGTCCAAGGGTAGTCGAGGGTGGCTGGCATCGAGGTGAGTCCTTTGCGAGTGAGTGCAGGGCTTGGGGTGGCCTGAAATGGTCGGACTGAGGTGGCGCGCCTGGTGGAGGAAAAGAGAAGTGGGGCCGTGGAAGAGAAGAAAGGGGCCAAAATGTAATTTGAAACTTCCCAATTTACCTTTAAATCCCTCCATTATATTAATCAACTTCAATTAAGTCCCTAATCACAATTCTAATTTGAGTTAACTATAATTAAAACTAATTGGGTATAATTTATATATATTTAAGTATTTACTTTATTTTAACACTAATTAAGCCATATAACTATTAAAATAATTATCTACATAATTTATATGGCCAAAATAATTATTAAGACCTAAAATACTTAGGGTCAACATAAATATATAATTTAAAATTATATTATCAACCAAATGACACGCGCTTAAATTTCGGGTATTACAGCCTCTCCTCTCAAGAAAATTCGGTCCTCACTAAGAATGGCGGAAACATACCTCACATCGGGAAACAAGCATGGGTATGAACGCCGCATCTCCTCGCCTGATTCCCAAGTGCACCTTCACGAATGATTCGCTACAGACTTCGACCATTGAATGACTTTGATCTGAGCTGAATAACTCATATCCACAATAGCTACTGTGTCGCTCCTCATACGAGCAATCCTCAACGATCTCTACTTTGGGTCTGTAGCACATGTGAAGGATCCGGGCACGCATTTCAACATGTGATATGAAAGACCTGATGAACATTCCTCGCGACTAGGTGGCAACCCAAATGCAGAGGCTGGCATCCCCAACCCCACCACAATCTCAAATGGAGTTCCACGTAATGAGGTGCTAACTTCCCCTTACCAAATCTCATCACGCCGTGATCGGGGAAACCTTCGCAATACATACTCACCTACACCAAACCCACATGCTCTCCTCGGGTCCTGCGATAGCCTTCTCCGGTCTCCGCAAAAGCCGCCCTCAACCGACCTCGAATGAGCAGAATCCTTTCGTGGCGATTCGACCACCCAAGACCCGCTAACTTCTTTTCACCAACTTTCCCAAAGAACCGTGATCTACACTTCCCGCCATACACTGCCTGTAAGGCGCCCATACCGATACTTCAGTGCATGATAACTCGGCATTGTACGCCGAACCCACCAAAGGTAAAATGCCAATCCCATTGGCCTCCAAATCCATCACACACATCCTCGCATGTCCTCCAACGCTCGGACCAGTCCTCTCAGACCGCTCCATCCGTCGAGGTGAAAAGTCATGGCAAAGTCCAATCGAAAATTAAGCTCCTCATGAAGCTTCCGCCAAAACCTAGCGGAATCAGCCCTCGGTCGTATTACAACAACCGGGATCCCACGAAGACTAACAATCCTCTCAATATACACCCAGCATACTGCCACGAAAAGTTGTCTCACAGTAAGAAGTGTGCCGACTTAGTCATTCACATCACTATCACCCAAATGGAATCATACCTCAGTCTCGGTGTAACCCAAACACAAAGTCCATGGTAATATTCTCCCATTTCCATTCTGGAATGGGGAGTGGCTGCAACAACCCACACGGCTTCTGATGCTCAAGTTTGACCTGCTGGCAAGTCAAACACTTGGATATAAACTCCGCTACATCCTTCTTCAGTACCACCCACCAATAGTTACCCTTTAAGATCATGATACATCTTAGTGGAACCGGATGAATAATCGTGTGTCGGCGATGAGCCTCTTCCATAATTTCTCTTCTAAGTCCATCAACATCGGGGACGCACAATCTAGTACCCAATCTCAACGTGCCATCTTCCCCAATCACAAAATCACCGTCACCCTGCTGAACCTCATCCATAATTTTCATCAACCTGTGGTCTCAGATTGAGTTAGTTCTTAATTTCGCCCATCGAACTGATTTGACTCTCAAATGCTAAAAGTGCTCCGCACTCCAACAATTTAGCCGAAAACTTCGATCATACAATCCATACAACTCTTAGTCAATTGTCGCTTCACACTAATGTGGGCAGACTCCACCGATGATTTCCTACCAAAGCATCTCGCCACTACATTAGCCTTGCCCTGGGTGATATCGAATCGATAACTAGTCCTTAAGCAATTCCAAATGATCTTCTCTCAGCTCTCAAATTTATTCCATTAAAAATATATTTTAAACCCTCGTGATCCGTGAAATCCACACACCACCATACGTGTAATGTCTCCAGATCTTCACGTAAAGATCACAGCCGCCATCTCCAAGTCATGGAGGGGGTAATTCGCCTGTCTCTTCACGCCTAGAGGCATAAGCAATCACCTTACCGTGCCGTGATCAATACACACCCCAATCCGACTGAAGCGCCACACCACACCAGAGAACCCCCCGCACTGCATAGTACGCCAACACCGGAGCAGAGGTCAAACCATCCTTCCGCTTCTGAAAACTTGCCTCACAAATCTCTGTCCACTGAAACCTCACATTCTTCAAGAACCGTGGTCAAAGTGCGTGATCTCGAAATCCCGCACGAACGCAAGGAGTAATAACCGCAAACCTAGAAACTTCGAACCTCGCCACCGTGGTTGGTCTCGCCAATCCATCACTCCGCCATCTTCTGGGATCCACTTGAATTGCCTTTCCCCTGGCTCACATGTCCCAAGAAAGCTACACTATCCAGCCAAAATTCACACTTGGAGAATTTGGCATATAGCTGATGCTCCCTCAAAGTCTGCAATACTATCCTTAAATGCTCTACATGGTCCTCCTTACTCCATGAATATACTAAGATATCATCAATGAACACAATCACAAAGCGATCCAGGAAGGGTTTGAACACCTGCTCCATCAAATCCACAAAGGTCGCCTACAAGATTAGTGAGTCCAAAAGACATCATCAGAACTCATAATGGCCGCACTGCTCTAATGTCGCTCGAACATCCTCATGTCTTATTCTCAATCGATGATATCCTCGATCAGAATCAATCTTAGAAAAACATGATGACCCGGTTGATCAAACAAGTCATCTATTCGGGAAGCGGATATTTATCGCGAATGGTCACCTTGTTTAACCCGTCTCGCAATCTATACATAGCCGAGCGAACCACCTTTCTTCTTACAACAAGGTGACAGAGCACCCTGTGGAGAAGTACTAGGCCCGACAAAACCTTTGTCTAACAAATCAGAACCTTCCTTCACCTTCCATCCCGCAGTGCCATCCCATAAGGTGGCAAGGAGATAGGAGTCGTGCCCCAGACAACATCAATGCAAAATTCTATCTCCCCGTCGTGAGGCAACCCGCAACCCGGGAAAACACGAAAAACTCCGCCAATAGGACATTATCGACCTTACCTCATCCACCGCATGTCCCCACAAGAGCCGTATAACTCGCACCGGCGTAGCATCCGCCTACCGTAATGGCCGAAATTAAATTGGGGAGTGGCCGGGTGATTCGCCACCACGAAACCCAAACTCTAAATCCCCTGGAATCCGGAAAATCACTTGTTTCTCTCGGCAATCCAGGGTGGCGTAGTGCCTCGCCAACTAGTCTATACCCTAATAACCTCAAATCCATCACATCCAACAAAAATAAGATCCGCCGTAAGGTCTCCGCCTACTACAACCTGACACGATGGAGTAAATATCCGCCTGGGCGCATCACTCGAGGGGTAGTGACCGATAACTTAATCTCAAGTCCGGCTGGCCGAACACCGCTTCATGCAAAACTAGGAGACACAAAGGAGTGTGTGGGCACCCTGACTCAATAACACCCTAGCCTAGTATACCGTGACCTAATAGTACCTCGAGCATTAACAAGATTCACGCTCAAGGCCCCGAGCGAGTGTCAAAACTCCGTCTCGACCACGCCCGCACCGGCAGGAGCTCGACCCGACCCCGTCCCTACCACCAAATCCGGGCTCCTGAATCCCCACCTCCAAATCCACGGCCCGCGCCACTATACTCTGTGCACCTCGCCGAGAAGACCAGGCGTCATTCAACGAATCCATGGCGCAACACTAGCCGCATAACCTTGAGGAAAAGGTTGCTGGCTGGGAAACCTAGGACATGATTTGGCCATATGGCCCAACTCTCCACACCTAAAACAAGCTCCACTAGCCGCCATACAAGGGCCCTGATGCATCCGCCCACACCAGGCACATACCGGGCGCTGCGTAATCCTGCACTCGAGCCCGAACTCGTCCCTGAACTATAGCCCCCATCAGGCCTAAACCCTCGTCCAATCCGGAGCCTCTATAACCCTTCCGTCAAGGCTCTACCCTTCTTGTGACCCCTTGGTCTAAACTGCTTTGTCTGCTGACCTGTACCACCGAAGTACCCCGCACACCATAATCATCACACGCAGCAAAGGTACTAGTTTGCTCCTCCGTAAGGGTCTTCTTCTAGCACCATCCACTAAGATACCATGGAAGGCGAGGTCGCCTCAATCACCACTAAATCGACTCCAAGAAGCTACACTTAATCGCACTAAGGATATGAAATGTGGTCCAGCTCCGCGATGTACTCCACTCGCCGCTAGCCTCGTCGCAACTAACTCCGGAGCAAATTTACTAAGGTACATGAACCTGCGGGTGTACTCCATTACGCATGATATCATCTCTCTTCACCGCTTCAAACTGCCTCCCGACTTTGCCTCTGGCGCGGCAAAAGAAATGTAGTTATCTTCAAATCTCCTCGAACCGGCCCATGTCATACCCTCAAGAAACGCTTGATGTAACTTCAGATTCACCGCAATGCTAAGCCTTGAGGGAGAAACTCGCCATCTTAATAATAGTCCGTCTATCGATGCCTCGCATCAAATGCCTTTCCACTTCGCCCGTAAAATCCATCGGGTCAACAGATACCCCATCAAATACAACCTCATTAAGCCTGTACCGGAACAGCTAATGTGATCCGGCCTAACCCGATCCACCCGGCCGAACCGCAGCGCGCACCGCCGATACTCCACCGCTGGCCGGAGGGCCGGCCCGCACCCCACCATACCGCCCAAAAATGCCTCCATAAGGTTGCCGACACAGCATCCGTCACCGGAACCGTGCTCCTGGGGCATATTAACCCGTGGCTCCTCGGCCTGCGGGCGGCCCTCACCGCACTGCCTAGGCTGTCGCGACGGCCTACCCGCCTCCTTCGCCTCTCCCCGAACCGGTGGATTGGCCGAGGGACACCCCATCTTCAAATTTCCCCGGCCTCACCCGAATCAGGCACTTCTAGCAGGCTCGCCGCCACGCAGATCGGCACCGCCACAGATCGACTCCCATCTCCGTCTCATAATCGTGTGCAACACAAGACCACGATATCAAATGCATCGCCTAACTGACGGCGTAAAAACCAGGACGCCAATTTGGTGACAGATAAGGACGAACTCGATCCTAGTTCCAAAGATCGAAACTTAGACTCCAGCCATGTGAATGAACTCCATAGCTCGGAGCACAACTTTGTCACGACTCCAACCCAAATGGACCGATTAATTAGGGAATGGGAAGGCATAGCCACCGAAACCCGTAGTAAGCCTTAATTGAAATACTCATACCACTTCTATCATCACACAATCACCGAATATCACACCTAACACATGATATATATATAACTCCGATCAAATAATAAATGTCGATAGGGAGTAGATAAATCTCGATCCCATACTCCAACAATGCATGCAATTAATAGAATACGAAGCTGATTTCAATACATTTTAATATCCAACACGCGGTGACGCTGTGATGAAATAGACATGATTTCATTAATATCATAATAAGATATGTAACCGCCGTGGAATAAGAGAATTCAAGTGTTATCAAGGATCCGGGAGGAAGAGTGACCGACAAGACCGAAAATAAATTGAGACTGGCTACCTCGAGAGTGAGTTAACATCATATAATCTATACCACATCTACAAATCAACAGATACACATACATATAGAATTACAAAGATAACAATACACTCCCATAAGTGCGGCACACATTAAGTTTCATATCATCACAATCATCACAAAATCGAGAAATCGAGCAGACCTCATAATTTTCAATACTACAAGCCATACGGCTCTCTCAAAACCACCGTGACCGGCGCCGAGAGAAATGTCAATGTGGTCCTTAACTCCAATCGACACTTAATCCAATAAACTATAGTCAAGTGCCCCGAGAGACCGTCGACCAGTGGTCCTAACTCCAAAGAACTAACATATCATACTCTATAGCCTGCGCCCGAGAGTAATCGCCAACCAGTGGACCTTACCCGCATCCCCGAGAGAAACGCTCAACCGTGGAACTCACCTTCACATCTTAATCAGATATAACTGACACACCGGCATAAGACAAAGGGGTCCCGATGTATCCATCGTGGTATATCTCCTAAAATTCCTATACAATATCAAATCACAACACACGTAAATTTCACAATCCAAAGATAGCTATTGACTCGCATCCATTATCTTAACAAACTCATATGCAGATATAATTATAATAACATAATTGATTAATTAATATAGTAACTTAATGTCCATAATAATGATAATAACAATAATATCGTATGTTGAGATGATGGACTGTAGCTTAATGTCAATAAGACTGCATAAATGCATGAAGATGATGTGTTATGTCTATATGATATAAACTCACGTAATATGTCTGACCCGTGACCGCCTCAAGGCCAGTCGTTCCGCGGAGTCGCTGGACAATCTAGAATGGAAAAGACGCGACCGAGCACAAGATTAAGATTTAAACATACTTTAGACTAGACCGCATAACCCACGACTGTAATCGACATAAAACCGGTACTCTATGTTCTACCGAAAATTCTGGCAGAACCTCCCTAAAAACTGGACTTAACTCCTCAACACGGTCCAACCCGATAAAAATACACTTCTAATATCCATTAATTAATCCAATGTCGAGCCGGCCACAACTACGATAACCACTACCGACCCAATCCAATCACAATACAAACCGGACACGATAAATTCAATTATACAATTACTTAGTCAGTCAGTTAAATAAATACGCTTAATAAAATACGTTTTTAAATGAAATTTAATACGGTTCAATACACGGAATATGATTAAATACAGTATCGAAATGAATATACCATTTAAATTATAACGTCCAAAAAATACGTATATTACGAATTAAACGATAAATAAAGCATTTTATATAAGGACATTATTAATCTAACAATTAAAATCGATTATCGTGATTAAATACACAATTAAGGTTCACACGCCGCTTTAGGGTATGGATTCTTGCACAAGCCCTAAACGCCGAAATTGATCACACCGTCAACTTCACACGGAATTCACAACGCCTGGCCCTCCGCACGCTTCCTGCTGAACCGTCGCCGACGGCACGGAAAATTTGAGGGGCTGCTGAATAGATTCTGCTGACACCCACGCGAAGCCCAAAGCTCAAGGGACCCAAAAATGTGATCGTTACGAGGACCACCTGAGTGGCCTGACCGCATTCCGACAAATTCCTCAATCTCCGGCTGAGCTCCACCCTTCGCTCACCGGCAAAACGACCTCGAACCGTTGGATCAAGGGTGGATCCTTAAGTTTTTGGGGGCGAGGAGTTCAGATCTGGTGTCGGTTTGGGCGGAGGTGGCCGGAAAACGCGAGAAACGGGAGTGGCAGTTAGAGAGAGAAAAGGGCGAGGTGGGTTCCGGCGATTCGAGGCGTTTTCCGATGAGTCCAAGGGTAGTCGAGGGTGGTCATGCCGAGGGGTGAGTCTTTGCGCAGTGAGTGCAGCTCGGGGTGGCCGGAAATGGCTGGACGGAGGTGGCGGCGCCGGAAGGGAGAAAAGAGAAGGGGGGCCGCGTGAAGGAGGAAGAAGAAAGGCCAAAAATGTAATTTGGCAACTTCCCAATTTACCTTTAAATCCCTCCATTATATTAATCAACTTCAATTAAGTCCCTAATCACAATTTAATTTGAGTTAAACTATAATTAAAACTTAATTAGGGTATAATTAGTATATATTTAAGTATTTACTTTATTTTAACACTTGAATTAAGCCATATAACTATTAAAATAATTATCTACATAATTTATATGGCTAAAATAATTATTAAGACCTAAAATAAATACTTAGGTCAACATAAATATATATAATTAGGAAAATTTTATATTAATAATCCAAATTAAAACACGCTTAAATTTCGGGTATTACACCGATACTCTGATAAGAGGAAGGATAGATAGATGCAACCCGTGAGACAAGACCATATACACGTCTTCTTTTCTCTCCACCTACAACCTCAAAATAAAGAGTGTCTATGTCAACTAGTGGAGGTTGTGAACCATCATCTAAAGGCTGAGACGTAGAAAACACCAACTCCTCCATGCGATCATAAATTAAAAAATTGTTCAAGTTAATATTAAAATTTATGATTTAACAATTATTAAATAACTTTAAAATTACTAAATAAAAGATAAACCTACATTCACTCTTTGCTTTGACTTGTCATCCACAAATGTTCCATCTTTTTCATGTGCACTTTCTGAATAACTCCCAATTATTGGGTCGACGTTGCAACTCTTCGCCTCACAATAAGTTAGTAATTACATGTTTAAAAAGTTTAAATTGAAAAAAAAAATCTAAAAACTAAAAATTAGAGCATGAAATAATTAATAATTTACCATTTTTAAAGAAAGCCCCACCATAGATCGAGATGAACACGTATGCTTAGTCAGACCGGTATCAGGACTACTAGTCTCACTTAAACGATTCTGTTTAGATTTTTGAGCTTTCTCTTTCCATTTTGCAGTGTTCCAATGTTGTTGCCAATTATCCCAAATTTCTTGGGTCATACAACATGGCTTGCCATCCTTAGAATGCCTCCAAATGTGGACATGTTTGGTGTACTGCGTTTTAACATTTTGCCACCAAAAGCTCTTAATAGCCTCTTCATCCATTAGGTTCCAAGTGTACCTCTTCTGCAATACAAAATAATTATAAATAATGAAATAAGAATATTTTTATTTGCCAAATATAATAATAGAAATTAATAATATGAAATCCTTATTAAATTTATTTCTTATTCACACAAAAACACACTAAATATTTCCTTTAACCTTAAACTCCTCCCTAATAAAAGTCTTTAATATCTCTTGAGAGATGCTTCCCACTATACGTAGTTGCTTTTTTGTCTTTCACAAAATTTTCCAGGTATGTAAGTAGATACCGGCTTTTGACCTCGGAGGAAATAAAGGGCTACCTACCAGAACCAACCTCGAAAAGTACGTTAAACATAAAACTAAATGGAAGAACCAATCATAATGATACAAATATCATAAACAGAGAAACTTGAAAACAACAATGTCATACACACACAACAAACAAACACCCACAATAATACATAAGATAAAATTATATAGAAAAAATCTTTACTTATTTTCTTCAACTCTAATCAATAGTTTGCTTGTTCCATCGTGATGATGTCGTAAAGAACTGTGAATCGTAGTATGTGCGTGATAGCGGGTGGCAGTGGCGAGGACATCCTCACCATGTGCACCTGAAGTGGTTGGTATGCTGTTCATAGCTATAAAAAAATATATGGTGAATATACTTAAAATTTAAGTAAAAAATATTAACACAGTGTTACATTAATTATAACATTAAATAGTGAATTCCATATATATTGTTTGAAATAATTACAACAAAATATGAATATAATTATTTAGTCATCACATCGCATTAAATTCCTTGGTCCCCTCACTATCATCATCATCATCATCATCACTCCTCGCTTCTACATCGCTGTTGTTCATCATCATCATCAAATTCTTGTTCTACACGATGTTCCTCATGATCTTTAATTTGTAAGGCCAATTCAACATTTTTCTCAATTTCAATATTATCCATAAACAAATGAAATCATTTTCATTGTTTAGAGATTGATGTTCATATCTAGTGCCGCATCAATTCCATGTTGATCGCTAACATCCTCTTGAAATGCCATCATATCAGAAGGTAGACATGCATTTGACTTTGGTACCTCCACAATTCCCTTTGCTTTTATTTTGCAAACAGCTAATCAATCATTCATATTTCTCTTCAAAGTAGGATAAGATGCAAAATACACTTGCGCAGCTTGCACAACAAGAATAAATGGTTCATATTTATTGAATACTCTTCCACTCTTGATATCTACAAGTTTGTACCGTGGGTGAATTCTTGTACCACAATTCAAGATTGGATCAAACCATGAACACTTGGATAGTACAATTCTCTTTATTGGTAGAGCAGGGTACTCTAACTCCAAAATTTCTCACCGACCATACTCCCAGCTCATTTACTACTCATGGTTAGAACCTTTTATGCACACTCCACTATTCATTGCTCCAATTATTTGAACCACGTTCCTCTATGTGGAACTTATATGCATTAACATAATACCGAAACACTTCACCCTCTATAAAGTGATCGCCTTGCAAGGTCTTTGATCATTTGCTGGGGAGATGGCATGATTGTAGATTTCCCCTATATATAACAATTATAAAAGTTAATTACTTATAGAAATATTTACATATTATTTCATTTTATATTCTTACAAATTAATTACTTACATAATTCTCAAACCATAATGCAAACTCTGCCTCAAGTTCGTATCAATTTCAAGTTTCACACGTTGAAATTGCCTCAATCCTCGCTTCAAAGATTCTCAGATTCATAAAGTAAATTTAGTTTTATTATTTTATATTATATTTATGCTTTGCAAAATTTTAAAAAATATATATGAATACAAAATCGCCTAATTAGTTACTTATTGAATGTATGACTTTACTTCATCACAATTTAACAATATGTACATGCGAGCCAGATGTGTCTCCATATCGCTTAAACGCCCGAAGCTTTGCTTTTCCCAATGATCGACCAACACATTTAAATATGGAAAGCATCTTATAATCTTCTTCCAAATCAAATCCATAACCATCACTATTGCGCGACACTTTTCGATGTCGTGTATATACGACATGTTGAAAATAATGTGCACAAAATGATGAAACTTCTTCAACCAAGTATGCATTACATATTAAACCTTCAACTTTAGCTTTATTCCTGACATTATTCTTTAAATTGCGAAGGCACCTAAAAATAAGAATTGATTTTAATTATTACATAAGATAAATTTTATTAATATGTATCAATACATAATAGTTTTTAAACTCACTGCTCAAATGGATACATCCATCTATATTGCACCGGGCCAACAACTCTTGCTTCATAAACTAAATGAATTGGAAGATGTTCTATGGAGTCAAAAAAACTTGGTGGAAATATGCGCTCTAACTTACATAGCACAATGGGAATATCTTATTCCAAACGTTTCATGTCATCCTCTGTTATGACTATAGCAGTTAAATCTTTAAAAAAAATGCTCAATTCGCCAAAGCCAGACTTCCAAAACCTGTGGTCCGTTGACTACCAAGCCAACCCTACGGAATCTATATAAAAACTCAGATCGCGAGACCACACCCGAGTAAAAATGCCTCTTGGGCTCATAAACCAATATCATAAAAACAAATAGCACAACTATGTTCCAATTATCTTCCCACAATTCAATAGTTGATTACACTTTTATACAAACATATATTATTAAAAAATCTAAAATTTAATACATGTTATATCCAAAGCATCAAAGCCAATAATCCCGGCTTTCTTCAAAATAGGCTCTACATGAGCCGCCTCTCGACGTTCGGCATTCGAAATGACATTCACCATTGCAGGATATCGTCAAGAGTGGAATCAATATATCGGTTACTTCCCCACCTAAGTGCATATGCAATGCCCACTTAACATACACTCGGGCAAATAATGCGATCCTTACTTGAATGTTCACATTACCCGTTTCATACCGAACTCATCTCCGACTCTCACACTCTTGCCTGCCATGTATGAGTAAAAATATCATTTTCAAAACAAAACTTGTTGTTCTGTGCAATACACTACGAACGTGCCTGGAGAAAATATGGGGGCTCGCTCCCTCCGAGGCTTAATCGGACAGGAGTTTTCGAATGGGCCATGGTCCTCATCCGAAATGATCTGTTGGCTCATCTCTCCCAACTCACCTCCCTCCGAAAATCATCCCTTGCGGAAATTCCTTCGCAACCATGCTCCGCTTTTCAAAAATCTCATGTCATGCACTCACACCCAAATTCTAGGTTACCCAAAGGCATATGAAATGCATTATGCCATTTCAATCATTTTTATACAATACTAATACCATGTATATATTCACAAATTACATTCACACCACATGTAATTTAACATGGATCATCCAAACTAGCTCACTTGAGCTATTCAATATTCATCAAATATCACCCAAATTAGCTCATTTGAGCAATTTACAATCTCATCTCCAATGGCCTCCACACACAATTATATTCCATATAATTGAGCAAATCACAATCTCATCTCCAAAGACCTATACACACAATTATATTCAATTGTGACATCATGTTAACACATCAAGCTTATGCATTAACCTATTAATTCCACACAATTCAAGCCATCATTTCAAAAATATTTCAATAAATATGTTAAACAAATGATTTAAACAGCCTCCCACAATCACGCACCGTCCAAATGGGTCTGCAATTCTCCTGTAATTTTAACAATTTGGTCCCAAGTTTTGGACTGATCAAACGGCCGCCTGGGTCTCAAACCAACCGAAACATTACAAACACTTAAACAAAGTGTAACGTCAAGTAGGATAAACCCCTACGCTGAAGCCTGTCGAAACTCCAATCCTCTTTAAGGCCCACGCGTAGCTCTCATCGCGTAGATCAACTTTGCCTTTAGCCTCGACGAAAACCTATGGTCCGATTTTCGTAATCTGAAAAAGAAACGAAGAGAGAAAAAAATTAAACCCAAAATTGTGCCTAATGAGATTGGTTTTCCAATAAGGTAAGTCTTAAAAGATACTTCATTTTTTCCAACCACATCCACATGATTTTTGGATTCTATGATTTATCTCTTCTCCACAAGGTTTTGTCACTTTCTTAAACCCAAAATCATCAATTTCATTCATTAGGTCCACATCGACTCATATAGGTGTGCACTTTTTGAATAACTGCTCCTTCCTAAAACCATCTCTATTCCTTCGCCTATAATGAGATCTTCTCTCGCAAAACTTTCGATGATTGTCAAAACCATGACATTTTTCCTCCTTTGTAAAGAGAAAATGCATCTCGAATCTTCCATGCAATAAGGACAAGCATACTTTCCCCTCAGCACTCCCAACTTCTTGACAACATCGAATGCTGTGGAAAATCACTTATTGTCCACACAAGAGCGCAGCACTTTCTTTCAGAGACATCATATGTTTCTATCCCAACTTCCCATAATTCTTTCAGCTCATCAATGAGTGGATCCAACTTGTTTTTAGGATTTTTTGGCACAGGAACAATGACAATTAAAAACATATACTCTTCCTTCATACACATCAAAGGTGGCAAGTTGTATGGAGTTAATATTACAAGCCAACATGAATACTGTTGACTTGATTGCCCATATGGTTGGAACCCATTAATGTACAAACCTAACCTCACATGTGAAACCTCGAGAAAATCTAATTTTCTGAAAAAGGGTAAATGGTAATTTCGATCAAAAATTTGAAAATTTTCTAGATCTCGGATGACGAAATGGACTTCACCGTTGGAATTGTCTCATGAAATCTAGCTACCACGTCGAATTTCGTCAAATTTCGAGATAGTCGGAATTTACACATTTTTCAAGGCAACAAGCGTAGTGCGGGACACTTGACATATTTTGAGTGGCTCACAGTGTGCCATGTGTCAGGTGCAGAATGAGTCAACTTGAGCTTAAGTGTGGGGCCCATGTGGACATGTGACATCTCCTAGTTGGAGGAAAATCAAAGGTAGGTGTGGATAAGTGATGTTAAATCCAAATAATAAGCCAATGATGGCTTGACATGTGGCAATGAGGGGGACACAAGAGGAATAAAACAAAAGAGAAAAGAACAATTCTCTTCTCATTTTTCTGGATCCGGTAGTGGAGGAGGAAAAATCATATTCTAGAGAGAGAGTGTCCAACTTATCTCTAGATTTCCCAACTTTCGAACCGTCAGTTCTCGTCGGGCTAAGAGACAAAGTTGTTCTAATGGCTGGGTGGCCACGCTGCGGGACACCGGTTTTGGGGAGTTTCAACAACCTCCAGGAGGTAGGGATTTTCTCCTACTTGATTTAATCCCTTTTAAGAGCTTTGTTAATGCTTTGATGATAAGGAGGTCGTGAGGGGTCATTGATCACCCGAAACTTCGACTAAATTGCTGAAATTTGGACGTTTTGGACATCCACTGACTGTTTGTGTATTCAGGTTATAATTTATGCAATAAATTGTTTGGGTGTTGTCAGTCGAAATAGTTTGATGATTTCGGTTCCACAAAGTGGACCGACAAAGCTGGTGAGAGAGGGCTGCCCACCTTATCACCCCACCGGCAGACTGATGTGGGACTTTTAAAAACAGTCCTGGTTTGCTTGTTGGATCGAAAATGATCCATGTGTGTTGTAAGCAAAATATTGCTTAAGATGAATGACTTGGAGTGTGTATGGAAAGAAATTGTTAATACATGAAAATTTAGTGTGTTAACATGAGTGTTTGAATTATATAAAATATAATTGTGTAAGAGCCATTGGAATTAAATTGGATTGTTGATTAGCCCATGTGAGCTAATTTAGATGTTATTGATATGAATAAATAACATGATGTTGTGAGTTAAAATTTATAGTATATGCATGATTTATATATTAACATGAATTGTTCGTGGAAAGGCATACGCATTCCATATGCATCGGGCAACTTAACGATAGTGTGGAGTGCATGACATGAAAGAAAATAAAAGAAAATGGTTGTAAAGAATTTCAATGTGAAGATTTTCCGTGAGAATTGGGAGATTGTCCAACAATTCACGCCGGAGGAAGTTCCATGAATTGTTTCCTCAAGAGTTATCCAACAAATTCGCCTTGAGAGGGTTGTCCAATAGATTTTTACCTAAACTCTGAGTATGTTTTAAAAAGAATAAAAACCCTTTTTGAAAATGCTGAGCCACATTTGGCTTAGGCATAGGGAGCCATAGGGCTCTATAGCGAAAGGTGTGAGTCGCATTCTCATCCATATCATGTAGACATTCAAGTAGGATCATACTTGCTTGAGTGTTTGGTTGCTATTACATGTGCACTTAGCGGGGAAAATCCATGTAGATAATTCCACTACCGGGCATTGCTCACTCTGTCGAGGGAACATTATTTCAGGTACAGAGAGTGTTCGGGAAGACGACGCTCATTAGAGGCCGCTTTTGAGAAGAAAGCCGACATGTGACTTTGATTACGTTTTTGTAAAACATGTATGAATTATTACAATTGAAACATGTTGTATTAAGAGTGATATGTTAACTCTTGAACTATGGTAAAATATAGTTGATGTATTTTGTGAGTATGGATAAGGGCCAATGCGCCATTTTACTATGTATGGTCTCATGATATGAGCATAAGGCCGTGTTTCCACAAGCTGTCAACTTACCCGCTTTGGGCGTCACATCACATTTTGACTTTCAGATGCAAATGATGGATGAGTCAGATTGAAATGCTTCCAGCAGGAGATTTTGAATAATGACGCATGATACCACCATCCTCATGTGGTTTCTCCGCATGCCACCTCATATGCTTCGCAGTTGTATCAAATGCATACAATCTCTGTAGACGAGGAGTTATTAAAAGAGGACCTGGTAAGACGTATACACCATAGATCGATTGCATCAATGTCTCACCATGCTCGTATGTCCAAAAGCATCAATTCAACAACATTTTGTCTTCTATCAGTCAGCACATAGGTTTCTTCATGATGATACCAACGATAATAATCGCTACAAATCCATTTCTTCCAAGATGCACTTTAACGAATATCTCGCCTAAATAATTCTATTTCGACACTTATGATGATTTCATGGACACTTTATCTTTTCAATCATTCATACATTCTAGATGCATTTTTGCAAATTTCACAAACTGCTCAACCCCTATTATAAATTCAGGCTTTATCCATCCATTATCCAATCTAACATACATCCATTGCCTATCCGAACTCATATTTATATTTATCCGAATGCAAGCCAATAACCAAGTTTAAATTACATATCAAACATACTCGACTGTTCAAATGATTTAAAGGTACTTTATTTTTTATTGGTTACCTAATTTCTAAAATAAACAAAAGTATACCATTAACTTTGAATATAAAAATACCTGTTGTTGTGTAGAAATTCAAAAAATTGATGACGCAATAACACAACAAATTAAGCAACAATTACTCTGTTCCAGCAAGTTCCTACAACATGTCACAATTCCATGAGCTCACACCCACCTCTATTTACCTGAAAATAATTTAATAAAAATAATAATGTTACAAGTATGCAAATACTGATTTTTACAACACTATAAAAATAACAATATTACAAGTATGCAAATATTCCATTGGTTGCATTCAGATTCAAATATACCTGACATGTATGTTGCCCTAAATCAGAGTAGATTGCTATGGAATTAACTCAGACCGAATACCTCAAACCGTCAACATGCTTCTTATTTTTTGTAACCAGTTATAATGAAAGTCTAACGATTTTTTTAGAGTCGCACCGTGCTTATGACTTAAAGCAAGAAATATACAATGTGTATATTCATCTTGGAGGTTAGAGCAAAAGAAAAAAAAATAAAACACAATCCCATAACATAAATATATCATGGTATATAATTTATTCAACTCATTTTCAAACCAAACAAGAAAAAGAAAACCATCAAAAGACTCAATAATGAAAAGAAAAACACATCTCAAACTCAAGAACAAAAGAAAACCAAAATATCTAAAATGCAAAATATTTAACACAATTTCTTTTACTATTGAGATCATTACAAAAAATATAGTTTAGTTTTCTAAAATATCTAAAATTATAAGATAAACTTAAAACTAAACACTTGATATTCCTTTTCAATTTTCAAAAAATTAAATGATAAAACTTATAAGTTTTTTAATTAATATAATTTTTAAATAACTAGAATATCGCATATTTTAATTTATCTAAACATCTTAATTTAAATGCTCAAAATAAAAATTTTATTATAGTAATAATATTGGAATTAACTAAAGAAAAGTGTTTGAGGAAAAGATAAAATTGAATAAAATTATTCTTGACAAAAAAAAGTAAATTTAAGACGGGGAGGACCTAAAATCGGGTTCAAAACATAAGTAGTAAAGGTCTTATCATATTATTGACAAGATAATGAGGTTGGGGAAGGTAAGTTGCAGAGGGGTGAGTAGAAAGTGGGAAAAAAAATGATAATAAAGAGACATATAAAGACCTAGGGGTTCAAATATAAAGAGTAGCTGTAGGATATGAACTACTACTGAGCTAATCGTGATCGAGTTTCTAACAAACCTCTTTAGTGGTTGAGACCACTACAATCCATGGCACACCAGTATGAGGAGGATTAAGGAGTGAAGCTTTAGCATATTTCCGAAGTTCCGAATTACAATTAACATCAAAAAACTTTATGATGAAGATGAAATAAACTATGAATGAATACAATGCATTTATGGAGCATAATAAATTATGAGGACAAGAGTATAATGGAAAATATGGAGATTAATGTAAACTCGAAAATTTAATTTTCCTCGAAAAGTGGTAAATGGTAATTTTTGGTCAAAATCCGTAATTTTTCTAGATCTCGGATAATGAACGGATTCACCGCTGGAATCGCTCTCGCGAAATCTAGCTACCACGACCCCCATCACTCGAGACAATCGAATTTTCACGCTGAGGCAAACGAGATAAGGCGAGACACTCGACACATTTTCAAATGATCAAGAAAGCATGTGTCACGTGCGTGATTAGTCAACTCGGTCAAGTGGCCCACACGATACGTAACATCCCCTACCTTGAATGGAAATCTAAAGTGTTGATGTTATGATGAGATAAGAGAAATCTAAGTCAACCAATGTGAGGTCAGGACAATGACAGCAAGAGAAAAAAGGGAATTAAATGAAAAGAAAAAGACATCTTCTTCTCCATTTTTGGCCTAGTACGTGCAGTGGAGGGGAGAAATAGAATTTAGAGAGAGAAAATCCAACTTCTTTCTAGATTTCTTGGCGATCGGATCGCTTCGCTTCCGACCAGGCAAGGAAGCAGTTGCTCCCCACTACATGGGCCACGCGCTGGCACCCTGGCTGGGGGAGTTTCGACAAACTCCTAAGGTGTGGGTTTTCCTATTGATTTAATCCCCTTGCTTAAGAGCTTTGTTAATGATTTGGATGGTATGAGGCCGTGAGTGGCCGTTTGATCAGTCCCAAAATTTTGGGATTGAATGTTGGAAATTTAGATCAAGCTGGGGTAGTCCTGTGGGACGTATTTGGATCAAGACAGAACACCCGAAATATACTTAGCAGCTTTTCTGATATGTTTAGGTATAATAAAAGTAAAAGTATATTTTTCCTAATAAAAGAATGCTAAAATAAAATAAAACGAGACCCTATTTGATAATAAAGCCAAGGGTACATTAGTCATTTACCACTGGGAGGATATGAGAGGCATAAATCAATAAGTTTATATGCAATTATGGAATTTGGGAAAAGATGGAATAAAAATTGGAAAGAATGGAAGGACTTAAATGCAAAAATAAGAAAAAGAATTTAAAGATGCAAAGTGCCAAATACGCTTTAACTCAAAAATAAATACTGACAAGAAGCACCGGTCTCTCATTTCGAGAGACCAAAACGCATATAGGAGGAAGAGGAAAAGAGAAGAAGAGAAGAGGTATGCTAAGCAAGAGTATAAGAAGAAAGAAAGAGCAAAAAGGTATGGAATCTAACATTAAGTATGGAATTCTAAAGTTTATATGAATTTCCATGCTATTGGATGGTTAGTAGCTTGTCCCCAAACTTAGGGTTTTGTTAGGATTTCATCCTAACCCTAAAATTATTGAAAGTAAGGTTGGTAAAACCCTAAATGGTACAAGAAGAATATGGGAATCATCCTCTTCTGGTGTTGGATTCATGGTTTAATTTCAAATAATGGAGTTTGGGGGTTAGAACAAACTTCAACTAATCCTTGTGTTTGGTTTGTGTATGGGTTATGACCCATATTAGAGTTGTTTTGGGAGTAATTCATGAAAGGTTTTTGAAGAAAGATATGTATTGAAAGATGATTTGAGTAGAACAAAGGTTACAAGATGAATATGAAGTGGTTTTGAAGTGTCTATTGATTATTGAGTTGGTTTGGGTGGAAAAAATATGGAAAAAGGGAAGAAAAACCATAATTTATGGAAAACAGAAAATTTATCGCAAATTGCAGTGGTACCGGTACCATAAGTAACTGTTTATTGGCAAATTTATCGAATTTTCTGGGTGTTTCTGCATCTAAATGCTCTATTTTGGACCGTTGTTAGTATTTTGGCCATAACTGGTCATTTATTATCTCGACGGAGTGATTCAAGTCGTTAAACTAGACTTCCAAGGAGAACAAAACACTCCGAAATAGATACCCTTAAATTCTTACTCTATTCGGGGCTCCGTAAAATTCACTAAAGAGGGGCTATGTTCAAGCCACTTCTCTCGTTCGCTTTTGAACATAGAGGGTCCCGCTGTTTAGACATATCTCAGTTTCTGCTTCTCCGATTTGGGTGTGATTCTAGTTGAGAAGAACCCTGAAGACCTTAAATAAAACGAACATGTTAATCTCAGTTGTCATTGTGACATGACTCCTCGAAAAATGAGTATTTCAAACTGCCCTTAGTGTAATATGGGCAAAATAACTAGTTTGGCATGAAATGCCACAATCAGAGTTTGATGATTCAATTGGAATGATTCCAATTTATAAGCAAAGTAGATTTATAGAGGAACAAGAATACATGAATGATGTGTGAATACAGATAGGTGTCATATCGCATACATATGAAATATACAGGCATGAAACAGAAAGTATAGAAATGCACATGATAAGAGTGCCAAGAGGAAACATGAAAACGACCGAAACATGGACATGAACATGAAAGGCAATATGTCATGAACACATAATGTGGTTAAGAATGCCTTAATTATTCTATACGACAAAATAGATTATATATGACACAATACATTATAATTGTAGAACCGCCAAGACCACGCTATAATGACACGACACCTATGTTACGCGGGCGCACGATAAGATTTCAGATTTCTCTCGATTAGCGCGACGACACTCGACCGTGCTTCGCAAGACACTAGTACTTTGGTACTTCTCAAAAGGGGATTAGCAATTTCTAGCATTTCCGACAGCGACGACTCTCCGACCGCGCTTCTCGCACAATAGTACTTTGGCATTCGGGACAGCACTTCAGATTTTCCGATTAGTGTGACGACACTCTGGCCGCTGCTCGGGCACTCTTGCTGCTACGCACACCTAGTATCAGATTGCACCTTCTCGGGTACTTATTATGCTATGTCGTGACTCATCCCAGACATCGTCTATAGCAATCAAACAGCTTATAAGGATAAGGACTAAATAAGAATAAGAATAAAGAAATGTACATCGCTCCGATCGTGAATGTACCACGGGTACCTCTCAGATAAGTATAAGTTCGTAGTACCTACGGTACTCACAGATAAGTACATGTTCGTAGTACCTGGCTGGTGTATTTTGTATAAGTTCAGAGTATCCCACCCGTAATATAAGTATAAGTTCTGTAATATAAGAATAAGTCTCGTAATACAGGCATAAGATCTGTAATACAAGTAAAATATCCGAAATACAAGAATAAACTCTGTAATACAAGTATAAGATCCGTAAGACAAGTATATGCTCAGTAATACAAGTATAAGATCCAAAATACAAGAATAAGCTCTGTAATACAAGTATAAGATCCGTAAGACAAGTATATGCTCTGTAATACAAGCATAAGATCCGAAATACAAGAATAAGCTCCGTAATACAAGTATAAGATCCAAAATACAAGGATAAGCTTCGTAATACAAGTATAAGATCCGAGATACAAGAATAAGCTCCGTAATACAAGTATAAGATCCGAAATATAAGAATAAACTCCGTAATACAAGTATAAGATCCGAAATACAAGAATAAACTCCGTAATACAAGTATAAGATCCGAACACAAGAATAAGTCTGTGAATACGTTATAAGATCCAAATACAAGAATAGTTCCGTAATACAAATATAATATCCTCAGAAGACAAGTATGTTATGCTTCGTAGTACAAGTACAAGATAATGGCGACAAGAGGTGTTCTTAGTACCTACGGTACCTTTTAATGTGTAACTCCTAAGAGAGATCTGGATAAGTATTAGTCCGACGTGGTTCAAGTAGATGTCCTCTTCGGGGAGATCCGAACACGTATATCGCTCGATACAAGTACAAGTATGTGTCTTTGGGGGAGAGTTGAACAAGTAGTACTTAATGGTACTTCCGTATAAGAATAAGTCTGTGAATATCTCGTAGTACCCACGGATACCTCCAAACAAGTGTAATCTCCGTAGTATAAGCATGTTTCCTACGGTATAAGTATAAGCTTAGGGTACCTAAGGGTACCTTGTATAAGCATAAGCTCAGAATCCTACGGGAGATCCTCGAACAAGTATAAGATAGATAAGTATGAGTATGTGGATAAGTACCGCCTAAGTATATGTATAAGTTCAAGACTTATACGAGAACTTAATAAGATGTGTCCTAAGGGTGATAAGTATAAGATGTGACCCACTGAGATCTAATAAGAATAAGTCTGTCATAAGTGTAAGATCTGAGTAAGTATAAGTTTGCTATAAGTATAAGTTCAGTACCGTATACGAGAGATCTGAATAAGCATAAGTTTGTTACAAGGATAATTATGTATGTAAATGTGTTATATGAATTCATGAAGATTAGCATATCTCGGTTACCTATATGTTTATTATGATTCGTGATAAAATGCATGTGTACTAATATAAGTTATAAGATACGTTTCCCACTAAGCGTAAAGCTTAGCACGGGTTTTTAATCCGTGTAGGTACAAAGGAGGACATCTACGATCTTCCACATACACTGGCTAGTGACACCAAGCAGGGTTCATCTCGCATGTCCCCGTGGCCTCGATTCTAAATGTAAAAGTACAGTTCCTGTATATGTAAATGAGACTCAGTATATGTGTATAGATTTTGATGGACACCACTCCGGTGGTAGTTCTTTTGTATATGTAAATGATTTTTGTTATTACAGAAATTGTTTGTGTACCCATAGGTACAAGTTTAACTTTGAGAAAAAAAAAAGAAAAAAAAGAGGTAAAAGAGTCCTGCTTATAGTCTCGCGCCTCAACTTGCTCTAATCCTATTCTAATTTAACTCGGGTGCACGCTTATCGGGTCCATATGTGTGTTGTTTGTGTATTAAATTGTGGTTGGAGTAATTAGAGCCGAAATGGCCATGAGTTTTCGGTCCTCTGGAGTGGGACCGAATGTTGGATTTTTGGGCAATTTCGGACAGCCCACGCATTGTTTTTGGACTGTTAAAACAGCCCGGGTTGATTGTTGGATTAAAATTGTCCATGTGTGTTGCTTGCAAAATATTGCTTAAAATGAATGGCTTGGAGTGTGTGCTGAAAGGAATTGTTAATGCATGGAATTTAATGTGTTAACATGATGTTTGAATTATATGAAATATAATTATGTGTGAACCATTGGAAATTGAATTGTTTATTAGCCCATGAAAGCTAATTCGTGATGTTATTGCTATGAATAAATAAATATGTGGTTAGTATGTGAATTTTGTTAATATATGTATGATGATTATATTGGCATGTGTTGTATGAAAATGACATAATGCATTTCATATGCACAAGGGCAACCTAGAACAATAGGTGTGAGTGCATGGCATGAAAGAAAATAAAAATGAAAAATGGTTGTGAAAGGAATTTCAAGGAAGATTTTCCGATGAATTGCCTTGGAGAGTTGTCCAAACAGTTCATCTCGGAGGTAGATCCATGACTGCTTCGGAGAATTACCCAGCAATTTACCTAGGAGGGTTGTCCATCAGATTTTAATTTAAATCCTCTAGTATGTTTTCGAGAACAAAAACCTTTTGTTTTGAAAACTGTGTTTTCTCACACTTGGCTTAGGCATGCGTGAGGGAGTCAGTGAGGGCTTGAGAAGTGGGAAAGGGTGAGTCATATTCTCATCCATTTCATGTAGATATTCAAGTAGGATCATGCATTTGCTTGAATGTGTTTGGTTGCCATTACATGTGCACTTAGGTGGGGAGTAACCCATGTAGGATAATCTCACCATCGGGCATTGCTCACCCCGTCGAGGGGAGCTCATTTCTGAAACAAGTGTCACCGGATGGACGATCCAAAGTCTTAGAGATGAAGAAATGGCCATATATGGCCTTGTTATGTATTTTATAAAAATCTGGGTAAAAGACCCAGTTTTGGATAATTGTAAATTAACTCATTTTTGTATAAAATATACATTTTTGTGAGCATGAATGTATGGGCCAATGTGGCCATTTTACTCATGTATGGGTCTCATGATATGATACACAAATATTTCGCAGGTTGACGGTGGTCAACGGGACCCTTGGGATTTGGGGCGTGACAATTAAAATGAAATTCACTGACCTGGTTTCCATATCCACTAGTGTAGCAGTCAATAGGCACCTTACTAAGCTGTGATCTGTCAAAATAAGAAGCCCACTCTACCGCTTCCAAGGCTAGATATTCAACACAATAGATGAATCTGAAATGCATATCTTGCATAGAATTCAACATGAAATTTAGCAGACATCTGAATCATGAGAAACATGAAACATGAGAAACCCTATAGTATTGTTTTTTTTCCTTTGCTTATTGCTTTCCTGGACCAAAACACAACCTTGGAAATTGGACATCAACATTCAACCAAGAATATAACAATGCATTCTGAATTAATAAAACCAAAGGAGAAAGTAGAATGGTATTTTCCATTTTTTTTTCTTTTTTCTATTTCATTTTCTGGATTGGAAAAGGGAAATAGGTCTTACCACACGAGATAGACAGGTGACATTGTGCTTCACAATATTAAGCACACATTCAAGAAAATATGTTGCAAATATATTGTAAATCCATATAATAAAAAAAAAAAATCACAGTCGGTATCAATATTTAGATCAAAATTGCTTTACTTTGTAGTTTGGTAGGCCTAAAAAAAAAAGAAAGCTGAACCTTACGTAGACTTTGTCTCATTAAAAACAATCCTTAAAACACAAGGTGTTAGTTTTTATTTTCCTCTGTTTTCTCAACAACCAAACGAAGGATGCAGAAAATAAATGCAGAAAACAAAGAAAAAAAAAAACCCAGATGCAGATTTGGAAATGGGAACCAGAAAAAGAAGAAGAAAAATAATGCAATTAAAAAGGAATAGCAGATGGAAATTGAATAAAAGAAATTGCTTGTCACCCGGAGCGAGATCGGATCGACTCTTCTTTAATTGCTTTTTTTTTTCGTGAGTCGAACTTGTACCTATGGGTATACAAACAATTTCTGTAATAACAAAAATCATTTACATATACAAAAGAACTACCACTAAAGTGGTGTCCATCAAAATCTATACACATATACTGAGTCCCATTTACATACACAAAAACTGTACTTTTACATTTACAAATCAGAGCACGGAACCTACATGTAGTGAACCCCTACTAGTGTGTCAATGCAAGATAAGCTCATGGACGTTTTCTTTACCTACACTTTATTAGAAACTGTGCTGTTTTTTACGCTAGTGAGAAACATATGACTGATACAATATATGCACTATTACTCATTTATGTATATATAACAAGAATATATATGCATTACATCGTAATTCTTCATCAATTCAAATGTTGAAGATATACACATATTCCTACTTATAGAGAACGTATATTTGTTCAGATCTCCCAAAGGACATATATCGACTTATATCGATACTTTTGTCTCTGACTTATAATTATTCAGATCTCCTCAAAGACATCTAATTAAACTTCTGTCAGACTAATACTTATCCAGATTCATCATAGAGTACCTGAGTTTAGACCTTTATTGAGGCACCCGCACGCACTATAAAAACTTATACCGGGTACTGTGATTCATACTTGTACTACTTCGAGCATATCCTCGGTTCATTTAACTTATACTTGTATTATCAGCTTATTCTTATATTTCGGATCTTATACTTGTATTACGGAGCATATACTTGTCTTATGGATCTTATACTTGTGTTACAGAACTTATTCTTGTATTTCAAATCTTATACTTGTATTACAGAACATATACTTGTCTTACGGATCTTATATTGGTGTTACAGAGCTTATTCTTGTATTTCGGATCTTATACTTGTATTACGGAGCATATACTTGTCTTACGGAACTTATACTTATCTTATGGATCTTATATTTCCTTCCTGAGCTGTATGCAATCGTTTATTCGATGCCCGTGGTCCCTATGGAACTCACGCACTTCGGTGTTATCCTTTACTGGTTCGCCCTCATCCGAGATGGCCATCTTAGGAATTCTTCAGCTGCACTACAAGAAGACTTTGTGATGGATGCTACGGCTATCGTAGGGGTGAACCGCCGAGGTGAATACCGCGTCCCAGTCTCCTGGGCCGAGGTGGTCCCAGCGGATTCTTTGACGCTCCCTCGCTCTCTTCAGTGGATTGTTCTCGTCTCCTCGGGGGATCTCTCTTGCCTCTTTATCTCTTGGGGCTTCGCCTCCCGCCGTCACGCCCGGCTCCCGGGTTAAAGAGCTCCTCTTGGATGTGTGAGGGCCACGTTAATGTACTTCTCCACTTTAGTGAGCACCTTAGCCAGCTTGCCCGAGATCTTTGAGATAAAACAAGTCTTTTAATCGTATCTCTAACCCAAGAATGAATGAGGTGATAGCGAACTTCTCGTCAAGACATCTACCTTAATGACTGAACCTCGACATAAGACCTCGTGCCTCATGTTTACTTTTATGGTCACAGTGATAACTCCGCCCGATGTTCTTCGCCCGATGAAGTGTGAGACTAATGCGTGAGTGAGAGTTCTCTAAACGAAGAGACCGCAACGACGGCGGCCTATTAAACCAATCCAACGCCTTTAGCGTGATACGGCGCTCCCAAGACCGCATACAGTCTTGATATCCATGTGCCCCATCCGTTCTTGTGTATTAAGTATTTGTCGATTTCGGATCCTTCGCTCCATCAAACTTTTCTATTCATAAGATTCGAACTTTGGTCAAGGGAATGTAGCACCGGTTATGAACGGACTCGCTTGTCGCGACCGTGGTGTCCATCAGTCCGAAGCCCGACCCTTTACTTACTTCCTTCATGTGGCTGAGCCCATGGATGCCCCAAACCTCTCGTCCCATGCTCGCTCCCATTCCTGGTCGAGGAGTCCGTTCATCGCTCGATGTTCCCCGAGTATTGCTTCGCTTGCACTCTTCTCGGGGGCCGGGTGAGGCCGTGCCCCCGCCTCGACCGATTATGTTTATTTACCTCTCTTCTGGGATAGGCCGAGGTGTGGTCAGCTTCCTCCCCGAGGGGTGGTGTTATGGCTTTCCTAGGCTCACATACTTCCCGCGATGCTGTACGTCGCCTGAAGCCGCTTCTACTTCCCTTTTCGCCGCGACAGAGACGGAATGCCCATCTCGCTTCAGGTTATCGCAGTAGGTTTGTAGCGCTACCACAGGAGGTTAGCTATCCGAGCTGCCTTGCCAGTCTTGCATCTCGGGGATTGGCGTGGTTCGCTTGTATTCTCGGCGCTGATACCATCGCCATCGAGAGATCAACTTTATTTGTAAAGAACCGCCGTTCCACATATGACACCAACCTACGATGCCTTTTCAACTGAACTAAAGCAGAGCGTGTTGGAATCGCTGGCCGAGTTACCGGGGCTCGACGCTAGACTCTACAAAACAAGAAACAAAGAGGATCGGCGGCCCTCGCCTGCCTCCGATGCCTAAGTCAAGCCTTCAAGGTTCTCCGATGCCTAAGTCGCCTTCCGGGAAAGAAAATATCAACCGCTTTCAGGAATTTTCGCGTACCTTCACCATGGGGTGACCTGTATTTATAGTAGATGCTTTTCCCAATTGGATGGTGATAAGGATTTCTTATTGATGGGACTTATTTTTATCGCGGTCGATTAATAAGGGAATAATTAGAGAGCGACAGAATTATCCTACTTCCTTATCAGAGATTTTATTCGATTTACGTGATACTGGCTCTTAGGTCAGTCCGTGTTATCTGGGCCAAAGGATGAACTCGGGCTCCCTGCTTGGGCCCGTGCCAGAGCCCGGCGGCTTCACCCGGGCCGCTTATAAATCCTTAATCCCGCTCAGCCGGAGCGGCTTCGCGCGCCATTTTTTAAACCCGATCATCTTCATTTAACATAAGAAAAAATTTTAGGTTTACAAACCTAAAAGAACTGAAAATCCCTTTTTTGCTTCATGGAAATATTAAAGATCCTCATTGCAAAAAGGCTTGGCATGTGTTATGTTTACCTCAAAACTTTTGAGCAGTTCGTAAGGAAAAAGAAACACTGGTTTATAAAAAATAGGAAGACATAAGTTCACGCAGATGTGTGCTTTCTAAGAATAAAGGTGTCAGTGGAAACGCCTGCCTCACCAAATTTAAACGAGTCAATATACATTCATTCCATAAATAATAACACTGACAAACAAAAAAGCCCATATTCCAGAAATCAAATCATCCACTTTAACAAGGGAAGCACCTCAATAACTACCCTCTACCATCCCTTTGTTAATTTGATAACGATAAAGATAAAAATCCCCATCTAAATGAGGGAGAATCCTTATCATCCAATCAGAAATACATATACTATAAATACAAGCCACCTCACCTGTGAAAATGCAATAACATTCGCCTCAAATCAGCTGATATTTCCACAGAGCAAAGAATTAACTTAGGTGATTTGAGGCTGACGGGCAGAGCCCCCGCGATCCCTTTTGTTGGCTTGCTTCAGGAAGCACCGCATCCGCAGCGTGGATCACGCCACGGTGGCTCGGGCCTCGCCACCTTATCCCACGCCCAGCCTGGGGTCAGCCGGAAAAAGCATCATCAAGCCGGTCTGGTGGGAACAGCCTTTACAACAAAGCTCAGCCTCGCAATCGATGGTATCAACTCCTGAATACAAGCAGAGCACTAATCCTCCATGCGACCGGGCCGGTGGGTGGATAAAATCGACTCCTGAGGCACATTAGAGACAGTGCAAGCTAACATGGATGAGGTGGAGGACCATCACCAACCAACGCAGAGGAACAGAGCAACTCACCAGCAGAGCAACCATTTAGGCGCGACAAGCCCAAGGAGGGCCATAACACCACCCCAGAAGAGTAAACACACCACCCTCCCGTCGAGAGGCGTAATCCAATGAGCCAAAGGAGCATGGACTCACCCAGTCCCAGAGAGCCAAGAACGTAAGAATACTCGAGGGGGATGATCTGAAACGATGAGCCAACCCCTTCTCAAAGAGTTATCAGGTAATCACTGGCATGAGGTTCAAGGTGATCCAGAGCTCGGCCACACGAAGGTAAAAGGTCGAGCGCCGATCGCAGTGGACACCTCTGAGCAGAAAACTGAGTCACCGTTTCACAATGAGGTGCTACACTTCCTTCCAACATGTTTCCATGGCGCAAGAGAGGCATTCTGAGAGAGTTAATCCAAGGATCCTATCGACCATCTTAATAACACCAAGAACCGGCGGAACTCCATGAATATCAAGCATCTCCAGACGCGGCAGAGTCTCTATCACACTAAAGGTCTGGCGTTGGCTTTTGGTTTGCAATAGGGCCCCACGCCTTCGCTTCCTTCAATATTTAGAGAGCTCCACGTGATCTATGCTCCACTTCATTGGAGCCGCATGCTGATGGAAGCAAGTATCACCCGTCACTCATAAAGGTGAGCCCGCAAGAAAGTCTCAGGCATCCAGAGAGGTTCACCGAGCCCTTAGCTGGGATGTACTCAAACGAAGTTCTATCACCACATTCATCACGGGCTAGGAGCTCACTTCAAAAGATCGATGTTTCCATCTCAAAGAATCTAGCAACATATAAAGATGCTCAGCGAGAGAAGTATATGGCTAACGCTAAAGCCTTACATCCAAGAGGAAGCTCTTCAACCCACAAGAAAAGCAGACGGATAAGTATAACTGGAGCGGTTCTTTCACAGACAAAGAAATGAGAGAGACTTCAAGGAGGGACAAAGTAATGATCCCCAGAGAAGTGAGAAGCATCGAGACCGTCGACCACTCCACTGAAGCACAACAATATTCACCTCGGTTCACCCCGATAACCACAATACTCTGCGTGTGTCTTACGCCGGCATACAACATGAAATTCCCAAGATGGTCATCCCAAGATGAGGACAACCCTACCAAAAGAGAGTAAACACCGTACCAGGAGTCCATAGGACCACAGCATCGAACTGCACTACCGTACTGTTCGTGAAGGAAATAAAATACTTATCGCACTGTGCATCTCCGGCCACATAAATTTCTCCGGGCGTCGATCAAGCGCAGCCATCACCGCCCCAGAACCACCACTCAAGATTCACAGTTTCTTCCTGGGAAATCTGGCGTGCGACCCTGTGTGAGGATTGCAGGAGGTGTGGGGTTCAGCTCCGCCAGAAGGCTGCCCACTATGAGACCAGACATAGAGAATAGGCGCAGCACCTGTCCAAACCACCACCGACACCGCCATAACATTCTCGGGAATTCAATCGGGATGTTAACACCCCACGACACGAGACTCATTCAGCATAGCGGGCAAGCAGGCCATCAAAACAACCACCAATCCTGGTCGACAATGGAGTTTAGCCAACATCACCCAATATCGCTCAAAGACGGGCACTAAGGAGAAGCTCGAACTGAACAAGACCAACTCAGAGAGGATTCTCCTGAGAGAAAGTGCTACCTGGGGGTCAATACGCTTAGTGCTCACTTTGAGACCTCCCAACAGTGCAACAACGACAAGAAGGTTTCAACATTGGATGCCCCCTCTCGCTATAAATGGTTATTAGCGCATCTCTCTCAACACCATAAAAGCTTGTATCCACTACATGGTGATCAAGTTTCCTACCATAAATGGAGTGTGGTAGAACAGTCTGAGGAGACCAAATACGCGGGCCAAAGGAGGTTACTGAATCAATGAAGAAAAAGCTACGAGCAACATATATCGATCGAGCTCGACACAGCTGACGACGTGAACACCCACCTGAAGCCCTGGGATACTGGAGCCCACTGGACGATAACCTGAACACCTCGTCACATCTGGCCTCCAAGCTACTGAATAACTTTACACCTCCATTCACTTTTGAACAAACAAGGATGCCTGCATGGAAGCAGATATACACTGAGGGATCGACCCCGCAATAATCACCTACGACTAACACAAATTATTCAACCATCACGGCAGAAGGAAATGGTTATTTCATCCAAAGATTTATAATATAGAGGCCTTCCAAGCCCTCCAAAGTAAAGGGCACCAGAAGTTTTATACCTGAGTTATGTTTGGTCAACTGATTCGGCAAAAAGCTGAATCATAAGAATGATATCAGATCGACGATCGGTCAATGGAGGCGTGCCCTGAAAGATAGTTTCAATTTGAATCGCACCTTATAGTAGACGCCACAACTAGCCAAGAACCTCGGGCCTTTTATGGATGTTTTCCTGCTACAACCAAATCAAATGACCTCGACACCAAGAGAAGACTCATCGCGCTGTGCGCAAGGAGACCTATTGTTATCGTGGTAATGCCTTCCTTTGGACTGAAAAACAAGAATGCCCTGCACCGATCGCAATGGGAGATGTTCCGTACAACAGGGGCATCCATGGAGTATATATATGTATTGACATGTTAAGAAAATCAATCATCACGAGCTCCACATAAATATCCGGTCGAACCATTCGGTCCCGAAAGAGTACAACACAGTGTCGATCCACAATGTTTTGTGTCTCACCAAGATTCTTGGGTTTGCGAACAAACTTATGAAGTGAGGCAACCCGGGACAAGATAAAAGTCGTGCTTGACATGCCGCCACCATCAAGATATATATATGTAAAGAAGTCCAACCCATCGGAAGAATAGATATAGATGCGTTAAGCCGCTTTGTGCTCAGAGCCGCACAAGTGCCACTCTTCCGAGATTCTAAAAATAATGGGATGCACGCTACGAGGAAGCATTCGCCGCACTAAAAACTTATCCGAGCTCTCCCACAAGCCTCAGTGGAAACCTCGTAGGAGAGCTCCCATTGCATCAGCGCCTGGGGGCCGACCAAGTCACTGGCCTCGATAGTGAGAGACAAAGCACTGAAAAGACCTGGGCCTATTATTGGCAAATTAAGCTCCGAGAGGGTTATGGCAGAGGTAATCCATGTTAGATGAGAACTAATCCTGGTATTAGGTAACCTGCCAATGAACTGCTCATCACATATACCATCGAAAATCCCAACATAATAACACCATGAAGCAAAGTGGAGCAAACTGTAGACCTCAAGGATCATGAAGCAGCCATAGAGCTATGAGTTCAACATCACATAAACCAAAAACTGCATGAAGTGGTGGTCTTGGCAAACATCACATCATAGCCCCCTGCAGAGCTCGGGCCAGATACTCAAACCACGTGACCTCCCGCTTGAAGCTCGCTCAGACGGCCGCCAATGCCCAGCGAGGTGCTGGCTGATTTTGACTTCTCCAAAAGGAATAGATATAGAGTATACGCCAGATTTCGGGTTCCAGCCTCCAAACAACGAGGTCGAGTATGAGGTCATTATAACGGACTCAAACTGCCCTTATCCAATGGAAGCGTTGATCGCCTAGAGGTGCGTGAACGACTTCCAACTGCACAAAGCAACAAGACACCTACAAGGCCAAGGGGCTAAAAAATGGCACTATAGTTCTGGCATGCACTGAACTACTCAGTAAGTCTACAGCCCGCCATAGCACACACATATCGAGCGAAAATTCACAGCGTATGCTTTAAACTGTATGCCTCTCCCAAGAAGATCTCAACAAATGTAAGCTCCGTCAAGCAATCTTCTCAAAGCCCTCTCAGGATCTCTGCCAAAGAATGAAAGAGGTTTCTGGCTGCCAACCAGGCCAATGGATGACCCATTTGGGGACTACCTAGTAGAGGACGTCGCCATGACCAAAAGAGGCACAATCCAAACTAGACAAGTGTCCCACGGTTCACTATTCATCGTGGCGCCTTTATAGCAGGTTTTTTCAGCCACCCATGCATTGCAGTGGAGACACCGACTACGTGCCAGGAGGTACAGAAGGCGTATGCGTGAAATCAAGCATCGAGCTCCTGACACTGGCAGCAGGCAAGCCTTAAGGCAGGGATACTTCATCGGTCCACAATGTTTTAGAGACACAACAACAAAACTAGTCAAGAAATGCAAAGTCATCAGAGCATGCCACCCTCACCTCCCATTCGAATCATCACTTCAAACATGCCTCCCGCCTTTGAAGAGGGGGCGCCAGGGGACATATTGTGAATCACCCATTGAAAGGGTCAATGCAATCGTCGTCAGAATAAAGGATTACTTCACCAACAGCGTGTTTCGAACCTCAACACTAACAAAAGGCACTTAACCCGCGCTCTGGGCGCCCTATAATATGCGTGTTTGTATCTCGAGGGCTCTCGTCCTGAGCAATGGAAGCACTGACATCCTAAGTTCGGGGATTGCGGTCGAGTCGATCGAATCCACTGGTCGCCGCCCCAACATCATCCACAACTTAATGGACAAGTCGGGTCACCATTAGAACTCTTAAAGCGTGACTCAAAGCATCGGTCTGAAGATCTTAAAAAGGCAAATGGGGCAGAGTACCCTCCCCGAGGTGTTGTGTATATAGTAGAACTGCTGAAGCAAGTCAAGAATAACCAGAAACTCATCGCTTCAGCCTTCGCACCCGGCGCAGAGAGCCTCGCCGAGATCTGGATTAAAACTCACGGAGTCATGCCGGAACATAATTGCAGGCTCACTTTAAAATTACCAATTCCAGATGAGTGCTTGATCAGTCCGTAAATGTAAGATTACCAAAGAAGACGACATGTATCATGATCAAAAGGTCAAACCTGTGAGTTATAGTTTGCCACCATTTAAAAGCCAGAAAAATAATGGCAACATGGAAAACTAGCCCAACCGGAAGCGCCCCATATCGGCCCCGTCGCTAGACCTCAAGTAACTACGAACCTGATTTAAGAAGGAAAATTATACCTCATTCGGAATGCCTTCAACACTTTCGTTGTTTTTATCAATGTAATTTGATTGTAATCTTTAATAAAGTATCACTAACTCTAAGATAGTACCAGGTGTTCATTGATCGTTTTTATATCCTTATGGATAAAAAAAAAGGAGGCAGCAATTTTGACTAGTCATACTGAAGAAAATTACACACCTTTTCGGGATGCTACGCATTCATGCTTAAAAAAAATGTTCTTTATTCCAATAAAGGCAATAATCAATTACAATCAACAGCACTATCCCTGGCATCTCTAAATAAACAATACAAGGGGCTCCCTAAAAAAAAAAAAATCTCAAGAAAGAGAAGGAAAGAGAAAAAGAGAGTGCGAACGAAGGGAAAAGGAGAAGGAAAAAGGAGAAGAAATGAGGGAAAGAGAGAAAGAGAGAGCGCAACGAAAGAAAAGGAGAAGGAAAAGAGAAGAAAAAGAGAAAGAGAAAGAAGATAAGGAAGAAGGGGAGAAAAATAGAGAAAGCTATGACAAAAGTTCTTCTTAAGTACACCGCTCTCGATGCATTCCCTTAGCACTGCCCGCACATCGGATCTGGCCAGGGAATAACACAACTCCCATAAAGGGGGAACTAGTGAAAACACAACTCCTACAAACAGAGGGCCATCAGAACCAAACACCATCCCAGGATCTCTAGGCGGACCTCCTGTGAAGACGGCCAAGCCTTGACGCTTTGTACCACGCAGATTCCAGTTACGACCCAAAAAGGGAAGAAGGTTCGAAGCATGAACTCCATTACAGAGGAGTCACAATTTATAAGGAGGTCGGAGCGCTTGAAAATTCGCACAGTCGTTTCCAATTCTCCATAAGCCGTCCAATTCTCCATAAACCAACATTAAAGACGCCCGCATCTTTCTAAGAAGTGGAAGTCAAATCGGCCGCACTCAACGGCTCAGTTTTGAAGAGCTCGACCAAGCCAATCCAAGGCCTGTACCCCAAGAGCAAAATCTAACCTGTGCAAAGTAGCCCACGGAGCCTCAATGCTCGCTCGAAGAGCCCAACTGCCAGAAAGGCCATATAGCCGCAGAGCAGTCTCACCAGTGCTAGCCCACCTGAGCGCCCGTGGCTTAGTTTCTGAAGAGCCCGACTCGCCTCAACTAAGGCCCGCAGCCTGCAGAGGGTCTCAGCGAGCGGGGCCAGGCCTGACCTGAGCCCTCAAAGAGCCCCGCTCAAGAGCCCAAATCCGGGCCTCAGAAAGGCCATATAGTCGCAGGAGCCGCCTAGGGCCTCAGCAACGAGGCCCATGGAGCCTCAACACTCGGCCTTTGAAGAGCTCCGACCGCTCAACTAAGGCCCGGTAGCCCAAAGAGCAGTTCACCCTTTAGGCGCTTTAGCTCATGGAGCCTCGGGCCGGCCCGCTTTTGAAGAGCTCGATCGTCAGAAAGGCCGTATAGCCGCAGAGCCGCCTGCCAAGACTAGCCTAAGGTGCCATGTACCAATTCCACAGAGCGCTTAACAAATTAATAAGGCTCTTAGCGCTTGTGGAGCCTACCAAGCCATTAGAGCTTAACAGCTTAGAAAGGCCTCAGCGCTCAAGAGCCAAGTAGATCAGTTCCGAAGGCGCAACAGCCTAAGAACGAATAGCCTGGCCAAAAGAGTAAGGCACGGAGGCAGATTAGCCCAAGAGCTAGTTCAAATTGCATAAATTAAATTTCACGAGACTCACCAAATCTAGTTTAATGAACCTAACCTTAGACAAAGGCCATATAGCCATCGATCCACGTCAGCAGAGGAAAGAGCAGCATCAGGAAAGCAAGCATAAAAAGAAGAGAAAAAAAAGTGGCCATGATATAGAAATGAAGTGTTCATTAAGAATGATAAATCACATATCCGGGTTCGAAGCCCAACAAAAAAAAAAAAAAACAAGAAAAATTATACCAAGGAGTTCAGGCGTCCGGCGTAGAAGTGGGAGCAGAAGGTGAAGAAGGGGAGCGGACCTCAGCCGGGGTGTTTAGCTCTCCAGAACAATCGGCGGAAAAAGACTCTTTCGCCTCCTCGTCACTAAGGATATCAAAGTTAAGGTCCGGGTCTGCGGTAGGCATTTAATAACCCTCATCCGGTGCGAGCTATCCAAGCCCACTAAGTGTGCCTCACTCTCAAACTCGCTATGGCTCCATCCCTCTGAACAACCAGAGTTTCCTGCATCTGAAGGTCCCCTCGCAACCCATGGAATTCCTCGATCAGGCGTTCAATAGAGCTCATAGCCTCGGAAGCTTCGCGACGGGCCCCATCTAGCAACGCTGCTTTATTACGCATCTCATCTCTAAAGAAAGACGCAGCTTCTTCCCGAGTTACCAAAGAAATTTCACGAGGATGACACCATCCTCGACTACTCAAGCCCGCCCTGGGCAGCTTCACACTCGCCCCCACCAGAATAGACATCCCGGGCGCCAGCCATCCCGACTCCGAAGCTCGCCCTCAGCCACTCTTAAGCCATATCGAGCCTTTTCTTCCCTACCCTCAGCTCGCGCTCGCGCTGTCATAGTATGCCTCAAGTCGGATCTGAGCTTCACGACCTCCTCCGTCATATTTTGCATTCGATCTCGCAGTTCGGCTCGCTCAGAGGTAAGAGCAGCCACTCTCGCCTTGTAGCTCCGCGCTGACGTGACCTCGCTCAAATTTAAATTTCTTTGGGCCAATCCTCCTTCGATGTGGTATCCACACCTACCGATACCCAACATAAAGTCAACACGTAACTCCAAGCCTGGCATAAAAGGTACATAACAAGACACGGAACTTACAGAGGCGAATTCCCTGTGAGAGATACAGAGCAAGGCTTCCTAACAGTGTGCACCCGACTCTCGAGATCGCATTCCTGAGAATGGATCGAGACCGCTAGCCGCAAGCTCAACATTGAAGAGCAAGGAATCCCCATCTCCATCAGCTTCGGGGCACTTCCTCCCCAACTCTTCAGCTCTCGAAGGAGGAGGCTCAAATTGCCTCGCACGTGGGGACCTAAATCAGAGGGCATAACTCTCCAATGGAGGTCATCGCCTCCCCGAGGAATCTTGGCCTTTGCAACAACTTAACGGTTAACTAGGGCTTAGGAACATCGACCGGAGGTGGCAACACTTGCCCCTGCACTCGGACATGGGTAGAAGGCGATGAAGAAGACGTCCCCAACCTCGGGACTTTACCCCAAGCCGAACGGCCCTTCTCAGGGGAATCCAGAGTTTTCACTTCACACTCCGAGGCCTTCGAGACAGCGTCTCCACCCGAGCCAGAAGCTCTCCCTTAGTGGGCTTGACAATGGGAGGCCCATTGTGAGAAAACTTCATAACGGATGAGGGTGAAGGCCTCAAAGTAGTAGGGCGGGAGGACCTCGAACCTGAAGATTCGGGAATATCCGACCCGGGAGGCGTTCGCAGTAAGCTGTTACGGAGGACAATTTAGCCAACTTCCGCTTTACGACCTTGTCTTCGGGGCTGAGATCAGGGCGAATACCTGAAAAACGCACAACCAATGCAAAATTAGGGACACCCTATAACTTACGAAAACTAGACCGAACTAAAGCAAAGCTCACGTAGATTCTCGGGAGTGGTCCGCATACCGAACGCCCAGCAGGTCTTCCTCATTAAGGAGGTCATACTCTAACCGCGGCCACTAACAAAAAGTAACGCTTCTTTCCAAAATTTATGAGAAGACGGAGATCCGAGATGATCGTGAGGAGCGCCGCACGCTTAGGATAGATAAAGAAAGCCCTACTTCCTTCACACTAAGAGGTCCAAGAATGGGCTATACCGGGAACGCCAAGGCCGCATCCCTAAAGAAACCATCACCAATCGTACCCTTAAAATCGGGAGAAAGTTGAGAGGGGCATACGTTTGAAATGTTGCAAGACCTCGATAAAGGGGTGTAAAGGGAAGCTGAGGCCATTGTCGAAGGCCACCTCAAAAGCACACCATCTGGGCACTTGACCACGAGGTCAAAATGTCGGGAGACCGCACTGACACCAAAGCGGAGGCCTATAACGCCGCGAAGCTTCCCCATAAAGGCCCAACTCGGCTAGGTCCCACCACTGTGAGCATTCCCAGACGGCCGACTTCAGATATTCAATCCCATCGATATTTAATCTCACACCTTACCCTTGTCTTTACCCGAGAGGAGAGGAGGTCCCCCCAGGGGATCTCAAGGAGCAACCACAGCTAAACGATCGGAGGCACCACCCGCTCGCCCTGAATCGGGTACAACAGAGGAATCACCTCCTATGCGCAAAGAAGAATGACGCGACCCATGGCATCGATAGTAAGAACAAGATCTTCCAACTAAGCTAGTCCCAAATGGCTCCTCGCGATTTTTGTACTTCGAAGAGACACAGAAGGAAGAAAGAATCACCAATTCTAGAATAAGATTTATAAGCGATACCCTGCCAAGGCACGCAAAACGCCAGAAGAGATTCTGAATAAGGTCGACTCACTAGTCTGGACTCGAAAAGTAAAATGCTTCAATATCGTGGGGGCACAAACGTTAATGCCGGAGATTCTCAAGGAAACTCGGCTGAACTAGAGGAAATGAGCCGAAAAGCTGGTCATCATTACTACAGACGCTGATACGACAAAGCCCTAACCAACGAAATGTCCGAACGGCCACGTGGAGTTCGCACTCGATTTAAGAACGAACAACCTCGCCTCGCCACGTGCCAAGGGCTGGGGGGCAACTGATCAGGTTTAAAAAATAGGCGCACAGCCCACGCATCGCTTCCAGCGAAAAATGTGGAAACACCGGGCTCGCACTACCAAACGGGAGCCTGGGCCATTCGCCCAAGGGCCAATAACACGGACAGCCATAAAAGCCTATATTCTGTAAATCAAATCAAATCTCACTAACAAGTGGGAAGTGAGATAATTCTAATAATCGTCTCCCTAATTATCCCTTATTATCCGACAACGAGAAGATAAAACTTCATCCAATGTAGGAGAATCCTTATCATCATCAAATTGGAAAAATATATACTATAAATACTAAAGCACCCTAATTTGAAAGCAATGCTAACATTTGCCCTCTAAACAGTTGATCTTTTCTCTCCACAGGAAAGAACTAACTTAGGCATCGGAGTGACGACGGGCGAGCCCCCGCCGATCCCCCTTTTGTTATTTGTTTTTGCAGGGAAGCACCGCATCCAGAGCCAGCGGATCGGCCCAGCGGTAGTTCCAGTCCCGGCCCAACGATCCCACACGCTCCAGCCCAGTTCCGGTTGAAAAAAGCATCATCAGGAAATATAAATGAAAATTAGAAGAAAAAAAAATGAAGAAAAATAAAAATAGAATTAAACATACCTTAAACTAAACTCATTTTATTAATTTTAACTTATTAATATAAAATGAAATAATTCAAGATTACATAAATTATTAAGTAATTTTAATTGTGCAATGTGTTTTTATTAACTTAATATAAGAAAAATCTGAGGGGTTAAATTAATCTTTTGAAATGGATGGATCCTCCCTTCCACTACCTCACTTCCATTTTGCTTCTTTAATGTCCACTACCTCACTTCCTTTTTGCTTCTTTAATGATCATATATGGACCTCCATCTTTTACTCTCTTAGGATATAAGATACTACACTACAAAAGAAAAGAAAAGTAGGAAGCAAGAAACGACTAAAAAAATAGAATTGAATCTCATATGTTATTCTAATTTGTTATTTTAAATTTATTTTATTCATTAATATAAAGAACTTGACATGTTGCTTGAGTAAGCCAATATTCAATTATACAATGTATAAACAAAGAGATAGGATATATTTTCGTATGTGATACCCAGAAAACATGTGGAAATATTTTATGAACTGTGGTCGCTTGATTACAGGTCAAGGTTATATGATTAACTTAATATAAGGAAATTCTGGTATTAAGGATGGATCCTCCCTCAACTAAAATTTTATAATGGGGGTCCTTGGAAGGAAATCGCACGTTCTAGGTTCTTTAAGTGTCCGCGCCTTATATTGTCAAAGTAAGAATTCATGTGATAATGTTTTCATGTGTTCGATTAAGTAAAATCTAAGTTTGGATTTCCTTAAGAAAGTTCTAGAACTTCACAATATGAACTTGAATCCATAATCACGTGAAGGATCAAATTCGAGTAAAGGTGATTCAAGAGCTTGGGAATTTGCGATTGGGATGCAAGAAAATTTGGGAAGTGGACAGCAGGAAGTGTTGAAAATATATTATGAAGATAATGGATACTAACCAGAGGAAGAATTACTTCAGAGATCTTGTTTGCTTCATCGATAGATAATGACAATTACAATTATATGAATTGCCATTTTCACACCTAAATTCCTTCCTTTTGGTAGAGATGAGAGAGGCAGAGTTTTCTTGTCTCGTTTTTCTATAAGATTATTGGTGATTAGCATCTTTCTTCTTTTTATTAACCGGGCAGCTAACTTCCATTTAATCGCAATTTTAAATTAAAATTGAGTCGGGTCATGGACTGCGGGTCATGGATCCATTTTGGGTGACCCAACTCTAAAATCCAACATCTCCCACTCGCACAAAATGGGATCCATGCTCTCTCTTAATATCATATAAGAGAACATCATCTCTTATGCTCTCTACCAATTCATACAAGAAAAATAGACCGTGTGACCAACATATTTCGAGAGCTCTTTGCTATACATCTGTTAGGAATATATAGCTTCTCGACAAACAAAAGATCATGAGTAGACTTAAGTATGCAGTACCCTAGATCATTTTATCACATTCAAATCTCAAACGATCTCAATCTTATATCATATATCGTATTCATACTAGGGAGACACTGTAATTGGTATACAGGTGAATACAAACAAAGATGTGATACGTTTAATGATCTTCCTCTTTTCTCAAATCTCTTAACTTTAATTTAATTTGCTTTTCCAGTAGTGCCCAGTTAAACTGAATCTCTCATAGTCCTTTGGTAACACTCTAAAATAGCAAATATTAAATTAAGTCTTAAGAATTAGAATAGAGTCATAAGGGTATAAATATAAGGCTCTTATTCCTTAAAGGTCTCACACATCAAAGCTGAGATCTGAGCTTTGATTACCTATATTATCATAATCATAATAATATGGTATGAAACACGTATACGATATTTTCTCCTTTCCTACTTCGAGTGCGTAAGGTCTTATGTAATGTATTAATACCGCATGTATAATGGTTCGTACATTCTAATGTCTAACTTGAGTTCTCTTGTCTACTTCTTTCATGTTCATTAGAACTCAAATCTGGCAACATAGACAGATAAAGTGAATTTTTTTTTTTATTAATTCACTTACAATCTTTAATAAGATCTCATCTTGTTTGTTAACAAGGCGACATTCATATTTTAAGCTTGGCTCTCGATTATCACTTAGATAATAAGCTTAAAATTGTCTCATCTCTCATCAACTACTAAAATTAATGAGAGGCAATTACCCGTGTGAGAGGGCTAATCTCTTTATCCAATCGACATACTTTTCAATAACGAGAGTGAATAAAAATTAAACACTCACACATACGTGGTGGCTTATAAATAAACATATTTATTATTTGAACATTAATACAACATGAACATTGTTGGGAAACATTATAATAAGTATATCATATTCTACGCAATCCTTAAGATTTCACATGCTTTATAAATATATCTCGAGGAATTGGTTTTGTCAAGGGATCTGCAACCATTTCACGCGTAGGGATATACTTCATGTTCACCTTCAGGTGCAACCATGTCTTTTACAAAGTTATACTTTATATCTATGTGTTTGGTTTTGCCATGATACTTAGGGTCCTTTGTGTATGCTATTGCCGCTTGACTATCACAGTTCACTAAGACTGAATCAGCACTATTAGCATTTACACCCAAGTGATCAAAAAAACTTTTGAGCCACAATGCTTCTTGCATCAAGAGCGAGTGTGTTACAAATTCAGCTTCCATTTACCAGGGACAAGGCTACGCAGGATTGGTTTACTACTCCATGATATAGCGCCAACATATAAGAAGCATGTACCCAGAGGTAGACTTTCTCTCATCTAAGTCTCCTCCCCAATCAGCAAGATCGCAGCCTTTAATTGCGCATCATTTCCTTCAGACACAATGAATAAGTGCCAGCTCCTTTTAGGTACCTAGTATCCTTTAACCGCTTCCAATGTATCGTTCCGGGTTGACTGATATCTGGCTATCATGCCAACAACAGCAAAGCAAATATCGTCTTGTACACATCATGGCATACACGACTTCCAACCGCACTTCAGATAGGGAACTTTCCTCATATACTCTTCTTCTTGTGGAGTTTTAGGACATTCTTCGACTAAGACCTTCACCTTTAGCAACAGAGTATCGATGGGGTTTGAATGTCGTGATGTGGAATCGCCTTATTGATGTATGGTTTCGTGACAGACAATAATTTCTTTGAACGACCTCTGGAGATCTTAACTCAAAGAATATAAGCAAATTTTCACCTATATCTTTCATCTCGAAATTGATGATAACTATCCTTAATTTCATTGATATACTCTCCTCGGGCTATTACCACTTATAAGTATATCATCAACATATAATGACATAATTATAAACTTGTCCATAAATCTTTTTATATATACACAATGATCTTCGTCAATCATAATAAAACCATTTAATATGATCGTATTATGGAAACGAATATACCATTGTCTTGAAGACTGCTTTAGGCCATATATGGACTTCAAAAGTCTACAAACTTTATTTTCTTGGCCTTCGTTAACAAAACCTACAGGTTGCTGCATGTAGATTTCCTCTTCTAAATCACCATTTAGAAATGCTGTCTTTACATCCATTTGATGTAATTCAAGATCCATACTTGCTACGATAGCTAGTATCAAACGACTGATAGGAATCTACAACAGAGAAAAGTTTCCTCATAATCTATTCCTTCCTGTTGTGTGTAGCCTTTCGCTACTAGTCTAGCCTTATATTTATCAATTGTGCCATCAGCCTTACGCTTTATTTTGAGAACCCATTTATTCCCAATGGCCTTAAGGTCTTTCTAAGATCAACCAGCCTCTAAACTTGATTTGATCCCATAGACTTCATTTCTTCTTCCATTGCTTTTGTCCAGTTTTCCTTATCAAGGCCCGAGAGAGCCTCTGTGACATTCCTTGGCTCATCATTATCTTGTGTAATGGCTACAAAGGCTTCACCACCCTCAATGTGTCAAACGACCACTGGAATGCCTTGTCTACCACTACGTCGCAATTTAGGTTCTAGAAGAACAGATTCCTCTATTAGCCTTAAATTGCTCCCACTTGGACCAGGATCATTAAGTGTCCCATTTGGATTACTTCTATTTTGATCAAGATCATTATCATTCACACTTGGAGTTGGAAACATATTTCCTAAAATGCTCCCACTCGAATGAAGTGAGTCTTGATCACCAAAATCCATGGTTCCATGTAAAGACAAGTCTTTATTGATATCACTCTTGTTGAGGAAAATCATTCTCTAAGAATGTGACATCCTGATTCAAATTCGTGAGACTTACTATTGTGTTCACCTATAAACACATACCTTTCGAATGTTCTCGAGTATCTTATAAAGATACATTTCTTTCCCCGTGCACCTAGTTTACCAGGGTGCAGGTATTAAGAACATAGGCCAGCACATCCCTGGGCCCTTAAAACACTTAGTCAGTTTTCTTTTTCATTCATAACTCATATGGAGTAGTGGAACTGATTTAAGTTAGGCACACGGTTAAGGATAAATGTATGAAGCATTAGTGCATCACTCCCAAAAAGTGATTGCAATTTGCCTCGTGCCATCATAGACCTAACCATTTCAAGGAGCGTTTCTATTTCTTTCCGCAACACCATTTTGCTGTGGAGTCCTTGAATAGTCAACCGATGTTGAATTCCTTTTCATCACATAGTTGTCTAAACCGACGCACAAATATTCACGCCCCGATCAAGCTCTAATGCTTTTATTTTTCTATCTAATTGATTCTCAACTAAGCTCATATAGCTTGGAAGCAACTTATTGCCTCCGATTTATGACTTATCAAATAGACACATCAAGCGAGTATAATCATCTCAGAAATGTGATGAAATAATAAGCCCCATGCCTTGGCTCTCATTCATTGGACCACATATGTCGGAATGGACCAATTGCAAAGGAGTCTCAAGCCTCGTCCCTTTACCAAATGCTCGGGTATTTTTACCAGCCAGTAAAGGCTCACAAGTAAACAAATCTACTTTGTCATAATTAAGCAGTAGTCCTTGTTTAACTAGCCTATCTATTCGATTTTGACCAATATGGCCAAGCGAGCATGCCATAAATTCACATCTATCTCAGAATTATGTGAAGACGTCATCATAGAATAACTCAAATTACATTCATAATAATCGTGATCTGGCGACAATAAACCATTCAATACATAATCCATCCATAAATGAGTAGCTTCCCTTGGAGGACAATCTAATTATTGGTTCTTCTTAGCAAGATACATACAAAACCTAGTTTTAATAAACTAACACCGAAATTAAATTTCGGCAACCGCTGGAGCATAGAGAACATCATGCAATAGTAAAGTTCGCCACCTCGCAAGACTAACTTGCATGTGCCTATTCCTTGAACTCCGCAACTCTCGCATTGTCGCCTTCACATATCCCACTTTGCCCATGTGGTATTCCGCGAAATTCCACGAAGGTCTCTATCCTTCGCCATGGTCCGTTGCCCCCGAGTCTACAATCCACAAAGGATATGCATTCCTAGGAAAACAGAACTTGCTACAAAGTTCACCAACTTTAGTATAGCCAAATACCTTCTTAGGTTCAAAGTAACTGCAAAATGCCCTTTGATATTACAATTGAAGCATTTGATCTTGGCCATGTTTTTCTTCTTGAAAGAACGTTTTCCTTTCCTGTGTTGGTCATTACCATGTTTCTTGTTGAAATGAGCTTTCTTCTTGTTTTTGTCTTGGAAGCCACCTTGATACTTGCGCTTTCGCCCATAAGCTTTTCTTTCTCGAGCTGATTCGCATATACACATTTGTATTAATTTTGGTAGATTCAATTCTTCTTCTTCTAGCTCAAGATGGCGCACTACATCATCCAAAGAGTTCGATTATTTTCGTTGTGGGTCAAATGCATCTTCATATACCCAAGATCGAGTGCGCGGTTTAATTGCAGCCTTGACTTGTTGCTCGCTTCACTAACACATGACCAAAGGTCCTTTAACTCACAAATCATATTTGACATCTCACGTAAATGTTTTTTCTAATAATGATCTCGATTTCTTTTTGTAGGTGTCAAATTTGATCGTGATCTAAGTTTGGTTAATACGAGCACCAAACTTATTCTTTAAAGCAGATCATGTCCATTGCCAAGTCATAACTTCGAATTCTCGTGATGATATCATTTTCCATATCAATGAGCAACGTTATGCAGTTAGAGAATCTTTCGCTTCCGTGCTTCATGTTTCCTAGCCCCTTTTATGTCATCAGATTCCCTCGCTCGTGCTCATCCCGTACAATATTGGAGTACCTCAAGAGCCAGTTTTCCAAAGACATATTGAATCTTCATGCTCCAAATCTCATAATTATCACCATTTAGCTTTTCACCTTTGTTAAGCTCAAATGACAATGTTTTGACGCAGAAGACATTGCGGTTTGTAGAAACACTAAGTTCTGCGGTAAGACATAAATTGGTAATGATAATGTTTTATCCATACACATATCTACCTAGTCTCTAATTAATCGTATTAGAAATAACCTACATGTAGGTTTTAGAATCAAAAGGTCACTATGTTTCCAATCATCCTCTAAATCCCTAATGTGAGACTATCACTAAACCAATTAATACAGGTATACAAAGATATCCAAAACATGCAATTTCAGTACACATATTATCATAAATTCAATATAAATCATAAATATTGAAAAACAAACTCAAAATTGCTAGAAATAATTGAAATTTTATATCATATATATATAAAATATCAAACAATCACAAAGTTAATGAAATATTTAAACATCTATAATATTTACAAACGTCTGAACTTAACTGGAAGTGAGCTAATGAATCTATTATTTAGCTCTTTAGGAAACTTAATTCGGGGCTTATTCTTTCATCGTGAAGATTATAGCAATTTTACAGAAATTTCCTAATCCTAAGTTTCCTTTTCATTTAGACTTTTCAAGTAGACTAGTACAAACTTGTGAACAAATGTTTCACATCGTTTGTTTCCTTCATTTTCTTATCTAATAAAATCTGTAATGCTTTATTCCGTCAAGTAAAAAGCATTTCTCAAAACCTTCAATTTCATCCAATTCAAACTCATCTTTAATTCTCCTGCCCAAATCAATTCTTGAATTTTTTCATGAAGCTTGATTATGTAATTCACAAGATGTACAAAGTCTTCCTTAAAAACCATTGATTAGGTTGAGATTTGAGCTCTTCAAATTTATCGACTTCTAATCTTCAAGGTATGTCCGTATGACTCTATAAGGTGCGAATTGTATTTAACTATTTATTTTCCGTACATACACGTAAAAACTCCACCAATTCACCCAAAATAATAATTGCAATGTTATGAATGCACAAAATTAATGTTCAATTAACCAATTGTAAATCATATAATTTTAATTGAAACAATTATATTGATCATCGAACATTATCGCAAAACTTAAAGAATTTAAACAATAAGATTATCATTTAATTAATTTCTAGATGTGAAACTATACACATACAAATAATCATAATGACAAGAAATTTAATATATATAGAAATTATCTCTATATTCTTAAACAAAATCAAGCATATATCTAGTCATAAATTTCTATAAAAGAAATCATTGTAAAAAATGTACCAAATTCACACCAAGCTTGGTGGTGGAGTCCTTATGCTTACATGTGATGATCATGGGTTTGAAACCCATGGAATGCATTCTGTTTGTTTTTTTTTTTTTTTTTAAAGGTCCAAATCATATTTTGCTTAATATTATTGGCAACTGCCTCAACCCAAATTACACATAAGTGGCCTGTATGTCCAGCCCATTCCATACTGGCCATTTAATATTATTACGCTGCCTCAACCAGTTCAAATTTACCATAAGGACCTTGAGGGTCCAGCCCATTCCATATATTATGACATTATTGGGCCGCCGCCCAACCAAGTTCTCAAATTTCACCACATAAGTGACCTTGATGTCCACTTATTCCATATATTGCTTATAATTAACCCATGCGCCAGTTTTCATATGCCAAGCCCAAATTGTAGCGCCAAATTTCACAAACCCAAAACATGTACTTAAACTAAATGCGTTGTCTCAACCCCTTTCAAAAATTATATATATATATATATATATATATATATATATATATATATATATATATATATATATATATTATATTTAAATTAAAACCTGCTTTCAGTTTAAGTGTTTGAGAAAATCCAAACTGCTTTGTACTCAAACTGCTTTCATTTTAAATAAAAAACTGCTTTCATTTTAAATAAAAAAACTGCTTTCAGTTTTTTTATTTTATATCCGAATACAAAAAATATAACTGGATCAAGGGCATATATTTTTTTGAATGCAAATTTTTCACTAACCCAGATACTGATATACATCTGCTTTCAGTTTAAATAAAAACTGCTTCCAGGACTGGCCATGAGACACATTTCTGCTTCCAAGTTTAAATAAAAAAAAACTGCTTTCAGTTTTACATTAAATTTGAATTTAAAAACGGCCTTCAGAAAAAAAAGTACTATTTGAAAGAAAAAAAATACATTCGGGCTTTCACTTTTGCTTCGGGCTTTCCTGTTAACACATCCGGTTAAGGCACTTTTGCAGAAAAAAAAGTACTATTTGAAAGAATCGTACCATTCTGTGAAAAAAACAAAAGTACTATTTCAAAGAAAAATACATTCGGGCTTTCACTTTTGCTTCGGGCTTTCCTGTTAACACATCCGGTTAAGGCACTTTTGCAGAAAAAAAAGTACTATTTGAAAGAATCGTACCATTCTGTGAAACTTTTGCAGAAAGAAAAAAAAGCAAAAGTACTATTTCAAAGAATAGTATTATTCTTATTCTCCATATTTTTTTTAAACTTTTGTGGAATCTCCGGTTAACGCACTATTTTTATCATGAATGCTTTGTACCAGAAATTGCAGAAAACTGAAAACTACTTATACTCCAATCTCTCCATACCGTAAAGAATATACTAAGAATAAGATATTTATATATTCCCATGATCTCTATATACTCAGAAATGTCAATATAGAGATAATTATAAAGAGATGTGCAAATATTTACTTTTTTTTTTCGATACTGCAAAAGAAATGCGAAATGGGCCTGATAACAACAAAATATATTATGAAGATAATGGATACTGAACTGCAGGGAAGAATTACTGCAGGATCTTGTTTGCTTCATCGGATCGTGATAATGACAATTACAATTATATGACCAAGCACGATTTTCACAATCTAAATTCCTTCCTTTGCATGGCAGAAATGGGTAGCTGTCTCTGCTTTTCTTGAGAAGATTATTAGGATTTGTACATCTTTCTTCTTCTTTTATTAACTGCAGTTAACTTCCATTTAACTGCAATTTTAAATTCAAAATTGAGTTGGGTCATGAATCATGGGTCATGGATCCATTTTGGGCGACCCAACTCTAAAATCCAACAGGAAGTTTCACAAATACGATAATATGTAATTGAAGATATAGGAATTAGGACATATAAGATGCCTCCACTGTGTAAGAGTGAAGATCCAGATGGCATCCATTTCCTGTCAGAAATTTTATAAGATATAGACAGACATGAACAAAGCATTCCAAGCATTAAAACAACTGTCATAATGGTTTTACGATATATGAAAACTAAACTCAGGCTATGTTATAAGAAAAAGAAATATATATATATATATATATATATATATATATATATAGAGCGACAAAACTGTATCAAACTGTTTATAATGAGTTTGATGTTAAGTTACCTAAAAATATTGATTTCAGGCATTGGGTTTGTGTCTTGTGCGCTTAACAGACTTGAGCTCATCGATTAAAATCTGCAAGTTATGATGAGAAGAACCACCCTTCTCCACAGCCATCTTGGCCTCAACACCTAGTTTTTCCGCTCGTTTTCTCATCTCCGCCGCTTCTTCTCCGCCACCCATCAGAAAGCGCACCGCCTTCTCTATGTTTTCCCTCTTGATCATCACTTGTGTGTAGTCTTCTTCGCCCCAGTTGCAACAGATTTCCACGCCCACCGGCACCCCAATCCTGTGGACGTCAGTGAGCAACTTTTCGGTGTAAAATTGCTCAAAAAACAGAGGCCATGTGATCATGGGCAAGCCAGCGTTGATTCCCTCCACGACGGAGTTCCATCCGCAATGATTCACCATTCCTCCGATGGCTGGGTGCTCCAGAATCAGCAGCTGCGGAGCCCAATTCCTTATGATGAAACCTTGGTTCGATTCCTTGAACCTCTTCTCAACTTCTTCCAGCGACCAAAATCCTTCAGTTTCACTACTACTGTCATCATCATCCTTTTGCCTAACCACCCAGATGAATTGGTGGCCGGAAGCTTCTAAGCCAGATGCAATCTCGATAAGCTGCGCGGCTGGGAATTTAATCAGGCTACCAAAATTAACATACAGAACCGATTTGGTTTGTTTGGAATCAAGCCAAGCTTTCCACTGCCAGCACCCAGCTTCTTGTTCTTGTTGGACAGCCTCATGCTTGTTCAGCAGTAGATAAACAGGCCCAATGCTCCATGTCTTCATACCCATCATGCTTTTCCTGTAATATTCCTCATAAGGGTGTTCCAGTTCAGCGAAAGTGTTCACCAGCATACCGAACGTCTTCCGCTTTGAATCTTCAACTGCATTCATGATCGTACCCCCGATTCCGGATGGGGTCTTAACCCAATCCGGTAGCTGAGACCTCGTCATTTCTATCTTATCAGGCAACCCCGGAAGTTCAAATTTCTCAGTCTCCGATTTCACACGTAGGTGAGGTTGCGCGCTTGCAAGTTCTTATCACAACACAAAGAGAAGTAGCCCATCATATGAGCAAGCAGCCTAGATCCTAGCTTGGGTAGCGAAATCGGCAGTCCAAGGATACATCATATCGGAGACGATGCAGTCAGGGCGCTGATCTCGAAACAGTTGCTTAATTTCCGGTTGAAGCATGGCCATGGCGCGGTAGAGGTCATCGGCCATGTCCGAGGAAGTTGCTGCGGTAAAGTTCTCGATGCCTTCTGGAAGGCCGACTTGGGCGGCAGGGTTGATAATATGGATTCTGATTCTGTGGCCGGACTCACTGTCTCGATCGACGGAGTTTCTGAAGAGAGGGGCGTTGTAGGGAGTGGTGATGATGGTGACGTCGACGCCATTAATGGCAGCAAAAGCTCTGGCCATGTCAACCATGGGGATAATGTGGCTGTATGTCAAGAACGGAAGAAAGAAGATCTTGAGCTCATCTCCCTCCTCCGAACCCATATCCTCCATACCCATCTCTCCAAATCCAAATAAAAAAAAAATACTAGTTGAGGAGTTGAGATAGGAGATGACAGTATTTATTCTATAGACGCAAACTATATACAAAAATAACACACTGGTTTATTTATCCGATGTGGGAATAATAAAGCCGGCCCTAATATCAACTGGATTGTGCAAATCGGCAATGCCAAAGCATAGAAGATAAGAAATAGGAAGTTGATTATACATGTTGCTTGACTAAGCCTCATATATATAACAATCCTATATTCAATTAGGATTAAAATATTCAATGTTCAATTATACAATGTATACACAAAGAGATTGGATATGTTCTCTATCTGACATGACGATCCATAAAAGAAATACTTAGTCCAAAGAACATGCGGAAATATTTTATGAAACTGTGGAGGTATTATAAGTAAGCTTATGTTAACTTCATACATAATGAAAATTCTGGTATTAACTTAATGTTTCCAGATGGATGGGTGCCTTATATATATATATATATATATATATATATATATATATATATATATATATATATGTGTGTGTGTGTGTGTGTGTGTGTGTGTGTATGTGTATGTTGTGAATACATATAAAATGCAAACTTTAAATGAAAGAAAATAAATTTTTTTCTTTTGTATATAGCAAAAGAAAATGAATAACTGGGGAATAAGAAAGAGAGGGAGAATGATAAAAGGACTTCTCTTATTGGATGCCCTTTCATATAAGGGATACGGGATACAAGCCTTTTATAGGCTATTCATGTAACCCTTCATTACCCTTCTTAAAGGAGAGTAATGAGAGTTAATTGTAAATTCTATTACAAGTAAGATGAATGTGGTCATTCATCAAATGAAGAAGACCCTTCATTTATAACACTCCCCCTTGAATGGCCATCACAAGAATATGCTTCATTAAAACCTTGCTAATAAAACCCAATGAGATAAAACCCAAGAAAGGAAAAAGAAAGACAATATTCATAATGACAAGTTATTTGACGTTTACCGTTAGGACTCCGTTAAAACCTTGCCAATAAAAACCTGTACGACAAAAACCCTGACGTAAGTAAAAAGAATGCAGTACACTAACATCTTATCATAAGTATGCTCCCCCTCATGTTGATATCTTTAAGTTGGTGCATTTCAATCTTATGTATTAGGTTCTTGAATGTTAAGGTTGACAATGAATTCATGAATAAGTTTGAGCGTATTTGTTGAACATCAATTTCACCACTCTTCTGGAGTTCATGTATATAAAAAAACTTTAGAGAAATGTGTTTAGTTTTATAACCTTTTATATTACCTCATTTGATTTGTGCAATGCATGTAGCATTATCTTCAAATAATGTTGTCGGGTTGTCTTTGATAGAGAGGAGTTCGCATGATTCTTGAATATGTTGAATCATCAATTTTAGCCATATGTATTCACGACTTGCTTTGTGAATTGCTATAATCTCTCAATGATTCGATGATGTGGCCACCATTGTTTGCTTAAAGGATCTCCATGAAATGACAGTTCCATTACAACTAAACACATACCCTATTTGTGATCTGGCCTTATGTGGGTCTGAAAGGTATCGTGGCATCAAAGATATCCAAACAATCATGCTTGATTTTTCGAAAGAAAATGTGACTCATATAAGTCAGTTCTTGGAGGCAAGGTAAAATATGCTTGATACCATTCTAATGTCTTTGGGTTGGAGTGGAACTATACATGGCTAATAAATTGACAAAAAAAACAATATCTAGGCGAGTACAGTTAGCAAAATATATAAGTGCACAAATGACATTAAGATATGGCACTTCAAGACCAAGTCATTCTTCACCCTTTTCACAAGGACGAATTGGCTTTTTTCACATTAAGTGAACGGACAACCATTGGCATACTTAAAGGGTGTGCTTTATCCATATAAAAACTTTTTAAGATTTTCTTAGTATATGCCGATTAGTAAACTAAAAATCGAGTAGGGAAATGCTCGATCTACAGGTTGAGACAAAATTTTGTTTTCCCAAAATCTTTCATTTCATTTTTTTTTTCAAATATTTGCTGTTCTTGTGAGCTCTTCAGGAGTTCCAATAAGATTTAAATCATCAGCATACACAACAATAATTGCAAATCCGATTTCTGATTTCTTAATAAAAATGCATGGGCATATAGGGTTGTTTGCATACCCTTCTTTCAATAAATACTCGGTGAGGCAATTGTACCACATGTGTCTGGATTGCTTCAATCCATATAGAGATCGTGGTAATTTGATTGAGCACATATTACAAGGCTTTGTATTATTTGCTTTAGGCAATTTATTGAAAGAAGGGTTGTTTGCACACCCTTCTTGAGCACATATAATTTGATTGAGCACATATAGGGTTCTTTGCATACACTTCTTTCAATAAATATTCGCTAAGACAATTGTACCACATGCTTTTGGATTGCTTCAATCCATATAAAGATCGTGGTAATTTGATTGAGCACATATTACGAGGCTTTGTATTATTTGCTTTAGGCAATTTAAATCCTTTAGGGATTTTCATATATATGTCATTATCCAGCAGATCCATATGTTTGATGACATCCATGAGAAGCATATCTAGTCCTTCATAGACTACCAAGCTTATTAGAAAGCGGAAAGTGATTGCGTCTATGATAGAAGAATATGTTTCATCGTAGTCAATACCAGGTCTCTGTGAGAAACCTTGTGCTACTAATTGAACTTTATATCTTATGATCTTATTGTTTTCATTACGCTTTTGTACAAATACTCATTTTTACCTAACAGGCTTTACACCTTTAGGTGTTTGGACTACAGGTCCAAAAACGTCTCATTTCATTAACGAGTTTAATTCGATTAAAGATAACTTATTTCCACATTTCTTGGCCAATCTCATTTCTATTTCGACATTCTTCCACATTTTCAGGGTTTGGGATCCTCATCATTTCTTATGATGTCTAATATCATTTGGAAAGCAAAAATATTATTGATAATAACTTTATTTCGATCCCATTTTTCTCTATTGTGCACATAATTGATTGAGATTTTATAATTTTCAGCTCTTCAAGGGCTAATTCTTTATTTTGAACCTCTTCAGGGGTCCTTTTTTTCAATATATGCCTCTACAAGGGTCTCTTATTCACCATATACCACTTAAGGGGCCTTTTGTTTGTCATATGCCTCTACAAAGGCCTTTTGTTTATCATATACCTTTTTAGGGATATAAATTCTCATTTGTGTTCTCCTCTTCCGGGGAGTTATATCTTTTGAGCCAATAGGTTTCCCACGCTTTAGGCATATTTTATATTCATTTGCTAATTGTCCTTTAAGGACATCAATCAGTACTAGAGTATTCGCAGGACAGGGATATGTGACTTTGTCACTTTCTTTGTATCAATAAAAGCATCTGGTAATTGATTTGCCAGATTTTGAAAATGAATGATCCTTTGAACTTTCAGTTCACATTGATTTGTATGAGGATCAAAATTAGACATTATAGATGAATTCTGAAGTACTCGGCCATGGCTCGAAATGACTTTTCTCTCCCTAATGGAGGGAATAAACTCTTGTTAAAATGATAATCCGTAGCCGGGTCAGAAATATCTTCGCATGGCTCAAGATATCTTATGATAGACGGAGAATCAAAACCTACATAAATCCCAAGTCTTCATTGGGGACCCATTCTAGTGCATTGTGTAGGTGTAATAGGTATATAGACTGCATAACCAAAGATTCGTAAGTGAGGAATATTTGGTTGTTTACCTAGTACAAGTTGTGAAGGGGAGTACTCATAGTAAGATGTTGGTCTAATACTTATAAGACTTGCAGCATGCATAACAACATGTTCCTAGGTAGATGCTGGTAATTCGGTCTTCATCAATAGTGGTCTAGCTATTAATTAAAGACGTTTGATCAAAGATTCATCTAAACCATTTTGGGTATGAAAATGAGCAACAGGATGTTCAATATTTATCCTAATTGACATTCAATAATCATTGAGAATTTGTGAAGTAAATTCACCAAAGATATCAAGTCTTGGCTGTCTTGATCGATAATCGTGGAATGATGCTATTAACTGGCCATTGCAAGGATCAGCAAAGACAACATTTCTCGTGGAAAGAAGACATACACGTACCTAGTGGAGACATCTGATAGACCATAAAATAACGGTAAAAGGTCCACATGGGTGGATGAATAGGTCCACATATGTCCCCATGCATTCTTCTAAAACAGTAGATTCGAAATGATTTTACAAAGCGATTTGTCCGACTATTAACTTATCTTATGAACAAGGGCCAGTAAGAAAAATTATTGGGAAAAAGACCTCTGCTCTTAATGGATGCCCATGTGATTGTTCTATGATACGCTGCATCATTGAAGATCTAAGGTGACCTGCACTTGTTACGCCAAAGAGTAAAAATTCGGGGTCATCGAACTTTTGGGTTTATTACAACATATGACTGTCTATTTATGGTTGTATGATATAACCTAGAGGAGAATGCCGAGAGCTTTTCTCGTTAAAGAATCTTTTCTCATAAATTATAGAGGTAATATATAAACTTTCTTTATTACCTTGATTCATAGTTTCAATATGATATCCATTTTTTGTGATATCTTTAAACTAAGCAAATTTCTTGTTGATTTTTGCTTGAATATAAATACCACATTATGAAATCTAGTTCCATTTGATAGCATTATGCTTAGTAAAGGTTAGCCAAATATTTGGGTGTGCAATGATAGGTACGTTAATCAATGCCCTTTCAGGAGTTTGAGATGAGCACATTCACTTGTGAATCATTCAAACCCACTGACTAGATTACTATTTTTCATCAAAAGTTTAATAGTTTATTTAGCATAAAGGATCTAAGATAGATAACCCCTTTCTAAAATGTCAAATGTCATAAACTTGAATTTTGTGAGATATGACATTATGGACAAACTTTTGATATAAGAAAAAAATAAATAAAATCAACTACAATAAATGTCAATATAGATTTTGACTCACAATCAAAATCAAATATATTGAACTTTTAACAATTTATAGTAAAATCAATATTAATATACACAAAATAAATAATATTGAGAATAATGTAAATTATTAATTTTATTGTGATCTGGAAATTGTATATAATATACCAGTGTAAAAGCATTAGTCTTCATTAAAAAGGCTTTTAAACGACCACTATTAAGTGATAAAGTTAGTATGGTATGATACTATTAATTGATTAAGTATCATCCATTCAAGGGTCAAAGCTATGCTTATGACATATATTGTTTATATGATAATCACATTTAAATGTTATGTTTACATACATATATCATACCATACATATAACATATAATATCATAACAAATATGTCATGACATCTATTATATCATAACAATACATAACTCAAGTTGTATGTGATAAGTGAATGCTTCCACGTTATAGTTATTAAACATGGGCAAATTACCCATACATGTTATATGGGATGATATATAATATATCCGTGACTTCTCTCAATTTTAGAGCAATTAGTATTCATAATATCAACCATTATCAAATATAAATGTAGATATGTAAAATTGAAATAACTTCGAGTTGGGGTTAAGAAGTTACCTTCAAAGCAAACTCGTGTTGATAAAGTGTTGTGAATAATATTATAAAATGCAAACTTTAAATGAAAGAAAATATATTTTTTCTTTTGTATATAACAAAAGAAAATGAATAACTAGGGAATAAGAAAGAGAGAGAGATTGATAAAAGGACTTCTTCTCTTATTGGATGCCCTTTCATATAAGGGATACAGGATACGAAGCCTTTTATAGGCTATTCATGTAACCCTTCATTACTCTTCTTAAAGGAGAGTAATGAGAGTTAATTATAAATTTATTGCAAGCAGAGATGAATATCGTTCATCAAAATTAGAAGAAGACCCTTCATTTATAACAATATATATATATATATATATATATATATATATATATATATATATATATATATTGCAAGGTCAGGGCTAAATTATATGGAGCCACCTTAGGCCTATGGTATGCCCTCCTCATGAAATAAAATTTTCCATATGCAAGCATATGTATAGTTAAACATATCAGTGGATGAAACTTGAGGTGTGATGACTGATAACCGTACTCTTAGATGCTCAGACTATGCTAATTAATCAAAATGTCAAACTATGACGTCAACTAGTTCATGAAACTATTGAAATAGCCGTCCATATTGATAAAATTAATATGGTGAGTTTGGATCCAATATTATTAATGCATAGGATAGACTGATTGATTAATTTTCGTGGAAATTAAAATATCAATTACACATAGAGACATTATATATATATATATATATATATATATATATATATATATATATATATATATATATATATATATTGTTGAAACACACTGTCACCCCCTTAATTATTATTATCATCGACCACATACCACATACCACATACATATCCACAGGAAGAAATTATTAATTAATTAAAAGCAAGCTGCTAGTTGCTAGAATTGTGATTCATGTATTTGGATGTCAGGCATTGGGTTTGTCTCTTGCGCGCTTAACATACTTAAGCTGATTGATTGAAGACTACAAGTTATGGTGAGCAGAATTAGGGATCTCCAAAAAGCTCGCGATCCAAGACTCTTGGTTCAAACCACCTGGATCTGCCAAAGTCCGATCCAAGTTCGAAAGGATCCAATTTTCGCCTGCCTTTTAAGAAGGGCGTACCGACGATGCTTTTAAGCCCACAAAGACCTGCCCAAAAGCCGCCATGCCCGCCCAAAGCCCGTCAAGAGGTTCGCCTAAGTTCGACCTAACTTATAGGTGAAGAAGTTTTATCAAACTGGTTCAAAAGTTAAATAAAAAATAAAAATAAGCTTTAAAAACACCAAAATAAAAATACTTCATTTAAAAATTTTATTCATCGAATATAATTACATTTGGAAATGTATGAAAATTTTACATCACTATAAAATAAGTACATCCCAACTAGGTTGATACCTACTTATTTGTTAATCATTTGTACTTTTCAACCATAAGAAAATAAAAATATAATATACATTTAACGAAATATTTTAATCACTATTTTCTGGTGATGGGGAATTATCATGGATCATTCATGTTTTGATAAATTTAAGTTTTCTATATCGCTACTAGCAAGAGCCTTCGAACATGATCACGCACCTCATTCGCTCATTCGCTAAATTCCAATCTTTTAAACATATTTGGCCGCTTCGATCAAGCTTCAAAGCGACAAATTACATCGATTTTTGCTAGCCACTCTTCCACCTGCACTAAAAGCATTTTCGATGCGATCAGACTTACAGTACTAAGCATTACATCACATGCAATAATAGATAACACAGAGTATTTTATTTGTTGTTTTTTCTACCATTCTAAAATTTCAAAATCTTCATTATCTTCAAATGAATTGTTTCTATACTAAGATATCTATTTATATCGGTTGTATTATTTGGAGAACTAGTTGTTGCCTTTTTTATACTTTTAAACATTTCTAAAGGGCTTTTATAAAAAGATGAGGAGCTTATCGTGGATGATGATTTTATCAAACTAATATCATTTCCATATTTTTCTTTATAAATATTATATAAAATATACAATAACGAATTTACTTCATTTTTAATTTATTTAATTTTTATTTGATCTTCATTGTAAATAACTTGCAACCATTCATCTAGAGCATCAAATTTTAATCTAGGGTCCACAATTAAACCAATATAATAAATTAAATGTATTTCTCCCTAATATTTTTTAATCTTTTCTATCATTGCAAAAATTGTATCATTAAAAATTTCATAACTTAAATAATTTTGTAGTACCATATAAATACTAGTTTATTCTCAGATATTTCAACCCGACGCGACGTTTCTGGATAACACACAAGATAAAAATATTTTTTTGAAGCATCAAAATTCTCAAAAGATCTCGTATCCGCAATGTGCTAACTACATAATTTAATTAATACATCAATATCTACTTACTATTATTATTAGATAGTTGCATTTCGTATAATTGTACTACCTTATATTTTTGTAATATTTTGTAAAAGCTTATAAGTAGAATTCCATCTAATTGGTATATCTAAACTTATATTTTTTATTTTCATATTTGAAATTTTGAAACAATAAAAAAATAATTCATGTTTTGCTTGGGAACAATTAATATTATATGTAATGTCTCTAATTTTTTCTAATGTACTATCAACTTATTATAATCCATATTTTACAATTAAATTTAAAATATGTGCACAACAACGTATGTGAAATAATTTTTACTATCCTCTTTATTTGCCAAAAATCTTTTAATCTTGTATTGTTTATCATTATTAGGCGATACTAATGTTATTATAAATATTTGATCACGAATACCTAAATCTATAATTTATCATTACAAAGTTGCTATATTTTTTACCATCACTATATGGAGTATTTATTGTTTTAATGAAATTATTCTTACTTTAACATCCATTCACTATTTATATAATAAGTTGTGCATTACATAAAAACTCCTATGCATTAAAGATGTCCAAATATAAGATGTTAAACAAAATTTTCCTTCAAAATTTGGTAAAATATTTTTTAAATTTTCTTTTCGCTGAATTTTCATAATACCCTTTAACAAGATTTCGATCAACCTCCTCAATCGGCGGATAATCAATGCTTGAATTGTTTATGAATATTCATGAGTTTCCATCATTAAAAGGAGCAGCTCTTATTATGTAATCAATTATTCCTTCACGACAAGCAGACTCATCATAAATTTTTTTTTTAAATTTTCATACATTCATCTTTACCAATCGCACGTAATTTCTAATATCTACATTACGCAAATTTTTACAACTGCTCATTATGTCTTTAGATGACTTCATACTCAATTTTTGATTCACAACTGGGGCAAGCCACATAAATTTTACATTTCTGGCTTTATTTATTTTTAATATTTTCTCAAAATTATTTCTATTATATGGGTAAATATTCCACATATTTGGAACTAAATTTTTTGCTTTGATGATACACATGGACTAGAAGAAGATGACATGCACTATCCATATTAGAATTATTAATAAAATATTATACTCAAAAATGAATCAAAATAAAATGTAACAAACAAATAAAGAAAAGTAAAAAGTGGAGAATATACTCATTGAGGATTGAAGCCGTAAATTCTCTAAAATCCGACTATTGAGCTCAACAATGCTTGATTTGGTGTACTTTGCACCACCAATATCATGTAATATGTAAAGAAGCTAAGAACAATGGAAGAAAAATGAAGTATTAAAGAAAATGTGGAGAGAAAATTGAGTAAATCATATAAAAATGAGAAATTAAAAATACTAATTTTGATTTAAAACAGAACAAATGTGGGTATTTATAGAGCAGTAAGAAGTGAAAAAAGTGGAAAGGTTCCAATCACACATGATCGTTGGAGGAAGGGAGTAAATAGAGATATTATCATTGGGAAAGGGGGTGGGTGTTCACCAACTGTCATAATGGTTGCCGAAAGGAAGGGGGCCATGGAGGAAGGAGAAGGTGGGAAAGAAGATGGGGTGTGTTTGGTGGAGAGAGAGAGAGAGAGGAGAAGGGGGAAGGGGAGAGATGGGCTCTGCATTCGTTTTGCTCGGCCTACGGGCTGCTTAAGGGCCTTAAAAATTCTAAGCTCGACCCCACTCCCGGCTGACGGTCAATCCAAGCCTAGCTGCCTAAACCAACTCTGGCTCAAGGCCTCATTCTCAGAGGCCCTAGCCTGAGACCCTTATGCAATCCACCCTTTCTCCACACCCTTCTTGGCCGCAACCCCAAATTTTTCAAATGCCATCTCTCGCTTCTTCTCCACCCATGAGAAAACGCCGTAGTATAAATCTGCCTACTTACATGAATAAACGATACTAACAATTATACAAAATTACAATAAAAAATATGTTTGTTTGAGCCATCACAAATAATTGATTAGTTTAGCGGATTATAAACAAAGTCTTCCTCTTTATAATCTAGATTAACAAACTATAGTGGCTCAATGGGGAAAACCTCAAGTATCGATTAAAGAGGAGACCTAGCTTATACTCAATATTGGTTTTCGGCCCTCCTACCTTCACCCGATCCATAAATTTACACATGCTACTTCCAATCTGGGTTTCTACCAAAAGATGCAAACCCAACCAAAATTGATCACTTCAGTTAATCGCTCATTAGATAGATCTATCCATTAATCGGGCTTTGCAAAATGAATTATCTCAATTAATGTTAATCCATAAGGGAAAATTTTCCAAACATTCTCTCACTGGGGCAAACATACCATTTTTAAGGATTTATTATAAAATTTGTTTCGTGTGGCCACACATTTTTTTTTCATGAAATGATAGTCTATGGCAAAGATTCGAGAACTTATCCGTGGCCCAACATGGCCTTAATATCGACTATGATGGTCTATACGTTAATCTCAACAAACATAATGCCTCTCATATTCACGAATACTTATAACCATATCGACATGGATCATAAAACCTGCAGTGTAGTAAGAAATCAATATGTAATTAACATCTATATGCATTGTTTCTATCACCCTCATTATAATTTCCTAGCAAATGAGAAAATTCAATCGCAATTTCTCAACAAAATGAAATTGTTGCAATTTTTAAACAATATGAAATTGCTTGACCTTAACAAGTCATATGTCACCAATAAAGGTAACTACGCAGATCTCAAAATAGTGCTATTTGTGACATCCACAGTATACAACTATAATTCTTAAGGCGACATCTTAAGATACCATGTCAGGCGTAATTCAATTACGACATGCTATAATATAATACTCAATAATGATGATCATCACAAAAGATTTTTATTTTTCAAGTCACATAACAATAATGATCAATGTTTACACAAAATAATAATCAAAGTAAGGGAAATCACAAAAGCTCCCACTAAACCAAAGAATCAAAAGACTCAATGACACCCATATTCACAACATGTTCCTTGAACACTATGGGCTTTAAAACCTTGTTGTATAGGATCGCCTAGCATGGACTCGTTCTTATGTGTTCAATCTCAATATCCCCTTTCTCCATTAAGTCCTTGACTGTAAGGTACTGATTTACATGCTTGAACCCTAGACGATCTTAGTTATTCCCTTAGAGTAAAACACAACTACATTATTGTCACAATAAATTACAATAGGTTGAGAGATGGAATCAACAACTTGTAGCTCTAAAAATTAGATTTCTTAGCCAAACAGCTTGAGATGATGCACCATAACAAGCTACAAACTTAGCATACATAGTCGAGGATGCAATTAGGCTATGTTTGTCACTTTTCCATGAAATGGCTCCACCAGCTAACATAAAAATGTATCTTGATGTAGATTTGCAATCATCAGAACAACCGCCAAAATCAAAATCTGAGTATCCAACAACCTTAAGACATCACTTTATACACAAGATAAAATCCTTCGTTTCTTTGTAGATATCTCATGACTTTCTTTGCAAAGAACTCCAATGATCATGCCCGTGGTTCGATAAATATCTACCAAGAACATAAATAATGTAAGATACATTGTGGTTCGTATATTACTTATGCATACATTGTGCTACCAATGACACTAGCATGGCGAAGGCTTTTCATGGCATCCTTTTCCAAATCATTCTTGACACTATTCATTGCATCGAAGTTTATCTCCTTCACAACAGGTACATCACCAGCTTTGCACATTTGCATATTGAATCTTTTAAGCACACGATCGATATAAGCTCTTTGAGATAGCCTAATGAGGTTTTGAGATCCATCACGATAAATCTCAATTTCCAACACAAAAGATGCTTCTTCAATATCCTTCATGTCAAAATTAGCAAACAAAAGACGCTTGGTATCATTCAAGAAATTCACAACACTACTAGCAAGTAGAATGTCATCAACATAGAGAACCGGCAAAACAGAACTTGCTCCCACTGACTTTCATGTAAACGCACTGATCAAACTTGTTCTCTATAAAACCAAAAGACGTCACAATTTTGTCAAATTTCAAGTACCACTGACGAGAAGCTTGCTTAAGACCATAAATTGACCTTTTCAATCTGCATACCATGTTCTCTTTCCCATTTGCCTTAAAACCTTCAGGTTGTAAATATACATCGACCTCCCACTAGATCACCATCGAAAAACCCGTTCTGACATCCATTTGATGAAGCTCAAAGTAAAAATGAGATACCAATGTGATGATTGACCATATGACATAATAAAATTTATGACACTATTACCAAAGGACTATTATCTAATCCTCGGCAACGGCGCCAAAAACTCAGAAGAGACCACCAATGTTGTGCGAAAATATGGTCATGGGAGGAATGTGGTAAATACTCAAACCGATTTTGAAACAAAAGTAAGTATACTCAAAAACTCGAAATGAAAAGTATTAATAAACACTAACCCCTTTCCGCAAGTGCACGGGTCATACACAAAGCTGACTAGGAGTCCGGATATCGTGCACTCACGAGGATTGAAGGTTCTTCTAATTGGAATTTGATCACCTCGATTACAAGGGCTCTTCACTATTTAGGCGACTCAAGAGATGTCGACAAAATCAATTTAATTGAAACAAAACTGATTTAAAACTAATCCTAAAATCACCAAATAAACAACTACTTAATTCTAAAAGGTATGAAGAGTCACTAGGATGGGGATAATTGTTTACAAACGCTTTGCATTTCCTCGAGTGCAACATTTGTGAGTTGAATGCTGGATTTGTCCAAGAGCAATGTAGTATAGCTGGGATTTCTCCATACACCATACATTTCACTAGTTAGAGATCCATATTCCTTTTCAGGACAAATGGGTCTAAATAGCTACTTGTAAAATTCGCACTCTTTAAGATTTGATTGTTTTTTCTTTTTCAATACTTCACAACTATTTCAGACTCAAGAATTCGCTCCCATAGACAGGATAATGCAAGCCTTCTCCAATGTAATTGGTATTCGCCCTTCAAATCTAATAAATTTTCTATCTCCTTGATTAGATCTTTTGCTAACACGGATCAAGATCCTTCTATCGACTCAAGGAGAACCTCCGATAAACTAAATTATACATCATCTAATTAATCCTCACACCATGAGTAAATTAGTGATCTATCAAGCAATTTTTCGAGTTCATTAGTTCCAAGATATTAGTCTAACATACCCCTGGGTTAATGCTTTACTCAGGAATCTCCATCTCTGTGTCACTCGAGGGCTCGGAAATCGAAGCAAAGATGCCTCTGGGTATAAGCTACTAATATTCCGAACAGTTCATTATATGAACAAAGACCAATTATATAAAATCTTATTCAAACCCACAAAATAACCGAAACTGCAAATCGAATGTTCAACAATTAAAACCCCAACCCTAGTGGTGTTTAATGTTCCACATCGATTCCAATCATCACTAATCAAACAAAAGTAAGAAAATGAAGAAAGAAATCAAGAGAAAGAAGAGAAACCTGCATTTGAGCTTAAATCTTCGCCAACAAGAATAAATTGAATATCCGAGCACAAAGACTGAGATCTCTTCAATAAAAATAAAATCTCTAAAACTACTCCCAAGACGGAAAATAAAAATCTACAAAACTAAGAAAATGGGCATTTAGAGGAGAGAAACCCATGAGAGAGAAAATCCAGATTTTGGCTTCAACTTTATCCGAACCTTAGTGAACCTCTAAAACTCGATGTACAAGACCGAAAATCTTCAATAGAAATAAAATCGCTAAAAAAAATTACTTCTAAGATTCAAAAACAAATCAAAATCTGCTTAACCGAAAAATGGGCGTCTAGAGAGAAACCCCAAAGAGAGAGGTTTCAATCCTCCCGCATGCCTTTACCTAAAAAACGAGTATATATATGGTCATAGGTGAAACGGGCTTGAAATTGTAGTCAAAAACTCAATTTTCGCCTTTTTTCGTGTTGTCGCAATGCTTCTCGGGTCGTCGGCACAGGTCGCGATATCACTCGTCATACATCGCTTGTTCCTCGGTTAGTTCTTATGTCGCCGACATCGCCACAAGCATCGCTTGTTCCTTGTTGTTTTTATGTCGCTACATCCGCTCGCGGCATCGTACCGCCTTTGTCGTTTGGCGTCGCCACATCGCCGCACATCGCTTGTTCCTTTGTTTATGTCGCCACATCAGTTCGGCGACATCAGCTGACTCTTTGGTTGTTTCTGCGTCGCGACATAAGTTCGCGACATCGCTTGTTCGTAGCTTCTATGTCGCGATTAATCGCTTCAGACAAAGAATCGCTTTCTCCAACTTGTCGTATTATAACTTCGCTTTTAACTCGGATTTGGGCGCAGGAGTACTGCTGAAAGCTCTTTTGAATGTAGAATGCAACCGATGTGGAATTTGAACCATTTGTTGTTCCATATAGTACAGAAAATTAATCTTCCAGTAGCGTCGTGAGACTCTCTAGCCGACTCTTCTTTGGAAATATATTGCTCATTTCTTGCCAAATCACTGCTTTCATCAATAATCCTACAAAAACCAAGTTTAGAGGAAATTTTATGAGTTTTACATGAATATGGATAGCAAAATGCACAAAAATAAATATGAAATGAACTCAAAACATAGATGAGTTTTGCACTCATCAAACACCCCCCAAATCTTGAAGTTTTGCTTGTCCTCAAGCAAAGAAAAGAAAGAAGTTGCTTGTCCTCAAGCAATGGAAGAGAAGAGTTCATTTCACCCTTTTTATTTAACCAAAACTGAGTAATCAAGCTTTGCAAGGGGGGGTATGTGATATGTCTCAAGAATCACCCTTACAAGGAATATAAAATATCAAGATAATTTATTCATTTTAATAGTGAATTAATCATAATAGACAAATTTAGGATCATGGTTCTCACTACTAGTGTGTGTGTGGTCTTCCTATCCAAACAATTGCAAGCTAGATGAGTTTGGCGAGAATTGAGATAAGTATGTGGATTCCTAAGATGAATTTATTCAGGTTCTATAGGCTTCGTTGTTCTTATCACCTCCACTAATGTAGGCACACACAACTTCTCAAGATCAAGTAGGTCTTTATAAGCTTGTAATGTGCTGCTTGGGTAAGGGTAGTTGAGTAGTTATTTTAGGGCTAAAACTACCTAAACATACATATTTCAGACATTAACGCCTCCTACTCCATCCCCGATTCTTACCATCGCGCATAGTGACACTCTCAAACACCCCAAAATCTGCTTGTGCATCCTTCCATACTCCTCATATCATTTTTCTGCACAAATTCTGCATTCTTTCAACAAGCACCAAGAAGCCTTTTCTTTAAGACAATGAGAGCAAGGCAATGTCAAACCCCTAAGCTTTCAATTAACCCTAGCGAGCTTTAAATCAATAGCTCCCAAAACCAATCAAGGCTCTTAGGGTATTAGGTGTTGAGACACCCCTTAGGATTTACTTGCTCTAGGGAAGGAAGGCTACGAGGCTAGACTCACTCTTCCTTGACTTTTCATTGTATTCGCTTCTTTACACTTGATATTTTTCTCGTTTTTTTTTTTTGACAACTTCTTTGATTTTCAACTTAACCGCTTCAACCAATTTGAGTTATTTTTCCTATGGAAAATAACTCCCTAAAACTTACCCTCACCATGTACATTTCTCAATTATGTTCAAATCCTCATGTTATGGGTGAGTTTATTCTTTTATTGAGATAGTGATGATAGGAAGGTTATTGGTTTCAAACTTGGTTTTTTTTTTTTATAAACAGAATTTTGCCTTTAAGGCTCAACATCTTGTATTTCAGAGGAATATGCATAGTGCATATTAATGGGGGGTTAGCTTGAAAGGCACAATCTTTCCAAGGATGTACTCATATCATTTCTCAATTGTTGTAAGTGCCTAGGATTTCGCCTCAAGCGATAATAGAACAAGTTCTAGAACCTATGGAGATCAAATTAGATGGATTTTCATAAACCTTTTCTAAACTCCAAGCAAAAATCGGCTTCAAGGGTACTTAGTGACTACGCAGATTCGAGAAACCAATGACTAAATAGCCTATTAAAGAGATAAATCATTAAGTATTAAGTCCTATTATTATCTCTAATATTGTCCATATGCCAAGGGTTCATTTAGCTGTTCTTATCGACATCACAACAACTCCAAGCAAAACTCAATTAACTCAATAAACTCTAACCAAAAAAAAATATACCAAACTAAGACGTAAGTTATGAAGCTCAACAAAGTCAGTCCTAAAAGCAATCTGTAGTAATTTATCCTCAAAGTTAAGCCATTTGGTAAATATGTGGGTGTGACATGATAAACTAACAAAAATAAACACCCCCAAAACTTGAGATGAACATTGTCCTAAATGTCTAGCAATGAGCAAAAGGAAGCACAAAGCAAAGAGTAATAAAGAGAGTCGGGAAAAGTGAACTCCCTTTGTAGTCTTGGCCACTTGAATAGAACCTTGATGATTTATTACTGACATTGGTGTACTACCCCCTTGATATACTCCTTTGCTTCTTTTGAGCCATGGAAGTGGCTGATATTTCTCAAACACTTGGTGTGCACCAACTTCCTTCACCTCAAATGAGTGAGTTTTGATTCTTCAAAACCTCCTTCAATACATGCAAATCACTCCACAATCAACAATGATCCACAAAGAACCAAAAACAAGCAACCAAGCACAAAAATTTTCTTCATTGTAACTCCTCTTTGATGCTTGGAATGATGGATGAAAATCGGGGGTTCAACAAAGGTAAGTTTGTGGGTTTGTGATGGGTTTTCAAGTCAAGATGATGGAGATGGATTGGGGAGGAATGTGATTTAGGATTTGAGGATGGGAGATGAATTTGAAAGTGGTTAGAAATTACAAGGGTTGGAGGGAGAGTATGGCAAGATAGAGTATAAAGTAGGAAGAAGAAAATGGGGTTTTAAAGGGTTAAAAGCCTCTGCTTTTCAAGGATCAGAAGTCGGGCCGGTCACGTCAACAATTCTGGCTCAAGACTTCGTTTTTTTTATCCAACTGTTATAATTTCATATCTCCTTCATTTTAGCTCGAAATTTGATGTGTAAGGATTCGGTTGGAGCTCTTTCAATTTAGAATGTGCCTGGCTGAGGTGAACCATTTGAGCCTAAATCAATACAGAAAATCAGAATGTCTCAACGCTGTCCAGCGGTGATGATTTCTTGACTTAGGTTCTCCTTGCTTGACCCTTGCCCATATCACTTGCTATTCTTCAAAAGTCCTTCATGTTTATATATTCTCTCAAAATTCCTCCAATAGTAACTTTAATATTAATCTCATGCTTGAAATCATCTCTTGTCTTCAATTTCCTCAAGCATGATCATGAACCCTTCCAACTTTATATTCTCAGCCTAATTGGTTCTTTTCATCTCAAAAACCTGAAATTTACGAACATCTCCACTCCATTTTTTTTTTTTCACACTTCAAGCACTATAATTACATCAACCACTTTCCAACTTCTGCCTTCGTCTTTGCAAACTAGTCATGACAACATGTTGAGCTTCAAACTTATCTTATTCTGAAAAACACTAACAACAAAAGAAAACATCGGCTGAATTTTCATCCCAAAGAAGAAAAAAAACAGCAACAAATAAAATAACTAAAAAAATAGAAAAAGAAAAGAGAACGGATAGAATCCTTATTACTTAGCTTAGGTTGCCTCCCAAGAAGTCGCTTCCTTGGCTTTTAGAGTCCAGCCTAGACTCATTGGAAAAGCATAAGAGCTCGCATTCACCAACATTCATCTGAAAGACTTCCTCTCTTCATAACCATTCAGTTTCGGGTTGACGTTTTCTTTCATATTTTGAATAGGAGAAATAAACCTTGCAAATGTTCTTTATTACACGGTGGTTCAAATTTGGTTTCTTCAAACAAATTCTCTTTATGTGAAGTAGATGTAAACACGCTTATGCTTAAGGGGGACTGGTTCAAACATGTGCCCTTTTGATTGAAGTAAGTCGCGTAATTTTCGCACATGACTCTTCTTCGGCCCACAAAGGTAATGGTTGGTGAAGATTGAACTTTGCTTTCTCTCACACCCAAAGCAAGCAGCTCCTCTTCTGTTGATGTCAATCCATGTCAGTTTGAGGAAAGAAGTGGTCTTCTTAGTATATGATGAATTTTGTAGATCCCCTTCAATGCCCTAAGTCACAAATCATGGGGAAAGTGAATGTGTCAATCTTCACCAAGCTTTCACACTATTACTTGACTTTTCCTCAAATTTCAGTTTATCCACTAATGGCTCTTCATCCTCTGGGTTGTTTATGAGTGTCTTGTTCTCAATTTCCAGCTCATTTTCACCTTCTTCCACAGATTTAAGTATATGAAATTTCTGCACATTGCTCAAATGAGCATCCATGCATTCAATGGGATTTTTCGAAGTATTACTAGGAGAGGTCCTAGAAAATTGATCCTTGAATGCTTGGACTAAGTGTCCAATTTGACCTTCAATTTTTTTCAATCTAGCACTAGTGTTGACTTGGAAGGTATGTAAATCTGGGAATTTCTGCTCATGAAGACTACTCATCTTCTTGTTCTCATCAATGTCGGTAAAATTTTTCTCCTTAGCAAGAAACAACTCTTTTCTTTGAAATGTACAGCTCCCTGATAAGGCAATACCTTGTTCCATGAGTGGGTCATTCTGAATTCTTTGATCCAAATGATGAATAAGGAAGTCAAGTTTGGGCTTCTATGGAGGCAATCTCCATCTTCACTTGAATATTCCTCCAAGGAGTACCAACAAATAAGAAAAACAAAAGAAAAGAAAGTACAAAATACCAGTAAAAAAATAAAAAAAAAAAAAAAAACCTAAGAAACAACTCACAACCAAAATAAAAATAAAAATTGCTTTTAAATTAGCAAATCAATTGTTTTTCAAAATGTCAACTTCCAATGAGAGAGTGAACTGGCGCTTGATCTTAACGGCGCCATAAAAACTTGATGATCGACTGACATAATAAAATTTGGCGATACCATTAATAAAGGACTATTATCTAACCCCAAGAACGCGCCTCAAAACTTGTAAAGAGACCAATTAATGTTGTATGTGAAAATATGGTCATGGGAGTGAATGTAATACCAAAACCGATTTGAAACAAAAGTAAGTATACTCAAAACTCGAAATGAAAAGTATTACTCAACATCCAACCCCTTTCCGCAAGTGCACGGGTCATACAAAAGCATTAGCGACTCTAGAGTCCGATATCGACCACGAGGATCGAGGCTCTCTCTAATTGAATTCCGATCACCTCGACATGTGCTGCTCTTCACTATTTAGGCGACTCAAGTAGGATGTCGAATAAAATCAATTTAATTGAAACAAAACTGATTTAAAACTAATCCTAAAATCTACCAAATAAACAACTACTTAATCTCTAAAGGTATGAAGCAGAGTCATCAGGATGGGGATAATGGTTGCTGGAAATGCTTACTTGAAAGGCAATGATTTGTGAGTTGGAATGTTGATTTGTCCAAGAGCAATGTAGTATAGCTTGGATTTCTCCATACACCATACATTTCACTAGTTAGAGATCCATATTCCTTTTCAGACAAATGGTCTAAATGAAGGCTGTAAAATTTGGCACTCTTAAGATTTGATTGTTTTTCTTTTTCAATACTTCACACCATTTCTTAGGACTGCACCTTTATTTCATGTATTTATAACGCAGTTTCTCTCCAATGTAATCAGATTCGCCCTTCAAATCTAATAAAATTTTCTTAATCTCCGATTAGATCTAACACTGATCAAGATCCTCTATCGATAAGGAGAAACCCCAACTAAATTGATACATCATCTAATTAATCCTCACCATGAGTAAATTGGGCGATCTATCAAGTAATTTTTCAGAAAGGTCTGGCTGGGTTCCAAGATATTAGCTCCAATATACCCCTAAGTTACCGCTTACTCGGGAATCTCCATCTCTCTGTGTCACCCGCAGGGCCTCCTCGGAAATCGGGAGCAGTGATACTGGGGTATAAGCTACTATTCCGAACAATTCATTATATGAACAAGACTCAATTATATAAATTCAAGATTCAAACCCACAAAATAACCGAAAACTACAAATCCGAATGTTCAATAATAACCCAACCCTGGGAGGGTGTTTAATGTTCCACACTGGATTCAATCATCACTAATCAACAAAAAGAAATGAAGAAAGAAATCAAGAGAAAGAAGAGAAAACCTATATTCGAAGCAATTCGCTCAACAAGAATAAATTGAATATCCGACACAAAGACTGTCGTAGATCTCTTCAATAAAAATAAAAATCTCCTCTAAATTCATCAAGATCTATTAAAAATAAAAATCATGTTAAAAACTAAGAAAATGCATTTAGAGAGAAATCTCATGAGAGCAGAGAAAAAAAAAATCCATTTTTAGCTTCAATTCAACCAACCTTATGAAATCTGAATCTCTGATGTACAGCACCGAAAAATCTTCAATAGAAATAAAATCTGCTAAAAAAATTACTCTAAGATCTAAAACAAATCAAAATCTACAGAAAAACTGGAAAAATGGGCAGTCTAGAGAGAGAAACCCCAAGAGAGAGGCTCTCCAATCCTCCCTTCCGCATGCCTCTTTACCTAAAAACGAAAGAAGTATATATGTGGTCATAGGTGAACTGGTTTAAATTAGGTCAAAACTCAATTTTCGGGCCTTTTTCTGTGTTGTTTGCAAGGCTTGGTCGCACACGCATCTCGACATCACTCCGGGTCGCGACATCGGGCCAGTTCTGTTATTTTATGTCGCGACATCGCTTCGCTGGAAGCATCGCTGTTCCTTATCGCTTTACGCCGGCACGGTCACGATAATGGGGCTTGTTCCTTTGTCGTTTGCGTCGCGACACGCTCATGGCGATCGCCTGTTCCTTCGCTTCTTATACGAGACATCACCACACACTAGTTGATCCTTTGGTTGTTTCTTATGTCGCGACATAAGTTCGCGACATCACGAGTCTGTAAGCTTCCTATGTCAGCGACACCTGCTTCAGGACAACAACTCTTTTTTCTTCTCCAACTGTCGCACGATAACCCTTCGTTTTAATGATTTCAGGCGTGTGAGTACTCGTTGGAAAGCTCTTTGAATGTAGAATGCAAACTATGATAGAATTTGAACCATTTGTTGTTCCATATAGTACAGAAAATTAATCTTCCCAGCGACTCTGTGAGCTCCTCACACTCTTCAAAATATATTGCCATTTCTTGCCAAATCACTTGCTTTTCATCAATAATCCTACAAAACCAAGTTTAGAGGAAATTTTATGAGTTTTACATGAATATGGATATAAAATGCACAAAATAACATGTGAAATGAACTCAAAACATAGATGAGTTTTGCACTCATCACAATGTCATAATGAGCCTAACGGAATCTTTGGTAGAAACTGGTGAGAAAGTCTCTATGAAATCAATGCTCTCTCGCTATGTATACCCTTTAGCAACCAATCGGGCCTTGTATCTTTAAACATTCCCTTTGTTTTCTCTTTTGGTATTGAACACTCATTTACATCCAATGGATTTGTATCTCAAAGATCAAGTTCTCAAACATCATCAAGTTCTACATGCATCAGACCCCCATCTCTCATGAAAATTAACACCATTTACCTTTTCATTGAGCTTCACTATAAGTAGTCAGGTTTACTTCTTCTCTAATGTCATACCTCTCTTCGAGGTAGACATAATAGTCATTAGAAATGGTAGGTCTTCTAGTTCTTTTGCAGATCTCCTGCCTCCACAAACTGAGGAATCTCATTTACAATAGTGACTTTAATAATGGGAAGATTTTTAGTAGCAAATTCCTTTGTTGAATCAAAATCAAAAGGTCACATCAAGATTAACGCTTGAGGCTGGAAAAGGCAAAGAAACAACATCCATGGGTTCCACTATTTCATTGGATTGAGAGGGTATACCTTCAACAACATCCAACTCTAAAAACTTTGCTACTTGAGACTTAACAACTATAGTGCCACGAGTCGAACAGTAAAACTTATATCCTTGTGAGTGACTAGGATACCTAATAAAGTAGCACCTAGTAGTTCTTGAATCTGTCTTCTTTAAAGAAGGATCATAGATTTTTCACCTCTACCGACACCCCATACTTTGAAACATTCAAACTAGTTTTCTCGCTTTGGCCCATAGTTCAAAAGGCGTTTTGTAATCGACTTACTAGAGAATTACCGATTTGAATGTAGGTTAATGCTTTGATACACATCTCATAAATATATGGGCAAATTTGATCTACTATCATGCCCTCATTTCCATAAGATGCGGTTACGCTTTCGCCACACACCATTCTCGTCTCAGACTACCATGGTTAGTATACTCCAGCAACAATACTATTATCCCGTAGGTACCTTGCAAAGGTGTCCTTTGTTGTCCAAAAGATCATGCTTCCCATAATATTCACCACCTTTATCAGATCTTACAATCTTGATGACTTTCCCTAGTTGTTTATCAACTTCAGTGAGGAAGACTTTAAACATTTCAAGAGCATCTGACTCTTCTTCGATAAAAAATACACAGCCATATCGAGAGAAATCATCAATGAATGTAATGAAGTACTTGTTTCCACACAAGGTAGAAGAGTAAGGTTGGTCCACTAATGTCTGTATGAACAATCTCCAATAAATTTTGACTACGAAATGCACTTGTTTTCTTAGTTTTCACACTCTTCTTTCACACAATCAACAAAAAATTTCTAAGTCATCAAAATCACACGAGAAGAACTTTGCTAATCAATTAAGTGTTCCCATCGGGTTTTAGAAATATGACTTAAAACGCTTATGCTACAACAATGAATATCTCTTTAGTCAAAGATCTTAGCAAATGTTTTCAACATCAGAAGAACAGCGTATAACAACGACAATCTATAAAGCCCACGACAAAACACACCTACAATCACTAGGAGTCATAAATCATCTTAACTCTTTGATTCAAAGCCGGTTTATATCCAAATTTCTTGTCAGACCGAAAAGGATGAATTCTTCTAAACGAAGGTGACAAAATTTATTGCAACAAGTCGAAAAACCATAATCTAACTCAAGCAAAAATGTACAAAGAATCATGTTCAACCTCAATCCCGAAGGTCTACTCAACCTTGCTGACTTTTTACTCGCTTCCTGCATTTCTTATCCTCTATGCAGGCGAAAATACAAACAAAGAGCACCACCCCTGCTTCACCACGAATCTAAAGGAACATTAACTAAAGTAGATTCAAAATGCATACGGGCGGATGTGCTACCTTTTTTTTGTTCCTTCCTTTTTCTTCTCTATACCCAAGTCTTAAACTTAAAGCAATCAACCCTCTTGCGGACCCTTCTTTTGTTGTGAAACAAAGGCACTTTCAGGTTCTTTGCATTTCTATTTCCATTCTTTTTTGCTTCTCACCAATTTCAAATTTTCGCTTTCTTATCACCGTAGTCGGGCTTTCTAGCATTTTCTCAACTCTTTTCTCGATTATTCGATTTTCCAAGCAACTAAATTATTAGATCTATCTTTTCTTCAAATTTTCTTCCTAAGCCACACACTCGATAAGTAATATTCACGCACCCCAAGTCCTGATTCATGCGTTGTATGCAGCTTCCACTGGATGAAAGAAGATAAATGTGATAATCGAGGGCTTACGAACAATGAATTTATCTGGAATAGAATGTTATGTGCTTTCAATTTAGTCCGGCGATGACCATTTTCGTGATGTAATCATACGAACCCCGCCGCGCGGTTAACAGATCATATTCTATCACTTATCCATGAAATCAAATTTTCCGCGATTATCGTGACATTCGTATTTGTTTTTACAAGAACTCGTACCTAGCATTGTCGCTTCTCGTAGTATTCTTAAAGAGATGCTTTAGCAATGGAATCTTTGATCGAAAATGAGTGCTTTCTCTAAACGGCCTTTGATCTTCCCATTTTACAATGAGCTCTCCCCTACCTTCAAAGGCTTTCATCAATAGGCTTAGGAGGTTCATCTTCACGCAAAGCCATGTCCAAATCCATCATTCCTAAAGTATATTTTATGTCCAATCTCCATCTCTTATAGTTCGACCCACTAAGAATTTCAATTGTAGCATTATTGTTGTTCATAGCCAGAGAAATTGAATGAAAAAAAAATTTGCAACTAGATCAATTATGGGCACAGTAAATGCTTAAATAAGCATGGGCACACAATATAAGAATAAACTGTATCATCATAAACTCCCTTTCGTAGAGTCCACAATTGACAACTATTTCCAAAGCATTAGGATTTACAAATAATTCATCAAAATTTATTTTCTTTGGACAAACAATTATCAAATTATTTATCTCAATCAATATCCTTATATTAAATTAATTTGCACACAACCCCCTTGGGCAAGCGGATTGTACAAGTTAATTTAAACTTTTCCCATCAACAACAAAACAAGAATTCAAAATCTGTAAATTTTGAGATGGTCAAATCACTAGTAAATAACTCCAACACCACATGCAAAGTTCCAAAATTAGGTACTTAAAAATTATTGCCCATCAACAATAGTATATTAGGATATATATGCACATGATCAACAATATAAAGTACGCCAATATGTACTTCCACTCCGATCATGATAAATTATAGTTGCAATAATTTGAATAACAATTTTACTACACTTTAAACTAATTATTTAACTAGTTTTTGTGATTTAGATCAAGTAGAAGAGTAGGATTGAAAAACTTTCAATCTAGAGAGAGTGAGTACTTCACTCTTGTTCCATGTATTAGTTATTAATTTATGGTAAATTTCTAATAGAAAATTATACCAAAAAATAATTTTAATTTAATTAAATCACATAAATAAATAATAATTATTTAATAAATATTTTTGATCCCCCAAAAAATAAAATGATATATCCAAAAAATGTATTACATAAAAACGAGCGCACAGGAAAAAACAGGGCTTAAAACAGACTTTGGATGAGGTCAAGACGCGCTTCACGCGACTCGAACACCCGCAGTCGTGAATACAGCTACACGCAGACGTAGGTATATATTGAGGTCATCTTCAACCTCCAAGAATTGGCCAAAATTTTATACAATTCAAGTCAAATGACCCGCTAAGACCTAACTTTGCAAATCATTGAAAAAAAAGATGTTTTTCAAACCGAATTTCGATGGTTTTAATATTTAGGCTGTTTTGGCCACTCCTAAGACATTTAATCATCAAAAAAAAAAAAAAGGATTCCATATTTGAGCAAAAAATTCGGTTTTTAAACCTGCCAATAGATTCCAAAATTCTATTTAACACCTATTTCGCCTCATTTATATGCATTTTTACTCAAACAAAGGTAAGAAATTTATAAGACTAAACCCACAATCTTGCTCAAATTTAAAAATATAAAACTAATAGATCCAGCAATCACACCCATAAATTACTTTTCACTCACCAAACTATTAAAATCCAAACGACGTACACACTGTCCAAGATATATAAATCACATATCCAAGAAGACTTATGAAACACGAATGTACAACAAAATTTTCTTGAATCTTAATAAGAAAATCAAAATTTATAAACAAATTATCTGACCTCATCAACAACTATTGATATAATATATCAATTTTAAGTTTATAATGTTGATGAACAAAAGGTCAGGTTTCATTTACAAAAAGAAAGAAAATCATAATAAATTTTTTATTAACTGTAGATCTTAAACATGTAAAATCTAGCTCCATTATCATGTATTATAAATTATCATTTACATGAATAAATGATGCTAACAATTATAGAAAATTACAATGAATATATTTATTTGAGCCATCACAATAATTGATATTTGTATTTGACAGCAAACTCAAGTCTTCTCTATGATCCGTGACAACAGCTATATGTCTAAATGGAAAACCCTGTTATGGACTAAAGAGGTGTAACTTTAGCTTTTATATCTAATATTGGTTTCAAATGGGTCTCTCTCATAATAAAGCCTAATGAGATCCATACCTCATAATTTCACTACCAACTAAGTTTCTACTAAGATGGGGCCCAATCCAAAATTGATCACTAGTTAATCGGGCTCAAACTCTGACTTAATATGAAACCCCGAAAAAAATGTATTTTTCCCGAAAAATGGCAAAACGACACTTTGGCTTCTGCCTGATGAGGCGACCCAGATTTTTTTTTTTCTAGATCTCGATGACGGAAATGGACGCCCGTCGAATCGCCCCTGGAAATCTTAGCGTTGAACCGTGAGCGAACCGTTGAATTCCCGGTACGCTCGCTTTTCACGCATGTCGCGCAGATCTGGGCACTTACGTGCCATGGCACTAGACTAATGGGCAATTGGAGGCCAAGTGTCACCTTCTGCGGTGCACGCAACTAGTGGCTTTAGCAATGAGAGATACTCATTCTAGTCAAGGATAAGTGTTAAGTGGTTGAGAACTCGCCTTAGCACCACAACAGTCTCTAGCTTAAGGGAAGGATGAGAATGAATCAAGCATCGTGGGAGGGAATGGTGAGGATTTCGTGAACCGAGGGAGAGGAGAGGATTCCTACCGGGCAAGGTTAGTTCATGAAATGAGGTGAGAAAGGAAACTTAAAACTAAGCAAAGAAAGAAAAGGAAGAGAAATAAGGAGGAGGAGCCAAACATCTCCATTTTTGCAAGGTCAAGGATCTGACTCTGATCCCACCCACTTACAAGAGGACTCGTCATTCTGTTATTTTCCTGCTCGGGCCATGTTCGATATTGGTCGGTTTTACTGCGGACCTCAACGGGAGGAGATTTCTACGATGTGGGTAAATGTTTCGCTCAGAGATGTCATCACTTTTTTTTTTCCTTTCGACCCTCGACCGTGTCTCCGCTATAATCATTCGACCGAGTATTTATAGCCGTTATAAACTAGACTTAGAGAAGTTAATGTATCCTTTGAAATAGGTCTATCCACTTCGACTCTTTCGACCTCAAAAATGCTTTCAAAGGGGAGCTATGTTCGTATAGCTCGGTCTTGTTTGAAAACCAGAGCTGCCATGTTAAAACAAGCTTCCAAAACCGCTCCTCGCTTGCATCGCTTTAAATAATGGATTTTGTTATGTCCGCTGACCCTATGGCACTCAGCTGATGGTATGAGGCTTGAATCTTAAGCCATTGTGAATTGTGGATTAAAGTGCCATCTCTGCTAAGAGATGACATGATGACTTTATTTGTGAACAAATAATTGAGTTATATAAGTATGTCACAATTGCTTGCATGTTGTAAATAGAGAACCCAGGTGCTATGTCCCAGCCTGGAGATGTGAGCCATGACCTCTATTTGCCTAATTGATGTTAGAAGTTATGAAACTGATAAATGTATGATGTATTGAATTGAGTGAGTGGAATTCTAGCATGAAAACATGTAAATTGATATTGAACTGAATATATGAACTGCTGTGTGCATTAGACTTGAGGGTTCATGGTACACACCTAGTGTACAAGGTAAAATGTCTATGTAGAGGTCTTTCATTGGGTATATTGAAAAATAAACAATCGCATTGTATCGTGCACATGTAAATCGTACCACATTATATGGGTGTGTACATGGTACCATTTGGCACTCAGAGCCTGTGCCGAATCAGGTGGGTTTCCTGAATGGGACGAAGTCCAATCGGTCACATACAGCAATAAATGGAAAACTGACAGTGCCTGGGGAGAGCAAAGTGTGGGATAGACACCTCCCAGTGTTCGAACCCGGGTTAGACAACGCATCCCACGCGAAAGCCCCAAAAAAAATGTCGAGGGCGGGGTGAGACCGCATGATCCTGAAAGTTCTCGTTGCCTAAAAGACACTTAAACGATTAAATAAATATCACATAGATTACGTTGTGCGATGAGCCTGGATTGACCTTGCAGATGATTTCCCATTCGAATCACATTGTGTAAAATTAGGTCAATTTGCATAATGGGAATGTAGAGTGGTCGTCTACATGCATGTAGTTTTTTTCCACATGATAGACAGTGTCTATAGATCGTGGCTATTGCAGGATCGTGAAATGATCATTTGCATGCACCTAGGTGGGAGTAGTTTCGATTCTATCGAGCGTAGCTCACCTCGCTGCTAAACCCCCCTTTCGTCCAAGTCACGCGTGCACGCCAGCCTCCCTGCAGGTCTGCATGCCAAATGAGTAGCATGGCCTAGTTGTAAGTCTTTGATGTATTTTTGTATGTATGAGAATTCATCAGATTACATATCCCGCTTTTGTATATTGGAACAACATTCGTCTTCTAATGCACGATTGTACTCCATATATATGTGATAGGTGCTATAACTCACGCTTTATATACTCTGACCGTATAAAGTTGTATTAAGAATTAAATTTTCAGGGACGGTCTCTCAGATAATAGACATGCGAGTGTGATATCGAGATAAATTCGTATTTCCATGTGATCGATAGGTCTGCCAGGTCACTGACGACCCTGGATTTGAGGCGTTATAGTTTAGCATCGTAGCTTGAGATAACGGTCACCTAGTCAGGTACATGGGTCTAGGACATGCTATTAATGTGTGAGTACATACTGTACAAATTGGCTTGGAGCTCGAAAGTTAGAGCTACCTAGTGCTCGAAATGACATCCAGATCATAGTTTGTATCAAGGTCTGTAGAGGTTACCAGATTCCACTGGACAGATCAGACTACAACACATCAGTGTTTTCGCGGTATGCTTGGATTGTATAAAAAAGCGTGATCATGTTACAAATCATGTGAATTATATAATGCAGGGATGTATATAGTAAATGTAAACATTAGTTATAAATATAACCTTAGGAGTTCAGGAAACGAATCTGGATGGTTCGTGATATTAGTTCCATTATCGTCGGGTAATGCGCGCACAATAAAGGTGACATGAAATGATTCAAACTTGTCATTTCGACTTGTGTAGATGGCAAGTAGAGGCTCGCCCACTGCGACTGGGCCTAACGCCACTGCTTTATCAACAGCCTTCATAGCAAACAGTCGCACACAGCCACCACGCATCGTGCCAATTGTACTAGAGGTCGTGGAGGTTCCAACCCCCAGAGGCTCATGCACATCATTATCCGACTTTCACGATAAAGTACACAAATGGTAGCCACCTGACGGTTCCGCAGATCGAGGATTCTCCGGGCTATGAAGATCACCCTGATACTACTCTGATACGCTAGCTTCATTCCAACAGGGTGAGTCCCCAGATCTGATCAAGTCAACCGTGGACTGCAGACTATAACATGGGTTGATTTTCAAACTGCTTCACGGGAAGTACTTTCGGATTCTACTTAGACATGCGAAGGCCCGGAGTTCCGAGCTGAGATAGGATCACACCACGAATTACTACAGCCGTGACATTCCATGAGTTAGCATCGCTTCGTGGATGATTATGTGGCCACCGATGCGCCAAGGTCGTAGTTCGAGGATGGGTCAAGTTGTCCATCCGGCAAGATCTCCAGAGGGCAACCGTGATATGGACTACGGTCACACAACTCATCATCGAGCGAGAGGATGACGCCGGTGAAGATCCAGATGCGGTGCCAATGTGATAAGAAGAGAGGGAGCCAAGCTTCTTCAAGCTCCTGAAAGAAGCAGAGGACTTGCTCCTACTCAGGAATTTGTAGGTCACGGCCAACAGGCCAAAAGCCAGTTCGAGTTACTCGATCGCTCGCGTATGACATGTTTCCACCACTATCAATCGACACAATAAGCTGAACCATCTGAGACAGATTTCAAAATCAGACACTACACCTGACCACGCGGACATGAGTATACCATGTTCCTCCCACCTCTAGCACGAGCCAAAGGGGAATATGTATTAGTTTTAGTGGTGCGACACTGCACGGTGTTTTGGCATGACAGCCGTGAGGGCCAGAAAATGGTCGAGGCCTGAGGGCAGAAAGTGTACAGCCTGACTTCGGGGACTCACATGGCTCACGCCTGTTACTCAGACCGAGGCAAATGTGACGCTAGTGATCTGCTGCACGCTTCTAATCTTTTGGCCCGTGAGCAAGGGTGTTATTTGCTAAAGCGTGATTGTATCTTTATCACGTGATCCCGTGTGAGAGTATCGGGCTTGTGAGGTCGAGAAACTTGCACGAGCCACGTATGTGAGTTCTCCCTTTAGACCAGGAGAGAATTGATCGATATGTGTGGGATGTGAGTTAGAGATCTCCGGGATCTCTACTCACCTGGACCTTCTGTGTCATGGACATGTCAGTTCGAGGTCATCCCTGGATGGACTGGTCAGACGTGACACGGTCGCCATGTATCAGACCGTACAGTGAAGGATCCCGACCCTAGATTAACCTCATGAAACCGAGGGACCTCCCACCCAATGGATATAGAAACTCTTTCCTTAAAATACCAAATAAAATCCATGGAGCGTAACCCCTTTTCAATCCTTAACATATCTTGTGCACGCTAAGCTGGCGAAATTTTTATTTTTTTTTTCTTTCTTTTCAAACGCTTAGATTTTTAAAATCGCGAGTTTCCTCTGGCTGACTTCCCAAATTTAAAAAACCCGCGAAACATTTAAAAACACTTCAATCTTTCCATCCTCAACTTCAACTTCCGTTTTGGTGACTCTCGTCCCCAAATCCAAATCAAACACAATATATACATACATACATTTATTCATTTCAATCATCAAAACATTTGAACCTTCTTCAAATCCATGACGAGCTATCAAAAGATCGGGCTTCGAGTCGACTTAAGCCGACCGCCTACGATCTCGCCCATCGAGGATCAAAGTCAATGTAGTTCCTTTTCAACTTTTTATACATACATATAACTACAAGAAAATATCATATATAGAAGGAAAATTATATATACAAATGAAATCACAAAGGCCGGCCTCTCGATGGCTCGACGATCGCAGACCTGGGACGCCCACTCACAAGACTCCATCTCTGGTCCCTCGAAAAATGTTTTTGAAACATACTGAAAAGAATGAGCTAAAGGAGCTCCAATGAGGTACATTTTCATTTAAATAACATTTTCGATATATCAAAGTAATACATACTCATAATTAAAATCAATTTATGTCTTAAATATTTATGCCTTAAACTTCTTTTCTTTCTTTTATAATAAATACTTATACAATTAAAATCCATTTATGCCTTAAACATTTATGTCTTTAAATTTTCTTTCTTTATTTCTTTCTTTCTTATGGAACCCAGGGAATGAACACACTAATACTTCCTGCATCACGGTGAGGGACAACATTCAATATAACCACTACGTCATGAGAACTCACGCTTGCATAGGGTCCCCAAATTATAGCACCTTATCAATGCTGTAAAGGATATTACTCTAGACACCCATTTCCCCTCCCCGCTAGGGGTAACCTATATCCTTACCCCTCAATCCTTACACGCTTAAAGTACCTCGGCCGATACACTATAATAAATACGAGGATTTGTGGTAACCATCAAGAAACATTTCTTCAAAATACATTTACAACACATTTAAACCCTTTACTTTATCAATAAAAACACACATGCATTTTTACACATTAAAAACTTTCATAATACTTCTTAACATATGCATATATATTGAATATACATATAAATATATATATTGATGCAAATATAAAACATTTGTTATGCCTTAACATTTACATACTTCCATTAAACTTTCAGTTTAACATTAAATCATTCACTTTTAAAAACTCAATTTTCAAAATATTTTCTTTACACTCACGCTCACCGCTCAATCCCGCTTGCTTCCCGCCGTCAATTCCTGCTTCCCTTCCGATAGTCCTTTTCTACCTTTTCAAGAAAACCACAACTATACATTAATCATATAACTTCCATTTTAATCCACTATACACATTCATTTAAAGCCAATGAACAAATTACCCTTAAGCACTAAACCACCTATTTTCGTTTAATCGTCATCAATATTTCATAGACTTATGACTCAAAATTATTCAAACGGTCTTCAAAACTTGCGAAACTTCCAGATCAGTCCTTTATATATCTAATGAAATCTATTTAAATTTTCAAGTTAAAATTCCTTCTCTAAAGCCCTCAACCATATAACACAAGTTATTGTGTTTTACATCTAGATGGGCGTATGCAGACCGCAGACATACCCACTTTGAAAAATTTTATGGGCACTTTGGGATTACAATTTGCTTGAACTTCCTTCAAATAAAATTTTCCCTTAGAAGTCTATTTTAACCAGAAACTTGAATCACTCAAATCGGATGGGAAATGAGCAAGTTATGGTCAAAATACGAAAATTGGTCGAAATAAAACAGGTACTCGTGCCTCAAGACTATCCCATTTAAAATCACTGCATCGTGTTTCTTCCACTTTTTTTTCACTCTGTAAACACTCCAATCTGATGCCTTATACCCATTTCAATATATCACATTACAATTCCCTATCAAATCCTAACAATTTCACTTTCTTTTTTCAAAACTCAACTAATCCATTTCTTCTCAATTGATATCAAAATCAAGACCATTAAACCTTAAATACCACCAATTTAACATCCATACTGAAAATTCCTGGGCGACATTAGACATGAAACATCAAACCCTAACTTTCCCAATTAATAAACTTATTTACGGTTTTGGTCTTCCTTGCTACCATCAAAGACTTGGAAAGCCTAAACAGAGAAGAAAAATCATATCTCCCACCTTGCTCCACCATTTTCTTCCCTTTCTTTTTCCTTTCTTTCTCTCCTTTTCTCCCTTTTCCTTTCTCTCCTGCTGCCTATACAGTGCAGTGCCCTTATAATTAAACGACTTTCGCTTTATTTTCCTATTATTATATTTTAACCTTTCCTTTAATTGCAAATAGTTCTCAACACTTTTAATTTTGCAATTGTAACTTATTTATTCAGACAGGTCACTTCTAACTTGATTATGATTTACATCTCGTTTAATGACCATTATAATTTGTTCATACCATAAATTATATCAAGCTCTATTTTAACCCAAAATACTACTTCATAGCGACATTTAATGCTTCTTATACACCTTACAAGATCATGTGTATCGTATTAATTCTCTGGATTCGGTGTTACAATGAGAGCTTATCGCTACACACCCGGGATGGTACTTCTGTGTTGTGTTTCAAGGGAATAGGCACGATTAACCGCTCCATGCGTAATACGATTCAAATATTTGCAGAGTAGTTAATGAATTGGCTAACTAAGCCTACGGAGGACGAGGTGAGAGAGGAAATGAGTCTACTTAGGGTGGTTTGCGAGTACGAGGATGTTTTTCTAGACGAGCTACCGGGATTACCTCCACCAAGGGATGTAGACTTTCGCATTGAGTTGCATCTTGGTACGTCACCCATTTCTACTGACTCAGCATGGGGATCGCGGCGGAATGGGTTACGAGGAGCTCGGTCGGGACACGGGAGTTGTGGATAAGGGTTTCATTAGACGAGCACTTCACCATGGGCGCTCTGAGTACGTTGCGAAGAAGAAGGATATTAACTACGTGCATCGATTATAAGGCCTGAGTTGGATAGCGTTCACGTCGGAATCGATATCCATTGTCGAGGATTGATGACTTTTTTGATCAGCTGAGAGGGGCACAAGTCTACTATAAGATAGACCTTCGCATTGGTTACCATCAGTTGAGAGTTAGGGAGGAAGACATCCCTAAGACAGCGTTCAGGACGCGGTATGGGCACTTTGAGTTTACGGTGATGCCCTTTGGATTGTGAATGCAGGCCTTGTTCATGGATCTGCTGGATAGGTGTTCAGCCTGTTTCGATCGGTTGTGGTTGTCTTTGTTGATGACATCCTGATCTACTCCCAATCGGAGGTGGAGTATAAGGATCACTTAAGAATCGCACTACAGCTTTTGAGAGATCATCAGTTGTATGCCAAGTTTAGTAGGTGCGAGTTTTGGCTTGCTAAGGTGGGTTTCTTAGGACACATGGTGTCAGCTTCAGGCGTGTTAGTGGACCTTGGGAATGTTGAAGTACATGTGGATTGGGAGGCGAAGTTAGTCTTTGAGATCACAGTAGTTTTCTTGGGATTGACGGGAGTATTATAGGAGGTTTATATGGGATTTTCTGGAAGCTGTAACACCTATGACGAGATTGACCGGAAGGAGTCGAGGTTTGAGTAGAGTGACTGTGCGAAGGCATTCCCAGACAACGAAGGAGGCTTACTTGACTCCTATGCGATAGTCTGAAGGAGACGAGTACCTTGTGTTTTTGTGATGCCTCGAAGGATAGAGAAGCTTGGGATGTCTTGTGCGATCGGGAGGGTAATAGCTTATGGTTCTTGACGGTTAACCGTAGAGCGAGTGCACGCGCCTTGTATTTATGGAGTTAGCGACCATAGTCTTTGCCTTGAAGATTTGGCGCCCATATATGGTGAAGCGGAGTTCGAGGGTGTTTCAAACCTACAAAAGAGTAGTACATCTTCATGTAACGAGACCTGACAAAGCGATGTAGGTGGATGGAGTTTTTGGGATTACGACTTCACTTTGCATTACCATCCGTGGGGCAAATGTGGTGAAGCTGATACACTCGTGGAAGTCACGAAGTCTTGGCTGAGTATAGCTTCGGGAGTGGCGGATGCTCGAGGCGATTAGGGCGATTCGGACTACGATTGGGATGAAGCGGGCTTAGGGTACCTTGTGGACTTTGATGGCTCACGAGTCTCTGATGAGTGGAAGTGATAGAGTCTGGGGAGCGGGACCCAGACTAGTGTCCGTCGGGGACCTAGTGCGATCGAATCTGTGACGAAAGTGGGCCATCCACATAGATGGTAGTCTTCGGTATAGGGGACGGGTTGTGGTCCCTCAGTCGACGGATTTGAGGGAGGAGATCCTCAGGGAGTTCCATTGCTCCCGATTTGCTGTGCATCCAGGTGGCACGAAGATGTATCTTGACCTTCGTTGACAGTATTATTGGAGCGGGATGAAGAGGCACGTTGGGGATTTTGTCCGACGGTGTCTCACATGCCTGTGGTCGGCCTGGTGCCGGGAGATGGGCACTCCAGCCATTGGAGATAACGGAGTGGAAGTGGGAGCACATCACGATGTGACTCACTTGCCATGGACATCGCGAAAACATGATGCGATGTGGGTTATAGTGGACCGACTCACCAAGTCGGCACATTTTTTGGCCGTGTGGATGGGCTTCACACTAGAGGAATTCTACAGGTTGTATATACGGGAGATAGTACGATTGCATGGAGTGCTAGTCTCCATAGTATCGGATCGGGATCCCTCGGTTCTGACTCGATTCTGGAAAGAGTTTCGAGAAGGCCGTGGGAACCTGTTGTCGATGAGTACCTCTTCATCCTCAGACGGATGGTGTCAGACGGACTATTAAGATTTTAGAGGGACATGCTTTGCGAGCATGCGTCCACAGACTCGAGGGTGGCGGGAGGAGCACTTGCCCTTGGTAGGTTTGCCCCTGTGCGATTATCGGGCGAAGGTATTCGGATCGCCTATGAGGAATTATACGGGAGGTCGTGTAGATCTCCAGTTTGTTGGATAGAGGTGGGGGAGAGACCCTCAACAGGTCCGGAATTGATTCGAGACACCTTGGAGACGGTGGACTAGATACGGAGACGTCTCACTTCAAGCTGAGGCCGACGAAGGATTCTGTTGATATACTCGTGACCTACAGAGTTGAGGCGAGGTGATCATGTCTTCTTGAAGGTGATGCCTAAGAGAGGAGTGATCAGGTTCGGCAAGTGAGGGAAGCTGTTGCCGAGGTATATTGGACCCTTCGAGGTACTCGAGAGGGTGGGCGCGGTTGCGTATCGGTTAGTGTTTTCGCCGAGTTTTTCGAGCGTTCATGAGGTATTTCATGTCTTTATGCTCTGGAAGTACACTCAAGATCCTACTCATATAGTGGATTGGGGTGAGCTTGTTGTTGATGCGGATGAGACATGGGGAGGATGAGTTACATATCATGGATAATGAGGCAAGTTTTGCGTAGCAAGACTATAAGGCATGTGAAGGTGTTGTGTGTTGGCAGAGTCGGAGGCGGCATGGGAGCGCCCGGGACAGAGTGAGCCTGACTATCCTTTTTGTTGACGGGAAGGTGTGTTTTCTAGTCATTAATGTTTTAAATGACTGTCGCATATGCATGTGCTTGATTGTGTGTATGTATGTGGGAATTTCGAGACGAGGGGTATTCTTTTAAGAGGAGGAGAGTGTGAGCAGAAAAAAAATGTATTTTTGGAAAAGGAAAAATGATAATTTTCTTGGGGTGAGTGTCATCAAGACCTAGAATTTTTTCCCCAGTCTCGGATGACAAACGGATGCTCAGTTAGGTGTCTCGGTAAATCTAGTTGAACCGGACCGAACCACGTCGAATTCAGAGACAATCATTTTTAACGCAAGTGAAATGACCCCAGGCCAACCATGGGGTTCCATGGCCCAGACTAATGGACAGTGGAGGCCCAGAGTGTCATACCTTTATGGTGCATGCAACTGGTGGGGTTTGGGTGGCATCGAGAGACACTTGTCTGAAATTCGAGCGAGTGTCAGTGGTTGAGAACTTGTCTAGCACCATGGGAATGGGTTCTAGCTTAGTGGAAGGATGAGAATGAATCAAGCATTGTGAGGAACATAGGATTTCGTGAACTGAGGAGTGGAGAGGGGGATTGCTACTAGGCAAGGTCAGTTCATGGGCGGGTGAGAGGAAACCGAGGAAAACTAAACAGAAGAAAGAAAGAAGAAGGAGGAGGAGCGAGCCACCTCCATTTTTGCAAGGTTGGAAAGGATCGAGGACTTGATCCCACACCTTCTGAGGTAGGGACTTTGCCTATTGGTTATTTTCCTTGCTTGGGGCCCAGTGGAAATGGCATTGGTTGAGTTTAGTTGTGACCCTCGTGGAAATTTAGTGTATAAGGTATATTTTGTTTTGGAGATACTACCTAGTTTTTCCTTGACCCCTTGAGCGTGTTGGCCATAACTTGTCCGAATTGAGTGATTCAGTTTCTGGGTAAACTAGACTTAGAGGAGAACACATCTCCTTGAAATAGGTCTATCAATTTTCTGACTCCTTTTGATTTAGAAATGCTTTCAAAGGGGTGCTATGTTCATGTAGTTTGGTCTTGTTGGCGAGTAGCCATGTTAAGCGGTGTTTCCAAAGCAGTTTTTAGATTGATTTAAATCATGGGTTTTGTGATGTCATAGGGTTAATCTATGCTCGGAAGTTATGATGGTATGAGGCTTGAATCTTAAGCCATTATGGTGTGGATCAAAGTACCATCTTGGTTGAGATGACATGATGACTTTATTGTGTGTTCGAAACAATTGGAGTTATATGTGTTGTGCTTGAACATGGCCATGTTTTGGCATGTTGCAGCCTGTAGGACTAAGGTGCTATGTCCTAGCCTGGAGATGTGAGCTATGACCTCTATTTGCCTAATTGATGTTAGAAGTTATGGGAATGTATGCTTGCATGATGTATTGAATTGAGTGAGTGGAATTCTAGAAAACATATGAGGTGATATTGAAATGAATATATGAACCATTAGTTAGACATGAGGGTTCATGGTACACACCTAGTGTGCAATTAAAATGTCCATGTAAGTCTTCATACATTGGGCATGAGTTTGATCTGATGTATGATTGCATTGCATTGGTGTACGACAAATCGTCGCGTGCGTAGGTGTGTGTACATGATGCTTGATTTGGCCTTGTGTTGGTCTTGAATTGTGTGGGTGAGATGGGTTGGTCCGATTAGTAACATAGTGTTAAATGAAAATGGAAGAAGCTTGAATAGTGTCGGGGTAGCAAGTAGGGGATAAGACACCCCCCTCAGTGAAAGCACGAAAGCTTTGGTTAGATAGACGTATCAAATGGTAGCTCAAAAAATGTCGAAAGGTGTAAGAGACCGCGGTGTGGCCATAAGAAAGTTACATTCTTATAAAAGACAAACGATTAAATAAATATAGTAGGCTACGGGTTGTGTGATGAGAGTCGGGACTGACTGGTGTGATTCCATTGGCACTTGCGTTGGGTGGTGGAGTCGAGGTTGACCGTACATAGGAGCATGTAGAGTGTCGTCTCATGCATGCATGTAGTTTTTTTTCCATGATGGAGACTGACATGCATGGATTGTGTTGTTGTGTGTGAAATGATCGTTTACGTAATGCGCTGGGTGGGAGTAGCACTTGAGTGGGTTTTGTTTCTATTGAGTGGCTAAATCCCAGGTCGATGGGACTCACGTTAGGTGAATCACGTGCGAGACGGAATGATGCTCCTTAGTGACGGTTGAGAAGGCTAGAGTTATTGCCTTGATGTATTTTTGTATATGTATGAGGCTGTGCTCGTAATGCATATTACATTTCAATATATTAGGAACAACATTTTGTTTCTAATGCACGTATTGTACCATTTAGTGTGAGTGAGGTGCTATGACTCTCACGTTTTGTATCTGGGACTAGTGGGTTTGTGTATTTGTGAATTAAATATGCGGGGATGAGTCTCGTATCTGAGACATGTGAAATCTTGACTCTCTCCAGATACTCGATTTCCATGAACACGAGGTTGGCAAGGAGTTATCAAGGCAGACCTAGGGTTTTAAGACATCATAAATCTAATCAAACAATAAATAATTTAAGCAAATAGTTAGTTTTAACTAATCCTAAACAAACTCTATTATAGAAAAAATAAATTCATTTAAATTAAAGATAAATATAAACTAAATTCTATTCTAGTAAAATAATAAATCAAACACACAAACTAAATATTTGGTTCCTAACTGAATCTTATGCTCCATCACTATCCATTAACCCGTTTTTGTAAAAACAACGCATATGAAAATTTTTCCAACAAACGCACGGCCTTAATTCTCTATCTTTTCTCTCTCGATCACCACTTTTGTGTAGTCTTTTTCGCTCCAGTTGTAGAAGAATTCGGCGCCCACCAGCACCCCAATCCTGTGGACGTGAGTCACCTGGTTTTCGTTGTAAAACTTGTCTGCAAATAGAGGCCATGTGATCATGACTCCCTCCACGATAGAGTTCCATCCGCAATGATTCACCATTCCTTCGATGGCTGGGTGTTCAAGAATCAGCAGCTGCGGAGCCCAATTCCTTATGATGAAACCTTTGTTCGATTCCTTGATTCTCTTCTCGACTTCTTCAAGCGACCATTCTTCGTTGTTGTCGTCGACTCGTCATTGTCCTTTTGTCTAACAACCCAGATGAAGTGGCGTCTCGAAGCTTCTAAGCCGCACGCAATCTCGATAAGATGGGCGAGCTGAAATTTAATCATACCAAAATTAACGTACATAACCGATTTGGTTTGTTTGGAATCAAGCCAAGCTTTCCCTGCCAGCACCCTGCTTGTTCTTGGTGGACGGCCTCATGCTTGTTGAGCATTAGATAAACAGGTCCTATGCTCCATGTCTTCATACCCATCATGGTTTTCCTGTAATATTCCTCATAAGGCTGTTTCAATTTGTTGGGATTGTTAGTGACATGTGAAATATTACAACAAGTAATATTTGGGTGACTTTGCCAATCCACCGTAAATGTTATAAATTGGGAGGCAAGACCAATTCACAGGATATAACAACAATTGGGTGACAATGCTAAACATTTAAGAAATTAAACAACAGTTGTGTGGTTGTGCCAATCCACGAAAATGTAAATAAACAATTTGGGAGGCTGAGCCAATCCACATAATAAAAGCAACGGATGGGTGGTTATGCTAACCTTCGGGAAATGAAAGTGTAGATGAATGGTTAAACCAATCTTTAGAGAATAAGAAGAGAAGATAATAATGACACCCGATATAACATGGTAAAGCCTCATAATGATGGAAACTTCCATGGGACAAATTCGAAAAAATAATCCACTATGAGATAAAACTGACACAATATGTCACACACCCAAGATATGATCACAATCCTCATAGTTTTACCTCTCAATATTCTCTCTATGAAGTACTAAGTTTCTTGCTACTCTCCCACTACAAGAATTTGACAGGTTACCTACTGAATTTACCAATTGAAACAATTTTGTAGGTAAAAAATAAGGGTTTACTGATAGATTACCTACTAAATTGGTAAAAATTAATTTTCAACAATTTACCTACAATTTACCTACTAATATTTATCTACAAAACTATTTAGTAGGTAAATATGACGTTAATTTTTGGCGAAAGATATTAGCGATAACTTACCTACAAATTACCTACTAATATTTACCTACAAAACTATTCGGGTTAGTAAATCGACACCAATTTTTGCGGAAGATGTGCGACAACTTACACAATTTGTCATGCCTTACCTTTGAGCGAAGAGAGGCGTGGCATGGGTTGAACTCTTTAACTTTGTTTTTGGACATTGGTGGACCCATTTCATATATATATATTTCATAAGAAAATAAATCTTCTTGTACTACCACCCAATGTGTGGTGTTTAATTTATTAACACATATTCTGAGTCATTTACTTGTACATAACAAATTTCATTATTACAAAACTTGTACATTTACAGTTACAAAACAGAGTCAAAGACCTATATCAGGTGGACTCCTACTATTGTGTTGGCCCTAGCTGATGTGGAATGCCACAAATGTCCTTTTCAGTAACTACAAGGATAAAACACCCGTGCTAAGCTTATAGCTTAATGGGAAACAGATAATAGTTATGACCACTAGGAGTGGTCCACAATTTCAGGATACATATAACATAATGCATATGACTTACGTATAACAGAATTCTACATCACAAAGTTTATCAGAGCTTACATATATGAAATTCTATAGCGAAATTTTTCTGTCTCAGTAGGAATTCTGCAGAATCTTGTCTTGAAAGTACCGTAGGTCCTCACAAGCAAAACTAATTTCTTATGCGTTCTTCTTATTCATTATTTAGATTCTTATCATTCTTATGACGGAGTTTTCATATCTCGAAGTAGAAGTTCGAACGAGGATCTTATGCGCAGGAAGATTTTTAAGAATTTTATTCTGAACGAGAGTTGATTACTTTTTTCATATATCATATTCATGTATACAACATATAAGTGTTTGCTACATAGGCCAAGGTATGATGATGATAGGGACCTGGCAATCAGGTATCCAAGGTGTGGGTATAATCTTGAACGGGAGTGTGTGCGCTGCGTAATAGAAGTCTTGGTAGCGCTGCGGGTCTTGGAAGCAGCGATTAGAGACATGTCGCGCGTAGCGAAGTGTTGTGGCAGCAAGGTGTCGAAACATAATTAAAGACGTTCCTTGCACGTAACGGGGATGCGTAGCAGCGCGAAGTCTTGAAACCTTGAGTGGCGTATGCCGCACGTGCAGGGTGTCATAGCACTAGCGAGTGCCAAAGCAGCATTCGAGAAACGATGCTGCTCACATAACAAAGATGTTTGTAGCAGGGGCTATGAAGCATTGAGCAGAGGTGCTATTCATTCTCATTCGGTCTTAAGCGGGCATACCATTATGTGTTCAAAACTAGTTATATCATTCTTAATCCGTTAGCAAATGAGAGCGAAAACAATGTTTGCTAACGACTAGGATCGCTAGGGTGAAGTACAAAACATTTTCATATAATTTTATAGCATGCGAACCCTTTCATTCATTTATTAGGATCCTCTTTAATTGATGGATAGATATTTAGAGATGCGGAAGGGAGGAACCAAAACCGGGACTTGCAGTGCAGCTTAGGCGAAGCAATGCTATGCATTGAGGCGGGAGGAGGTGCGCTAGGCGGGAGCAGCACGCTGCGCCTAGGCGGACCTTGAAAAATCATTTGGGCCTCGGGTTCGCCTAGGCGTAATGAACTTCGCCTAGGAGGAGCTCCATGCCTAGGCGTGCACTCCTGCCTTTGGCGTAGGGGGTGTCAGTAGAATGTAGGGTGGCCCTTTTCCTTTGGAAATTTCCTTCCCGAGCCAAAACCCAAAATAAACTAGAAAACTCATCTTATGCCAACCAGCAACACTTCCTATTAGGATTTTCCTTCACAACTTAGACAAAAAACCAAACATAAGGAATTTCCAAACCTGAGTTCCAAACTACTAATATCAAGTTCGACAAAGGAGATGTTCGAACCTTGATTTCTTAACTTTTTTTTTTTCTTTTCTTCTCTCTTCTTCTCTCAAGTAAAGCCCTAGCATTCTCACCAATGAAATATTTGGTGTTTTTGCCTCCCTAACAAGGCCATGTGTTTGGCGCATCTTTTATTACGATTTAATTTCTTATTTTGTTATTAATGCCTTCATCTTTCTATTATTTACAATTCAGCTTATTCAATTTCTAACTTAGCATATAATCTTGCTTGTATCCTTGTGACCTTTACGTGTCATTTTGGTAAATTACTAATTTACCCTTGACTCTTAGATTAATATCGGGTTTTTATCATTTTTCTCACTTTTAGCATTTAAATTCAGAAAAAATGCAGGTACTAACATATTATCTGTAAAAATGTAATAAACTCTTGAAGTATAATTTGGGGTTACCTACTAATATTTACCTACAAAAACTATTCGATGTAGATAAAATATTTATTCATATATCTGTGGTTACCTACTACTATGGTTTGTAGGTAAGTAATTTCTAGCACACACACACACACACACACACACACACACACACACATATATATATATGGTGTTTGAACTTTATTTTTGTTCAACCAAGTGTCTACACTTTTTGATTTTTCTATTTTGGTATATAAGTGTTATTTTGTTTTGTTTTTTTGAGAAATCAACTTATATTTTTGTTCAATCAAGTGTCTACACTTTTCGATTTTTCTATTTTGATGTCTCAACATTAATTTTGTTTTTTTTATTGAGAAATCAACTTTATTTTTGTTCAATCAAGTGTTTCCTAACCAATCAAAGCTTATTATGATATTTGAATAAACAAAAATAGCATCCAAATAACATTCTTATCATATAAAAATGAAGTAATTACTTAAATGGCCTTGATGAAGTGAAAAGTTAATATTATCCTTCCCATATTAGAGTTTTTTTATTTGTTCGTTGCTCGAATAAAAAGTGATTAAATTAGGTACATTATGGGATAAAAATAAATATTTTAACTATTTTAAAAAATAAAATCTAATATTTAATGTTTTATTTTAATTATTCATATATAATTTTTTTTTCTCATATAATACATAGAAAACAAGTAAATAATTTCTTAATTTATAGTAGCCAATTGTATCAATTTTCTTTGTCATTGTAATAAATGATTATATGTCCCTAATGTGGAAATGATATGTGCCATTTATATTATTAAAGGCCATTTAAGTAATTTCGATATTTTATATGAAGTAAAATGTCATTTAATTCAATTTTTCCTAATGCAAATATCTCAAGAAACAATTGATTTAACAAAAATTATAAGTTGAAACACTTGATTTAAAAAATAAAGTTGAGATATCAAAATAGAAAAATAAAAAAGTTTAGACAATTGATTGAATAAAAATAAAGTTAAGACTCTTTCAAAATAAAAAAAAAGTTGAGAGACCAATAGTAAAAGTTTAAGCACTTGAACAAAAATAAAGTTGATACATGAAAATAAAAAAAATAAAAAAGTTTAGACATTTAATTGAATAAATTATAGTTGAGACACAAAAATAGAAAAAATGGAAAACTTGAAACACCATATATATAATTAACCTATATAAATATATATAAATATTTAAATAATCTTAACTTTTTTTATAATAATTTAAAAATAACTCATGTATTACATTCACTATCAATAGAAAGAAACTACTCTCCATTTTGAGATGATGGAGAAAGCCCTAAACCACAGCAGACGAAGAAAGCGCGCTGAAGCAATATTGCCTCTCCGTTTTCTCTATAAAGATTTTCCTTCTCTCTCGGGATGAATCTGTTGAAGCTATGGAAAAGCTAGTCTGATTTGGGGATTTCAATTTTATGTCTCTAGCTTCCTCGAAGGTACATTTCTCTCGCTTCTTCGTTCTTTCTTTCTTTCTCGGTTTTAGATATGTGATTTTGGCTCTCCGATGTTTAATTTCATTTGTTGATCATCGTGAATTCGTGATTGATTGCATTTTCATTTTCCTACGCGTGGAATTGTGGATTTGGGTGTCGATCTATTTTTTTATTTAGTCGGGTTTGGTTCCCCGAGAATCGAAGTAGCCTATGCTTGAGGCAAAGTCATTTGCCCCTGTTATGTTAATGTCTTGGATTGCCCTACAAAAGACTATTGAATGTACATGAGAAAAAGCTTGCTCAGCTAGCAGCATTCCAGGCCAACACAAATGCCTCTCTGAAAAATCTGGAGACACGAGTAGGGTAGGTGGCCCTACCAATGCAAAATTAGTCCAAGGATGCCTTCCTCGATGATACAAAGAAGAGTCCTAAGGATTGCATGGTGGTGACTCTGAGAAGTGGAAGAGAGATAGAAAGCATAAAGAAAAAGAGAAAAAGAAGACTGAAGGAGAAGAGAAAGAAGAAATTGGAGGGGAGGGTTAGACGATACGAGTTCGAGGTTGTTAAAGAAGAGAACAACAAAATTACGGCCAAAAGCGACAAGTTGAAGAGGAGATCTAAGGAAGAAGGAAGAGGTTCAACACTTATAAGCCTCGAGTCCCATTCCTTGAAATTTCTGTCAAATGGAAGCGATTATCTAGATTCTTGAACATGTTCAAGAAAATAGAGGTTAATATCCCTTTTTCAGAGGCACTGACTCAAATGTCTCACTATGCTAAATTTATGAAGGATATATTGAGCAGAAAAAGAAAAATTGTTGAAGAATGAGTAGTGAGCCTGACAGCAACCTACAGTGCAGTTATCTAGAGCTCTTTACCAGTGAAAATGCAGGATCCAAGCAGCTTCACTATTCCTTGCACAATGGGGGGTGCCACGAGAATGGGAAAACCGTGATTTGGGGCCCGAGCATCAACTTGATGCCTTTATACGTAATTCAGACTAAAATTGGGGGAGCTTACTCCCACAGCGATGACCTTGCATATGGCAAACATAACCTTAGCTCAACCTGAGGGCATTCTTGAGGATGTTCCTATCAAAGTGGGAAAGTTCATTTGTCCAGTGGACTTTGTGGTTGTATTGAAGAGAACAAAGCGAGTCCCACTGGCTGTAGGAAGGCCTTTCATGCTTTACTCTAAGGGTTGGAGATGAGGTGGTATGAGTCTCGATCCGCGATGTGAAAACGACAAGAATTTGATAATGTGATTATGGATTGAAGAAACAAAGTTCCCCATAAGTTACGAGGCGATGATAAATGATTGTAAGTCATGAGAGTTGATGAATGAAAATTAGATGAATTTCCAGTATCTTGATGTTCTTGATGTTGAATTTTTGAACTCCCATTTTGAATCAAAAGAGGCAGTACTCAGTATTGATGAAAACATTGCAGAAAAATCATGCGGCAATGAGGAGAAAGCAAAAGAAACAAAAACAAGTTCATAAGGGTTAACATTGAAGGAATTACCTGTTGTTGAAGTATGCTTTCTTAGAACCAGAAAAAGCAAGACATGTTTTTATATCAGCTGCATTGATTGAGCTTGAAGAGCAAAAACTGTTGGAGATTCTCTTAGAAATGAGAGCGATACGTAAGTATAGAAGATTGAAAGGAATCAGTCCCCTTCTATGTCTGCATGCATAAGATCTTTTGGAAGATAATGCAAAACTTCAAGTGAACATCAAGAAAAGTGAATCCGATATTAGAAAAGTTGTCGAAGCCGAAATTGCTAAATCTTAGGGCTTTATATATGCAATAGCCCTTGGGTGAGCCCAATTAATGTGGTTCCCGAAGGTGGATTTGCGTAATCGGGCGGAAGAATGAATTGATTCCTGCAAGAGCGTGTGAGGATGGAGGTGTGTATAGACTACGAAGAATTGAATACTTCTGAGGAAGGATCATTTATCCTCTACCTTTCATTGACTAAATCTCTTTGGACGGAGTTAGTAGGACACCCACATTCTTGTTTTCTTGATGGATATTACGGATATAACCGGATTACCATAGCCCGTGAGAGGATGAGGAAGACTACATTCACATGTCCTTATGGCACCTTTGCTTTTAGAATGATGCCTTTTGGATTATGTAATGCTCCTACCACTTTTCAAATATGTATGATGTCTTTGTTTTCAGACTTGGTGGAAGAGGCTATGGAAATCTTCATGGAATACTTCTCAGTATAAGGATCCGGTTTTGAGAAATGTTTAGAAAATTTGGAAACAGTACTTCAAAGGTGCCAAGACAAAAATCTAGCTTTGAATTGGGAAAAATGTCATTTCATGGTAACAGAGGGCATTGTCTTTGGGCACAGATTTTGCGATTGGGTTAGAAGTAGATCAGCGAAGTTTCTATTATAAGACTTTCACGCCTGACAACAGGTTAAAGGGATAAGAAGTTTTCTAGGACATGTGGGATTTTACAGAAGATTCATAAGGGACTTCTCAAAAATCTACAGACCATTATGCGAATTCTTTGGAAAAGATCTGAGAAATGATTTTGATGAATCATGCAAAGCTACATTTGAAGAAAGTAAATCCATATTGGTTACAGCTCCCATCATAGTAACACTTGGTTGGAAAAAGAAGTTTGAAATAATGTGTGATGTTAGTGACTACGCAATGGGAACGTGTGGGACAAGAAGCGGATGATATTCAAGGCCATATATATCGGAAAAACCTTGATGAAGCCTGAAATTACTCTACACGGAGAAAATGAGATCTTTGGCAATGGTGTTTGCTTGTGAAAAATTCAGGCCTTACATATTGGGATCCCATGTTATAATACACATTGATCATGCTGCTATTAAATATCTGATGGCAAATAAGGATGTCTGAGCGAAATTTGATCGGATGGGTATTATTCTTTGCGAGTTTGATTTGAAATCGAGACAAGAAGGGTAGTGACAATGTGATAGTTGATCACTTGTGCAGATTGGAAAAGACTGCGAAGAGGAAAGGAAATTGAAATAGCAGAGGCGATGCGATGAGCGACTATTTGTGTTATCGGTTCACATACCACGGTATGCGATATTGTGGTGCCAAGCATGGAATTATGCCACCTAAGTTCAGCCACCAGCAGAAAAGAAAATTGAGAACTGATAGTGGATTTTGTATTTGGGATGGCCCATTACTTTTCAAAAGAAGCATATATGATTATCGGGAGATGTGTACTAGAAACAGAACAAGGTGAAAATTTTAATATATGTCATGCATCACCATATGGGGGACACTTTGCAGGAGATAGAACAACCCATAAAATTCTCCAATCAGGTTTCTATTGGCCTACTCTATTCAAAGACTATTTTGAATGGGTAAAACATTGTGATAAATGTCAGAGAATTGGCAACATAAGCAGAAGAAATGAGATGCCTCTACAAGGAATCTTGGTGGTGTAGATTTTTTATGTATGGGGAATAGACTTCATGAGACCTTTCCTATCCTCATTTGGAAATATTTACATTCTCCTAGCTGTGGATTATGATACAAATGGGTGGAAGAAATAGCTTGTCCTAAAAATGATGCTAACATAGTGGTTAGGTTTATTGAAGAAACATTTTGAGCATATTTGGAACACAGGAAACGATCATTAATGATGAGGAAGTCATTTTGCAAACGAGTTTTTGAAACTCACTTGTTGAGATATGAAATTAGACATGTAATAGGATTGGCTTATCACCCCTCGGTCAAATGGGCTAATTGAGATTTCAATAGGGAGATAAAGAAAATTCTAGACAAAGCAGTAGACAAGCGAAAAAATGGTCTCTAAGGTAGATGATGCATTGTGGGCTTATAGAGCGCTTACAAAACTCCCCATTGGAATGTCCCATCTGAGTGTATTTGGAAAACCTTGTCATCTCCCTACATAACTTGAATATAAAGCTATGTGGGCCATCACGAAAATGGTGTTATTTTCAAGATGCAGAAAGAGTACTCGAATGAATGAAATTTGGAAGAGTTAAGAAATGAAGCATGATAATGTCGGGATCCACAGATAAGACAAAGAAGTGCCATAATCGAGAAAATTTTAAGGAAATAATTCAAAGCTAGATAACAAGTCTATTATACAATTCAAGCAGTTGTTCAGCAGGAAGCTGAGTCAAAATGGAGTGGTTCTTACTGCAGTGAAACAACAGAGTACACCCTTTGGACGGTGACCTTTAAAAAATGATTCTGGATGTGAATTTAAAGTGAATGGTCAGAGATTGAAGCATTATCTTGGAGGAAGCGTAAATGAAGATTAGTTCTAGATTTTGAAGAGATGAGAGAATTTTGTTGAAAAGAAAACATTTTGCAGCAAATGTCTAGCTAAAGATATTAAATGGCGACTTCTTGAGAACTGACCAATGAATTTTAATTTTCATAGTTAGCTTGCTTTTTGTTAAAATCTTGTATGTTTAAAGTTTAGTTTTAATTTTGTTTGAAATTTTATTTTGTAAATTTTGTTAATTTTTCAGGACAATGAAGCTGTATTAGAGATGGATATTATTTGGAATCATTCATTCTTAGACTTGCTCGGGCGGGGAGGTACTCTGAGGGGAGTTTCTCTTTTTCCACTAATTGTCATGTGGGAAGTATAGTTGAAGTTTGGGGGAGTGAATTTTTTTTAGAGCATGAAATTTGAAATAGCTTTATTGTACTCATTCCTTGACTACCTTGATGATAATCATGCTGAATTATATTTAGTGAAGAAATGAGATGCGTTGTTCATACTTGAATTGAGGTTCTTTGATGATTAGATGTGTCTTCACAAGTATGATTTGAGTGGGATGAATATATTGCATACTGTATTGTGCGTGTAGGTTGAAAAATGTTAATTGTGCAATTTTAAGGAAGGCCATAAGATGGTCGCAACAGACAATCTTTTGTCGTGACATTATTCTGACTATGTTGCGACATTGGTTCTCTTTGTCATGACAAAGAATGGACTAGTCTTTTTGAAGTCGGAGGAAAGTATGTCGTGACATATTTCCTTATGTCGCGACACTATTTAAATTGAGATGAATGAATTAGGTCGCGACATTATCTCTCTCAGTCATGACAAAGTTGGCTCTAAACTCTGATTTTGCAAGAAAGTGTTTGTCGCGACATTATTCCTCTTTGTTACGACATAAGTACACTAGAACAACATATTTTTATGTCGCGACATTCTTGCTCTATAGCAACAAAAGATTGACCTAGCCTTTAATTGATTGTAGAAACTATGTCGTGATATTATTGCTTTATGTCGTGACATAGGATTAAAAAAAGGGAATAAACCCTAGGCTAGCATTTGTCGTGATATTTAAAGAAGGAACAACAAAACATTTGGCCCATAAATAGTAAATTTTGAAATCTGAAAGGCCACCTTCCTCATAACCCATCAACCCACTCATCTTCCTTCACCAAAGCTCTCTGTCTCTCTCTTTTGAAAACCTGGGTACCACAAGTATATGACCATGTACGGCGTCATAACTTGTTCTAACCTAAACGAAATGATGGAAAGTATTATACTTTTATTTCAGTGATGTTGGATAATAAGTCAGTTTATAATATCATAGATCTTACTATCAGATGTTATCTGTAATGATGTTTATATGATGTTTGTAGATAACATGATCATAGATTTTTGGAGATGTATTTGTTGATGTGATAGTGTATGAGCATATCGAGAATTTTCAAATGATTTACAAAATAGACAATGAGTTGAAATTGTTTTTACAAAATGTCGATGTTGAAAGAGATATGGGGTGAATGTGTGGCGCCTGGGCAGGGAGTCTCGTTGACTCCACTTGGAAATCGACGCTGCGAAAACACATTAGTAATGCCATCATGAGACCCGTACATAGTAAAATGACCTAATAAGACCCCATCATCCATATTCGTCCCATCGGTTACAAAACCATACATTTCTATGAGTGAGAGTTATTACATCACTCTTATTACAAAACATATATTAAAACTGATCGGTTCTAATATATACACAAAACATGAATCAGGCACAGTCAGGCCCCTTACGTAATCACGAAGAAGCCTCTGAGGGATGCCAGTTTGCTGAATACTCCACTGTGCACGAAAGGGATCCCACGAAGGGAGTGAATGATGCCAGTAGTTGAATTTTCCTAATCGGGTTACTCCCCAACTAAGATGCACATGTAATGACAAACTCACATATTCAAGTGAATTCATTATTCCTACTCGAATAATGTTATGGATGAGAATGTATTTCGCCCTTCCGCTCCCCGAGCCCTCACTTGACTCCTCACGCATGCCTAAGCCCAGTGTGAGAAACAGCATTTTCAAAACAAAGGTTTTTGTTCTTGAAAACATAATACTATTATTCTAATAAAATTATATTGGACAACCCTCGGTGAATTCTTGAAGATATCTCAGAAACTTGATCATGGGTCATCCTCAAGAGATGACTGTTGGACAACTCTCAAGGCAATTAGTTGGAAGAAATCTTCCCATCAAATTCATTGACAACCATGTTTTTCATGTCATGCACCCATACCCCCTCATTCTAGAGTTACCAGATTATATGATGCAATATGTCATTTCATAATAATTCATGTTAATATATCAAGTGTGCATATATTAATGAAAATCATACACAAACAACATGTTATTCATTCATAGCAATAACACCAAAATTGGCTCACATGGGCTAATAAACCATCCGGCAGTCCATCTTGGAATTGCCCTAAAAAGTAACACCAACAACACAAAAATGTTGTTCAAACACGGCAATAACATATCAACACCTGAGAAACCACACACAAACGATCCCGCGGTCATTTCGGGACTATCGAAACCACTCTAGGGATTTGCCACCCAGTCAGGATTTTGGAGGCTGAATGAACCGATCATTTCGGCCCCCGAGCATCCCACTAACCATTTAAAATGAAACAACAGTCGAAAGACTAATCAGTAGGAGAAAACCCACACCTCAGGAGTTTGTGTCGAAACTCCACCCGATGGGTACTGCGGCGTAGCTCTTACGGTGCTCAACTTTACTATTACCTCTGCAAAGTTGTAGGAGGGAGGAGAGGAGGGGGGGAGGGGCGTGTCGCTAGAAATCTAAGTGAGCTCTCTCTCTCTCTCTAAAATCCTCTTCTTCTTTCTCTCTTTCCCCCGTCAATCCGTTAAGGAGAAGATGAAGTCGACTTAGTGTCCTGCGCTGTAGTGGCAGAAAGCTCCCATTGGATTGACTTGGATTTCATTATCCTCTCCGTCACAATGGATTTCCTTCCAATGGCATGATGCCATGGCATATGTGAGCCCCACTTGGCTCATGTTTTACTTATTCTGCTCATGACACGTGGCGCCTCTTGGCACTCTGATGTGCGAGTGTCTGCACCGCTCAGGTGCCTCGAAAAACGTGAAACTATATCGGAATTCGATGAAATTCAACATGGTAGCTAGATTTCGCGAGATGATTCCAACGTTGAAGTCCGTTTCGTCATCCGAGATCTAAGCTTTGATCTGGATTTTGGTGAAATTACCATTTTATCCTTTTGGAAAATTAAAATTTTAAGTGCTGAATCGTATGTCGAAACATATAAGTAATTCTTTCTTTATGACTGTGGCTCAGCAGTCTTGCTTTTCTCTCTGTTCAATCGGTACTGTGCATAGATAAAACTACATCTTTAAAGCATTTTCATCTTGAGTGGTTATCTGGTCCGTTCTCGGTTTCAGTTTAAATCAAATCATGCAGTTTTACTAAACGAACTTTCAAATCTTTTTGGATGATCAATGTCAATACAATACATATACTTATTTTATATACAATCATTTATGGTTCATTGATCAAATCCAAATATACACTTCCATATGCAATAAGTCATTGATAATCAAATCATGCATTTCACAATACTCTTTTCATTTCAATTCGCAATTATGCTTTTCAATTCCAATTTGTCACGATCTTCCAGAAAAATCAATTCAATTCGGTTTCTACCCATAACGAGGGCCCAACCTATGTTTTGATATACGAGGATATCGAATCCACTTGACATACCTGATCCCGTGAGCTCTTGGCTGGTTATTAAAATCGATAGTGAACGCTGTCTGATTAAATTTGGAATCTTGATGGAGTGACACATCGTCTCTTGTGCGGTACTACTAACGACCACATTGGTAGCGCAATCTATCCTTCATACGAACTAAGCGGTTAACATTCCAATTAAGGCGTTAGTATTTATGCAACATCTGAGTACAATATGTACATTTTTGTATAAAAGGTTCATTTTCAATACTCATTTTCATTTTTCATTTGCAAAAGCATTTACAAATAATTTATTTCAAATCAAATTCACAAACAATTTAATATACTTTTCTTATACATTTAAAACAAATAGTTCAAATCTTGAAATGAGAATAGGGAAGATAAGAACAAACCAAAATCGTTGCATTGATTAGATCTTGAGTCAACTTCGGCCTCTTGAGCTTCCTCCTCGTCGGCCCTGTTCCAAATACAATGACAAATCACATATTAGTAGGTTATTCAGGAGTTTTTGGTGGGGTTTATGTGCTATGCCCTACATGAAAAATTTTCTTTGCAGGGCAGAACTATAATTGCATGTACTTCACTTCTAGAAAAATTTGACTCTGTGATCTATTTTTATTGGAATTGGAATCATCTCATTTTTGATCATCCCAAACTCAGGTCAAACATTTGGCCTGGCCAGTCGATATGCTTGACCTCGCTCGGGTTTTCACTTCATTCTAATTTAGGTCTTAACTCCATAGAATTTGTAATTGTTCACTTCTACAATTTGAACTCCTATCTGGTTCTAGGTTTCTTCTTAACTGAAATTATCAGTTTGGATCACCAAAACTCAAGTTATGCGTTTTACATCCCGGACTACTCGATTTACAAAGTGAAATCGTTTGTTCTTACAGCAGCTCCACTTTGACAAATTTCTGGGCACTTTAGGGTTACATTCATCACACTTCCTTCAAGTAAAATTGGTACCTGAGTATCATTTTACCCATAATTTTGAATCACTCAATTTTAATGAGTGAAACTCAAACTATGACGAAACACTATAACAATACCCAAAATGAGGCATAACCAGTGAGCTGAGCCACCTTTAAAGTGTTAGGAGCCTTAGAGCTACAATTTGCTCCTGGTCCCTTCTATAAATTTGTAGACCTATCTCTTATAGTTCTTTACCAATTGGAATCACTTCATTTGGATGATTATAACTTAATCTAAAATCAAAACAAGAATAGGGGTCTTGACAAAATTTTGACAGCATTTCCTTTGAAAACCCAACATTTTCCTTATTTACAAACACTCCTCCAAACCAATCTAAACAATGCAAAACAATCTCAAACTGAACTAAAATCATAAAAGAACAATTTTATACCATTTGGGGTTTTATTAAACTGAAAACCTGATAGAAAGGGGTTAGGGTTTAGTTTTCTTTTGTAACCCTTTCAATCTTGTCTCAACTTTCTTCTTCAGCTTGATCTCTTAAACTCTTGCTACAATAGACAGAATCAAAACCTCCTCACTTTGCAAGCCCTAGCTCTCCTTCCTCTCTCTCTCCAAACGTTTACTCAAAATGAGCTTCCCAGAGACCACTTTTGGTCTTAAATATCCCATATCTATAAGGCCTTGTTTGTATTCTTAAAATCCATTTTTTTGGGTTTAAGTTCTCCTAATTGCTAGCTTACCTACTATTTCTCTCTATTTGCATTTAAATTCTCATTAATCACACTTAGACATTTCTTTTTCTAACTTACTGATTAGGTCCTTATTTCTGTTCAATTTTGCCCTTTTTCACTTGGGTTTATTTCGAGTTGATTAATTTCTCATTTTAGCATTTAATATTTGCATTTTCCTTTTAACCATATAAAAAAAATTTAATCAACATTCATTTAACAATTCGAAAAATACCCTGAGTTAGCTCGATTTATACCGGAATATATAATAAAATTATAAAAAAAAAAAAATTTAGAATTATTTTGGGGTATTCTGGTATGCGAGAGGCGGGAGAGGGGAAGAAGCGGTCGAAACTGTTCGGGGAATAGTGCGAGAAGGAGAAAGATCTGAAGTAAGAACAAAAATTGAACAACCAACTGCAGAAATCAGAAAGAGAAAAAGAGGAGTTGAAGAAGCTGGAGCTGAGCAAAGGGAGGAAAAAGCAAGCAATTTGGTCTCAGAGCATGCTTATTTTGCTTGGAGGGACAAGTTGCAGCACAGGGACTTCATTGGTGAAAGAGGTTTCAGTAGGTTAATCTCTGCTTCGAGAAATAATTGAGAAGAGAGGATGGCACACTCTTACGTGACCTGAGCTCTTTGATTTATAGATATGGTGAAGAATTCTACTTGAGCATGAGTGAGGATGAAGGAAGGCGTGGCCCATGTCAAAAGTAAATGGATATCATTCAATAGGGGAGAAGATCGGCCAAACTTTCCAATCTAAATGAGAGAAAGAATGGATTTGAGTTCAGAAACTAGTAAAACCAAATTTCGAAGATTGTTAGATTTTACTGGCGACTTATAGGAAGGGAAATGGAATACCACGAGGAAAGAATCCCCCATGAATCCATTCTTGAGAAAGGCATTATTTGACGAGACGGATTTTGTTCATTTCATTCTTTCCCGATCCTTTACCTTCTAAACATTTAAATCTGATCGAGAGAAGGACGATACTTTTGTAGTACCATCTTAAAAGGGTAAAAATTTAGTGTTGGAAAATAAGCTTCGATTTTGAGTTTATTACGAGAACGGCCTAAGGGGCCCAATGCCAAATCAGCTCATCCTGTTCTTACATTTTAGTGATTGTGGAAGAAGGCGGGAAAAGAAGAGTCACCTCGACATTGACGGGGATAATCAGGGGCGAGAATAGAGCGAGACGAAAATAGGAAGCGAGATGAAGGAATAACACTTAAGTCGATCGAGCCATGGATTTGGGGCGGCTTCGAAGAATCGATAGAGGAAAGCGAAAAGAAGTTTTGAATTTATTTTTGGCCAGTATCCCAGGCTTAGGACAAATCCATCGGGGGCCGGGTTGAGAGGTGGGCATCATAGTAACAATACCGAGGGTGATGGAGATGTTAAAAGAGCTATGAGACGAAGAGATGCGAGGGACGAAACAGGCGAAAGTCCGTCTCAAGGATGAGTACATGGATGCAAGGCGGGAAAGAATATCATGGTGGAGGATGCCTTTGAAACGGAGGGACGGAATGGGAAGAATAGGTGAACATAGAAAATAATTGAGTGAAGAACTCAAGGCTAGGGAAGAGCTTTCATTTGGAGCCGGCTAAGAGAATAATTGGTAGTGAGATCATGGGGGATCATGGGACATCTCCACAGTTAGATATGTTATATAAGATCATGGGAAATAAGGATCTCAAGTAAACGAGGGACAAAGAAATGGAAACAAACACAAACTATGGGAGAGAAATTGTGGACGGGAAGCTTAGACATGATCGGCGATAATTTATTGAAATATACTGCGCCGAGGGTGAATTTGAGTGAACCATAAATTCCATGGGACAAAGAACAAGATAATCTTATTAAGCGAAATGGCTCTTTCCATGGGTGAGTGCAATATTGATAAAGAAGAAGAATTGCGAAGACTAAAAGACCACCAGTCGATTCTGAATTCTCTCCTTCATCTCACGGTTATAAGTTTGTGACATTCTGAATCGACTACATTACGATAAGAATGATAGAAGAAAAAATGAGTACCTTGTTTTCCTCCTCATTCCTCATACTTTAATATTGAATCTCTGTCTGATAAAACATAATTGAAAAATCCTTTCTAAAATTTGTATTCATTCTCATCTTATTTCTCTTATTTTATTTGTACTCCATTCCTTGATTTTAAATAGGAAATTAACGATTGATGACTTTTGAATTGTATGCTTCATGTTGAATAATGGAGAAACCAGTTTTCTGGGTGGTTGTTATCATTGTGGTGTTTATGATGATTTGAATGATGATGAGATTGAATTGTTGTTATTATTAAATTTCTCTAGAATTGAGATGGTTTGATTTAAATAAACTTTGACTTGTAAAATAGCATAGCAACATGTTCGGGAACCAAAATGAAATTTGATAGATGAGAATTGGGGTAGGAGGAGTATAATTGAAAAAAGAGAAGTTGTTAAGTATCAGCCAAGATGTGTTGAATTTCAGAATAAGGAAAGATTTCAACAAATTTATGGAACAAATAAGACACATAATTACTGTTTTGTAAAACAAATTGAAGTTGTGAATCTGATAAATAATTGCACATGGTCAAAAGTAACTCTGAAACAAATTGTGCTAAGATTAGGGACATCTTATAGGATCCATTACAATTTAATCTCCAAATGTCCTAGAACTTGTTAGATTATTAATCAAGGCAAAATCCTAGGCAATACTACTAACGAAAATGATAGAGCTCATCCTTGGAAGTTTCGACCTTTTCAAAACTACCTTATAATATCGTAAAGCATACAATTGGATTCCTTATTTGAGCACGATGAGTAGATTTCATCTGTCAACTTGACAAATGAAAAGCCTAGACCCTCACTTGAAATATGTCGGCTTGTTAAAGAACCCTTGTTGCGGATTGCATGACAAATACATCAATGATAGAAGACAGTTTGGGGGATATTATTTCAAGTTGTGAAAAAATGATAAGAAGGGTTGAAAAAGGATAATCAATTGAGATGAGGAAAGATGAAAATAATGAAGAGAAAAAGCTATGAAAAGAAAAGTATCAAGGTGGAATGAGTTTGATGCTTGGCCTTACTCCATGAGTATTAAGTTACTTGGGGTGTCTACCGACTACTGTACCACTAATGCAGCCCGGTATGGGAGTTGCTAACCCTAAAGTTCGTTAAGGGTGGTAGAAAGCTTAAAAAGGTGAAACATTGCACTATTCCATAAACCTTGATAGAAGATAAAAAGTGAAAAAGCTTCTAAGATGAGGAAGAGAATCTACAGTCTAAAGATGGTCAAGAAAAAAATACCCACGGATAGAGTATGCGAGAAAGATTTTGAGCCAATGGGGATGTTTGAGTTGACATGAGGAAAAAATTCAAGGATTGCATAAGGAAGGCAAGTATGTTAAGTTGTAAGTGAAATCTGGGAAGAGTCGGCTAAGTGTCGATTTTGATTACGAAGCCACGCATTATAAGCTTAAAGACCCTAGGTGATCTTGAAGGTGGTATATGATTACATTAGTAAAGATTAATATGACAAGCAAGCATATAAGACTTTAAAGAATGAAGGAGAAGTAACATGTTATCGTATTATCGAAGATTAACCTAATGCGCACAAGTGTAGGCAGAAATTGAATTTATGGAAAAGATTAAAATAAATAATTTCGGGTTAAAAATCGAAATTTATTCTGAATCTCGGATGACAAAGCGGATTGCACAGTTAGAATCGTCTCGAATCCCTAGCTAGCACGTAAATTTGTTAGAATTCAGGAGCGGTGGAGTTGACATGTTTTTCGGCTTATCGGTTAGGTCTTAGTAAATGATTTTGATCTTTGACGAAAATCACATATAACACGTACTCATGTGCCATAGATTTGGTATGAGTAGAGAAATGATGAAAATGGACGGCCGAAATAGTCATAGAGATGTCAGGGAAAAGAATGGGCATAATAGTCATTTGGAGTTTGATTTAAATGATAATAAGACAAAACACTAAATAGTGGTTTGTCTTCTTCAAAATAACAGAGAAAAGCGTGAAAGGGGGGATGAAGATCTGATGGGATTCGGATTTTAAGTTCTAGTGAGAGAGAGTCTTCCTTCTCTCTAGAAATACGAGACGTCCGGCCGGCTCGGTCTTCGGGACGAAGGAGGCTGCTGCGGAGGGGCTTCGCGTGGGTACGGATTTAGGGATTTCCTCAAACTCAGGAGGTGAGGTTTCTCCTACTTGGGTTTTATTCTTACGTTTAAGTACCATGTTAATGTTTGGTTTGGTTGAGACCTTGAGCGGTCGTTTGGTGGTTCCAAACCTTGGAATCGAAATGCTTGAATTTGAGACCTGACGATCCAGTATCGATTTTACGGACTATTTGGGTTAAATATTGTGATGGATTGTTCGATAAATCATGTACTAGGTTGTATGGCGGGAAATGGCGTGAAACTAGGTTCACAAGAATGAATAGATAATTTATGCTTTAGAAAGGAACACTAGCAGGGTTTTCTTGTTCCGGCATTGATAAATAATTTTGTGAAAATATGTGTTTGGTCGAGTGATTTAAAAATTTGAATTGCTCGTGTTTGATCATTAGCCCAGTGAGCTAATTTTGATGTATGAAATGAGAATTTTACATGACATGATTGTGTGAATTGAATGTTTGTAAATATATGCATGTTTATATATTTATGTGAATTGCCATTTGTATTGGAAGCGGCATACATGCCATTCCATATGCATTGGAACACCATAGGACTATAGGGTGAGTGCATGAGATGAGAAGTCAGAAAATGGTTGAAGGGTTGTCACAAAATGTAAATTATGGAGGGTAGTCCAAACTAAAAATATCGTCGTCGGAGGCGGCTTGATTGATATACATCGGAGGGTGTTAGTCCACGAATAATATCGTAAGTGAGGAGTGACCAGTTGATATATGCATCGAAAGGGTTGTCCGCAGATAAAACATAATGTTCTCATACGAGAAGCAGGCGAGTGTGAGTCGATGAGGTTCGGGATGCGAGTTGGTCGTAGACATTCGAGCAGGATCATGCGTTTGCTTGAATGTGTGTTTAATTTGGAAGGTACGCTGCGCTTAGGTGAAAAGTAGCCCTTGGGCGATTCCGCTCTGAGCGTGCTTCATACAATCGAGGGATATTATTTTACAGTGCGGGAAGCGTGCGAGGGCGGCTGCCGTCTAGGGATCGAGGATTAGAAGAAAGCCAGGGTTGTGGCTTTGGTTGATGACATACATGTATTGAAATGTCTAATTTTAATATATGTATTTCATAAAGTATTGTAACTCTTGTAACTATTTGGTGTGCTATAGTTGGATTCATAGTTAGTATGTATTATGAGTATGGTTGTGGGCCCCAGTGGCGAGTATTACTCATGTGATTGGATATATTGGATGAATTTGTTTGTTTTGGGACCGGTATACGCGGGTTCGTATTTGGGTGAGCTCCCCGTCTGAGAGACTCTGCCGTTTTGCCGTGAGAAATGTAGAGTCACCCGACATTCACTAGTGTTTCCGCGGGTTGACGGGTTGTCAACGGACCCCCGGGTTTAGGGCGTCACAGCTTGGTATCAGAGCTTAGGTATACAAATACTTAGGGAGTTCGGGTTTGGGTATCCATCACCACTTGGGTGGTTTGATGCAGAGTATAGGTATATGAAAACCTAGGGATTGAGGATTTTGGCTTAGGCCATAGTCTTTGAGGTGTAAGAACATCGCCGCTAGGTATGGTTCGATGTTGAGTTTAAGTATGTAAAAGTTACCTAGGAAATCCAGGCCAAACTGAGACCACAACATGCATGTGTTTGGTGTGTTTTGTGTGATTTGATAATTTTGTTGTGTGAAAAAAATATGCATAACATGAATGGTTATGTATTGTGTTATGTTTGTTTGTGTGCTTAGTGATTAGCACATAGGAAAACAAGTTATGTGTTAGAAATTTTTATAAGTTTTTACAGTGTGTAAAAACTGGAACAACAAGGATAAATAAAATAAATTTGAATCAATTTATTGGTTGTTGGATAATGAAATAAAAATTTTAATAAATTTGAGGTTGAACACTAGGGTTAGTGTTATATAGGGGCTTTGAGAAGTGGACCCTTTTCCCGGAATTAAAATGAAAAAAAATAAACAAAATAAATTTTAAGCTAATTTATTTGGTTTATTGAAGAAATGAAAAATATATATTTATATATATATATATATATATAAGGTGGAGAAAATTTTTTACGATTGTAAAAGCTGGAAAAGAAAGTAAAGAAAATAAATTTTATAAATTTATTTTGGTTATGAAGAATGAAAGAAAATAATTTTCTAATGTTTAAGTTGTCAAATTTAAGAAAATGGGTAAATAATTTTTATAAATTTATTTGAGTATTATGGAAAATGAAAAAAATATATGAGTGTATATTTTTATTTTCACGTAGTAGGAAAAAAAATTAAAAAAATTGATGAAGAAAATCAAAGAAAGTAAAATTTTAAATTTATTTGATGTTACGAAGAAAATATATATATATATATATATATATATTTGATGTTCTGAAAGAAAATTTATTTGGGGTATTTCCAGTAGCTAGAAATAGAAAAAAAAAAGTTATATATTTTTGTAATTTCAGTAAATGGAAAAAAAAAAATTTAATGCAAAACGAAAAAAATGCAAGCCCGAATAGACTCTTGCCCATTTTAATATGGGCAAAAATTGTATTGCAATACACTTGTTGTATTGTAATTTAATGGGCTGGAAGGTGGCTAGTTTAGGAAGTGCGTTGCAAGATGGTGATATATTGCAATAGGGTGGGCGGCTTGGGAGAAAAATTGTATTGCAATATAGTCTTTTGGTAAGGAGGTGTATTAGGAGAAGACAGATAAATTTGTTTGTGTTGCAATACAAAAATTGTATTGTGATAAGGGCTGCAGGGTATTGCATTGTATTGCAATATATGGAGGTTAAAAAAAAAAAAAATTGTATTGCAATAGGGAAGAAAATTGTATTGCAAGTGAAGAGCTTGAATGACTTGTGAGTGTATTGCAATACACCATTGTATTGTGACCTAGTCTTGTGACAAATTGTGTTACAATAAACAAATTGTATTGCAACTTAGGGAACATTACAATGACGATACGGTGAAACGGTAATTATGAGCACGATGCTTGTGCGAGTAACGTTGTAGGTCAGCGTGAGATAAATTTGAATTTTTTTTTTTTTGAAAAAATAAAATAAAATCAAATACAAAGAGACAAAATTTTCAAAAAATGAAATTTTCAAAAAATAAAATTTTTGGATGTTAAAAAAAAAATGATTTGACATGTGAAAATTAGTTGTCTTGCATTTGCCTATAAATGCAAGGACATGGTATATAAAAGGTTGCATGTTTTTTATCGCGTGATTTTATGTTTCAAATTGCATAGAAGGACATATACATGGTATGATGTATGAGAGAATTGTGATTCTTGCGATTGTTGCGTAGGAAATTATATGCGTGGTGTAATGCTGCATTATGGAAAAGAGCGAATGCTGGGTTAGGAACTATGACCTTAGGAATTTGGATAATGAAATGAACAAGAAAGCTTGAAATTTTATTGAAATAAAAAGGAATTGAGTGGATTTGGAATTTACTTACCACTTAGGAAATAGATGAGGTGAGTTCATGGTTGTCAAGTCTATTAGTAATTGGCATGTGCATTGCTAGTTAGACTGAAATGAAAATTAAATGATTCTTGTTGTCATTGGAAATATGTAAATGGTTAGTCGAGGACGAGGACGTAGAGGGCGTCCACAGGGTACTAGTCAGGCACCACCAGTATTTGATAAGGAAGCCTTTGTTGAGGCTGTAGGTATTACAGGTGGTATAGCAGGTAGACAGGAAGGTCCTAGTAACCTCCAGAGGTTAGGGCGCATCATCCTCCGACATTCACAGGGGGGGGAGATCCGATGGTGGCATACCATTGGTCTATGCAGATCGAGAAGGTGTTAAAGGCCATGGAGATTACCTCTGACACTACCAGGATTAGACTAGCTGCGTTCCAGCTAGAGAATGAGGCCCAAATATGGTGGAAATGGGCAAGGACCTCTTGAGATCTTAGAGGAGCCATTGTATGTGAGTTCTCCCCTAGGGATAAGGGCGAGAATAGGGATGATATGTAGAGGTTGGGTTAGAGATCTGGGGACTCTACTTTCGCGGTGAACGAGGATCATGGACATGTCGAGGAGATTCGATGTCATCAGGGATGGATTGATTAACGACAAGGATTATTCACCAGGTGTGAGCGTGGGAGGGTTCGCAGCTACACGCGAGACTATTCGTGTTGTGTTTAGGGGACAAGCATGATATTTTCCCCATGCGTATAAGAGTCCAGTGTCGAGGGCCGGTTAAGCGGGTTAGGTAGCGAGCCTTACCACACAGAAGGACGAGGAGAGACGGACTTAGATCTACCTCAGTGGCAGTGTGCAGTATGTGGATGTTTTTCGGATGAGGCTACTGGACTATCTCCCGCTAGGGATATAGACTTAGTTATTGAGTTACACAATTGTTTCACCCGTCTCTATGACTCACTTTATGGGATGGCAGGTTGAGATTGCGGGAACTCGAGTCCGGCTACGGAGCTACTAGACAAGGGGTTCCTTAAGATCGAGCACTTCACCTTAAGGGCGCTGGGTTACATTTGCGAAGAAGACAGGGCAACATTGTACGTCATTGACTACAAGCAGTTGAACGAGGTTCACGATCGAATGTGCCATTAGAGGATTGACGATTTGTTTGATAAAGTTGAGAGGAGGCGAGTCTACTCCAGATGAACCTTATGGTTACCATCGAGGCGGGGTTAGGGAATGAGACCTCCACTAAGGCGGCGTTTAGGACGCGTTATGGGAACTTTGAGGTTCTGGTGATGCCCTTTGGGTGACGAATGCGCCCGGCGCATTCATGGATCTCATCGTAGGGTATTCGACCTTATCTGAGCCGGTTTAATGCGTAGTCTTCGTGGATGACATCTTGATCTACTCCCAGTCAGAGTGGGAGCATGAATATCATTTCAGGATCGTATTACAGTTGTTGAGAGACCATCGGTACATGCGGTGAGATTAAGTAAGTGCGAGTTTTAGTATTGAAGTGAGATTTTAGAATTTGGCGTGGTGTCGACGCATCGAGGAGTGTCGGTCGACCTAGAAGGTTGAGGCGATGTGGGTTGGGAGCCGAATGTCAATCTTCGAGATACGTAATTTCTTAGGATTGGCTAGGTATTACAGGAGATTCGAGAATGGGCTGAACTTGTCCATTCGAGGTAGGATTGTAGGACTTTGCCTACATGACATGGACTCCATGGTTAGGACGGCCTTGACCATAGAGAGAGAGATTGAGGATGCTCGGAGCACTCGGGATACGGGTGTTGGTAGCAAGAGGAGGATCAGCCTTCTTCTAGTTAGGGAAGGGCGGAAGACTTATGCTTCCTACCTGGTTTCGGAATTTAGGGGCGGGATTGGGCATGTGAGGCAGGATTGCCCCGAGAGACGGGGATCCCGGGACTTTGGGACGGTGTAGTCGATTAATTTGTAGAACAAGAGTGTACGAGTTCATTCCTCCTCCACCCAGTGGTCGTAGGAACCGGTTCCCGGTTTCGGGATGCTATCTGAGCCTTCCAGCAACACGGATAGGCGGAGGGCCATGGTGTGGGTCGAAGTCAAGGATAGATCGAGTTCTTGCGACGGACGTGGTGCACCTTAGAATTAGTAGACCTATTGGTTGTTAGTGTCGGGCTTGACATGGATGAGTTGGCCGGCCATGGGTTGTTAGTAAGTGGGACCTTAAGCCAGGGTTATCATACGAGCACGGCCTTGGTTGGGCTTGAAGGTTAAGGCACAGAAACCCGAGATGAATGTTCTTCTAGGAGGTAGGGTGAGAGTTGATCGATAGGTCGGGATTATGGTGGAGTCTCAGGATTACGCTCATGGTGGACCAGGATTAGGTGTCCACGATGGGAGTCGTGTGCGTTCGTGTGTGCGGTGCATCGCGTCGGAGTCGGGTGCGGGTGCACTGGTGCGGTCGTCACCGCTCTTGGTGGTGTGGGTTGAGTTTGTCTTTAGGGCTCGATCCGATGAAGACTCATAGTTCGGTTAGTAAATGGTAATTAGAGTGTGTTGGTAAGCAAAAGGAATTCGTCAAATCCTAGAGGTGCAGGAAATCCTAGAGTTAGGGTGTAAGAGACCTGGGGAGATATCCCTAAATTTCTATTTGAATGTGAGAGGCTCGAAGTGTAAGCCGAAGAGTTAAGTTAATCGAGATGAAAACACCTGCGATGGGGCTATCACGTGAGCTTAGAGGTTGAGTGATAGAAGTCGGGGTGACTAGAGATTTGGATACCCCTTTGAAAATACAGCATTGGGTGTTGTTGGTGACAGGCTCCCGGTATATGGATGTCATACGTGTGAACTAGGTTGACGGACTATTGGTTGTCGCGGTGACCTTGGGAAGATCGAGCGTTTACACCTGAAAGTAAGGGTTGTGTAGGGTTACAGATTGTGTGGATTTCTCAGATGTTGAGGACCATTGCTTGAGCATCGTCTTGGATTTTAAGGGTAGAGGAGCACTTGCCCTTAGTGGGATTATAACGATTCATCGGAAGTATACGAGGATAGCGCCATATGAGGCGTGTGTGGAAGGCCGTGTAGATCAAGTTATGTTGAATAGGAGTGGGAGAGAGTTCCATCACTAGTTCGGATCCGATTAGAGACACCTCGAAGAAGGTGAAAGCGATCTGACGGCGTCTTCTCACGAGCTCAATGGAAGAAGAGCTATGCGGATGTCTGACGTGGGTGCATAGAGTTGAGGTTGGGGATCATGTCTTCTTGAAGGTGATGCTGAGGGTGGTCGGGTTCATTGAGGCGTAGAAGTTATCCAGGGTTTATTGGACCTTTAGGATACTCGAGAGGATAGGCATTGTAGTGTGGGTTGGGCGTTCTGCTGGCATGTCGGAGTGTCACGGGTATTTCACGTCTCATTACTCGGAAGTATACTCAGGATCCGGCTCCATGTGGCCAGATTGGGGATGAATTGAGATTGATCTTGATGGGACCTTTGAGGAGGGACCGGTATGTATTTTGGATAGCGAGTGATCCAGGTTTTTGCAACGCAAGGCCAGGTAGGAGCTAGTGAGTGCTATGGCGTATGGAGTGGAGGAGTCAACGTGGGAGCAGATGACCTGATGCGGGCCACCAGTCCCTTCTTGTTAGGGATGATGAGATCACGTAGTTTAATGTTTAAGATTTAAATATTTGTTTACATGCATGATAGAGTGCACGTTGCATATGCACATGTGAGTGATTTTGATTATCAAATTTCGGGACGAAACTCCTTTGGGAGGGGAGAATGTGAAGCAGAAATTCCAGTTTATGGAAAAATGGCAAATAGTAATTTCGATTTGAAATTGTAATTTCGGATTAAAAATCGAGAATTTATTCTCCTCTGATCTCCCGGATGGCGAAGCGGATTACCCAGATTCAGGTCGTCTCATGAAATCTAGCTAGCAAGTAAAATTTCGGTTAAATTAGGAGCGGTCGGAGTTGACACGTTTTGACATCACGGTTCGGGTGAGTAAAATGATTTTTTGATCTGACCGAAGTCGCGTATAACATCCTTTCATGTATGCGTAAGTGATGTAGTGAAATGATAATGGACGGCGAAATAGTGTGAATCAGCGGGAAAGAATGGGCCTTAATGGTCAATTTTGGGTTTGATTTAAATGATAATAGATAAAACACTAAATAGTGTTTGTCTTCTTGAAATAATTTCTTTACAAGAAGCGTGAAAGGGGGGATGAAGATGTAGTAGGTTCCAGATTTTAAGTTCTAGTGAGAGTGCCTTCTCTCACAGAAATGCAGACGTCAGGCGAGTCGGCGATCTTCGGGACGAAGAGCGCTTTCTATGCAGCGGAGAGGGCTTCGGCGTGGGTACCCGAGTTTAGGGAGTTTCCTCAAACTCAGGAAGTGGGGTTTCCCTACTTGGGTTTTATTCTTCGTTTAAGTACCATGTTAATATTTCGGTTGGTTGAGGCCTTGAACGGTGTTTGATCGGTTCGAGCCTTGGAATCGAAATGCTTGGATTTAGGACCTGAGCGGTCAGTATCGATTCTGGACTGCTGGGTTAAATGTGTGATGGATTGTTCAATAAATCATGTACTGGGTTGTATGAGGCGAAATGGCGTGACTTGATTACAGTGGCTTAAGATAATTTGATAACTTTGAAAGGAACCTTGTAGGGGTTTCTTTGTTCGAGCCCAGTGATCACAAAATAATTTTGAAAATATGTGTTTAGTCGAGTGATTTAAGTTGAATTGCTCGTGTTTGATCATTAGTAAAGTGAATAATTTTGATGTATGAAATGAGAATTTTACATGACATGATTGTGTGAATTAGATGTTTGTAAATATATACATGTTTATATATTTTACATGTGAATTAGGCGTATTGGAGCGCCTGTATTCATATGCATTAGACACCTGGAGACTATAGGAGTGAGTGCATGAATGAGTCTAGAAAATGGTTCGAAGGGTTGTCTAAAAATATGCAAATTATCGGAGGGTAGTCGAACTAAATATGTCGTCGGAGGCAGCCCAGGTGATATACATCGGAGGGTGAATCCCTGAAATAATATCAATCGTCGGAGGCGACAGTTGACTCTTCTACATCGGAGGAATGTCCACAAATAAAACATAATATTCTCATCTGGGCTTGGCGAGGTGTAAGGGGAGATCGGTGAGGACTCGGGATGCGAGTTGGTCATGGGCGTTCGGGTAGGATCATGCATTTGCTTGAATGTGTGAACAATTTGGGCAGTACCAGCACTTAGGTGAAGAGTAGCCCATGGGGCAGGATTCCTCACGAGCGATGAAAGCTCACCACAAATAGAGGGATATTATTTTACAGGTACAGGGAGCGTTCGAGGGGACGGCTCGTCCTAGGGATCGAGGATTAGAAGAAAGCCGGGTTGTGGCTTTGGTTGATGACATATACATGTATTGAAATGTCTAATTTTAATATATGTATTTCATAAGAGTGAAAATATTGTAACTCTTGTAACTATTTGGTATATAGTTGGATTCGTAGTTAGTATGTATTATGAGTATCGTTTGTGAGCCCCAGTGGCGAGTATTATACATGTGATTGGATATGTTGGATAGATTGAGCTGTTTGGGACAGACATCTGAGTTTTAGGTATTTAGGTGAGCTCCCCGTACAAAGGTGACTCTGCTCGATTTTCGTGAGAAATGTCGGGTCACCCGACATTCACGAGTGTTTCCGCGGGTTGACGGGTTGTCAACGGACCCCCGGGTTTGGGGCGTCACACTAAGGAAAAAGAGAGAAAACCATCACACACTCACAAATCAGGGTTGAATAATTGTATTGTTTACACCATGAAAATTATTTGGTTGTTTGGTGAACTTAATTGATAAGTCCTAGTTCTAGATTGGAAACATATTTAAAAATAATTTTACAACTAACTTATTTTCTGTAGTGGATTCAAGAGAAAAAGAAAGATGTCTAAGAAATGAAACAAAAATATATTAAAATTAAAAGCTAGAATTGTTTGAGGAATGAGCAAATTTCTTTTACTTTGCTTGGGAATGAAGCAAAACCTTAAGTTGGGGGTGGTGAGTCTCAAACTCATCTGTACTAATCCATTTTCTAGCATATTTTTAGAAGTTTATGATTGATTTGAATGCTGAATTATGGAATGTTACCAACTTTTGTGTTTGCGTGTTTAATGCAAAGAGACAATTCAGTGAAAAGCATAAGTGGCTAGGCGAATTGTCACGACATAACCTCCATATAACCAACATAAAAATTATCTTCATGGCGAAAATGTATGTCGCTTGACAAAGTATTTGAACTTCAGGTTAGACATTTCACAACTTTGTCTGACACAAATGGAGAGATTGAATGATAAATGTTGCAACAAAGAAATGAATGTTACTTATTATAATGACATCGACAAAACTTTGAATAATGCAGTGCTGTGTCGCTGACAATGATTGAAGTTGTTGAAGAAATGTCCATGATATTATTTGCTGTGATAATAATTCAATGATAGAGTAGAGTTTTGTTTCAACAATCAAATTTATCATAGGCATGAAAACATGATGAAAGAATTTAATGACAAAGTAAATTAATAATACAGCGATAGAAAATGGAAAAACAATGAACAGTGAAACAGTTTGCCTTGACAAAGATTTCAAAGTGCAACAAACGGTTAATTTAGCGATAAAAGCGAAAGGAAGGAAATATGTCGCGAAACATTTTCCAAGATTACTGTCATGACAGAGTTCGGATTCGATAGTATAAGACAACAAGATTATGTCGCGACATAGAAAATATCTGTCGCGACTAATAACAACATCTGTTATGAGGGAACTTCTGTGAGCGATAGAAAATATTAATGTGATGGAGGTTGAGAAGAACCACGAAACCAGATATCTGACTTGTAGTATATCATAAACAGAGTTGGATGAGCAGATGTGAGACAGAAGAAAATTTTCTATAGACATAGGTTGAGAAGACATAGCAAGCTGTTAGCAGTTGACAAAAATAAATGTTTTATGTTGACATTCAGATCTGTGTGATATAAATAAAGTGAAAGGTAGAACCTTTGTCGTTGAAATTTCATCATGCGACAATTTTTCAGAGCGACCCGGGAATGACAAGTTGGTTTGCAATAGAGTTTTATGTGTGTCTGAGACATATGTCACATGTGATGAGCTTGATTTGATGGGGAGCTTGTGTGGCACCTAATTATGTCTAATAGAATCTAAAAGCGACCACGAAACCATGTCACGATAGAAAATTGCAAGCCACGAAAAAAGCTGGGGAACAAAGATAACAACTATGTCGCGACAAAGCAACCTACGTAATCAAAATTTTGGAATCCTAATTTCAACCTTGATAAATATTGTTTAAAATCTATAAACTAAAACATTTGGGCACTATGCATAGCTTGTGAACCGAACTAAGGTAGCGGGAATCTCCTTGTGTATGTTATTTTACTTTATTTTTATTTTTATTTTTTATATATTCATATATCAATTTAGTCTTAAGCAGTTGTTTTTGGTTGAACGGTGATAAGTGTGACGTGTGACTGGGTTTATTAGCAAATCTTAGTTTTCATTACTACCTGATTTGAATGAAATTTGGCAAATTTAAAGTTCATTATTTAGGTTAAACACTGCAATCTCGATTGAGGTTCTACTGATCAATTAGTCAACGTTGATTGTGTCAGGTTTTGAAAGATTGGCTCCCTGCGGGAATGAATCGATCAGTAATTATTATTTTACGCATAGCAGAAAGAACTTCATAGTTCGAAATCTTGAATTTATTTGATTTGAGTTGTTCTTGAAATTACTTGTTAAGGAGTGTGTGTGCGTGTACCAAAGGAATGTATCTTGCTCCCGATTTCCGGGGGCCCCACTAGTGAAACACTAGATGATCTGAGAGTATTTAACAGTTACTTGGGGGTATGTGATGAGCTTAAAAGTCATCTATTTTTAGTCCATTTTAAACTTAATTTTCTATATCAAAAGAATAATTTAACTGCGAGAAATATGAAAACTATATATTTCGGTATTAGCGGTGGAAATGGAGAAGGAAATCGGTGAAAATCGATAATTGGAGGAAAGTCGTTCGGATAGGCGAGCAGAAACGAACAATTAGGTGATTCATTGATCACGTTTTGGGGTTTACCTGATCAAATTACGAGGTCGCCACGAGAAATTGAAGGAATTTGATGCGGTGCGACGGTGAAAATTACCGGATAAGCGGTGAAGGGTAACCCGGGAGGTAAGAAGGCGACCGTATTTCTGACGTGCGAGGTCGCGACAAGTTTGATGTCGTGACTAGGATGAAGATTAGCGACAAACGAAACACTGCTTTAAGCTATGAGAGGTTTGGGTAGTGGAAGGCTGCCAGGAACTCAAGGCGATGTTATCATGACGTGGGATGATCGCGACCTGAAGACACACCTTTCGATTGAAGGTTGAAACCCTTAAGGTGAGGTCGCGACAAAGATATCGATGTTGTGACGCCGGGACGACCAGATCGATGCGAGCCATGAGAGATGTCGTGACGAGATGTGATGTCGGCGACAAACGCGAAGCAACCGGTTGAAGCATACGGTTCTTTAGACGGTCATGCGGCGACGATTGATGTCATGACTTGTCAGAAACACAAGTTAAGCGCAAATGACTTAAGTTGATGTCGCGGTGGGATCGAATTAGCGCTGCCGAGAACTACTCGGTGATTTGAAACCATAAAGAAGACCTTGGCGACAAAATATTCTTTGTCGCGCGACAACATGGCGATCGGTTGAAGAGCTGCGGATGACGTGAGGTCATGACCGAGATATCGACGTCAGCGGCGTCGGGGGAACAATTGAGAGCACGCGGGGCGAGTGAGAAGATGTGTGACCAGTGATGTGGCGACGTCGAGATGACAAATCAACTGCGCCGTCGGTTGATCGTGCGACGGTGATGTCGCGATCTGATGTTATCACGCTGAGGCTGATGACGATGATGAACGGTGACCGTTTTTGAAGCCTGTTGGGACCTTCGACTGGGATCAGGAACGAATGAACTCATATCATCGCGTTATCAGCTCATTAAAAAGCGACAGACCACAGACGAGGTGGATCATTAGAAACTCATTTGTGTCTGTTTTTATTATTTCCAGTCGTTTAGGCGATTATGTTCCGTGTTATTACCGTTTCAGTATTCACGAATCTGGATGTTATCGTTTGAGGCGAAGTGAATGCGAATTCAATTTCTTTTAAAATTACTACGGAATGTTTGAAGTTGAGCAAATTTACGAGATCGATTATTTCGATTTCAAATTGCGGGTTATTCTTATGATCGGAGGAATCTTTGGCATAGTGTAATTCGAGTAATTGAGGAATCGACTTCCATTAGAGTGAGCGTTATAGTCGAATTTATCTTTCATGGTCATTTCGTGACTTGTTAATTTCGGGTTAATGAATTTACTTCTGGTTTTGGGTTTGTGTCTTGGGATCAATATCGGTTCTTATACATGGTCTAAGATTCGTCATTGCTGCGTTCAAGGTCCTACGAGTGACAGGAAGACATTCCCGAGTAATGTACATTTCTTTGAAGGTATGCAACTGTATTAGGGATCTTACGAGCTTTGTAAGTTCACTTAGATAAATCCTCTATACTTGAAATCAGAGCGAGTTTGAATAGGTTATCTATTTAAACAAAGCAAAGAGTTCACTCGGTCGGATAGTGGGCCAATCCCGGGTGTTAATTTGTGATCTAATCAAGGAAAGGTTGATCTATTCTAATTTAGAGGAGGAGCAATCTGGAAGTTGTATATCCTTGCTTATTGGATAACTTGGGAGCTAAGTTGAGTCCGCCAAAATGGTGTAAATTGCGAAAATACCGGATTAGAGGAATCTCCCTTTTTAAAAGTAGTTATCTAATTCCACATTGAGAGAATCGGGTCATAAGATAAATAATGAAATGTGAAGTGTGGAGAGATCCGACTGCACTACAACTTGGACAGATTTTGAAACTTGAGATGTCGAAATTTTATCGAGAATTAACTACGAATCGATAGTTCACTATAGCGTTTCTATTGATGTGTCTTGAGGATAACTATTAGTATTCATTTTCTTTTATTAGAAATTAACTATTCTTTATTCTTTGTTTCAGTGTATTTGGATGGATTGAGTTATTTTCCTTTTGTTCGTTTAATTTTCCGACCTTGTAATGCTGGATCCCTCTCTTATCATTTGTGGTCCCGAAATAGTATGGAAATTGAGTAGTCGGGGTGGTTGATTTAAAATTCTTGAGATCTACGTGGGTTGTCTCTGGACTCAATCCATTTTATTACTTGTCGACGTGCACTTGAGAATATCGGACCAAAACCAAACTTTGAAAATGATTTACTCTAGAGATTGGTGGTTTATATATTATAATGTTAACAAGTTTTTATAGAGCGCTGGATTAAGTGGTTAGACAATAGTCCTTTGGTAATAGTGACATAAATTTATCGGCTATTGTTTTGGTTAGGTTTACAAGTTTTATGGCGCGGATTCTTGAGTGATTAGACAATAGTCCTTTGGTAATAGTGACATAATTTGTATTTATTTTGGATTAGTTAACAAGTTTTATGCAGCGCGGATTAGGGATCAGAAAGAATTTTGTAATCGATATTAGGATGAAAGAAGAAATACTAATTTGGACATTTTAAAAGAAAGAACAAAAATAGCGTTTATTGTTGACTGTAATACTTGACCATAACAACCATATTGAATATATTTTATGATTTGACTAATCCTATTAATGAATTATGTTTTGCTGAAAAACTTTGATGCATAGGAAACAGAACACTGATCTGATTCCAGCTGACACGGAAATAGAAAGGACGCTCAGAAGCTTGAGAGAAAGACTAAGAAGGCGGCTTCGACCATGGCGGATGGCGGGATCGAGGTTGGAAATACATATAGAAGAAGCTAGAGGCCTCAGTCCCAGCGTCTGATGGAGAGTTTACGGAGACGATCCTCTGGGGAAAGTACTCGCGACGGACGGCCCTGCGGTGAATCTTAATAATTTTGAATTAAAGCCGGCACGGATGCAATGGTCAGTAGCATCGATTTGCTGATCATCATTGAAGATCAACGAGCACACGGAAGATTTCCTCGGGATGGCGTCTTGTTAAGGCGAGATGGGGTGGGAGACCCGAAGTCATAAAAGCGCACCTATTCCATTCTCTCTAAGAGATACAGCTATGGTATGAATCTTTACCATATGAGTTTACATTGATACTTGGGAGAGTTAGTTGAAGGGCACACTTAGGTAGATTCTTTCCCCCAGCCCTAACCACAGAAAGAAGGAGGGAGATCATGGTGTTCAATGGGGAAGATGGCTTTGTATAGTAGCTTGGGAAAGATTCAAGCGGTTCTTGAGAAGATGTCGATGCATGGGATAGATGCGAAGACCGGATGGACATTGTATATCATGCCATGAATGATATATCAAAAGGGATCATTGATGCTTCATGTTTGTGGAGCGCATTGACGAAAAAGTGTTGAGCAGTAGGCGATTGAAGATGGCTAAATGTAACACGAAAACTCATGAGCTTTCCAAGAGGAAGCAGAGGAAAGGGGATCATGGAGGCGAAGCAGATGACAGCCATGGAGGCGAGTTGGATGCCATTATGCACGGGTTAGACAAGCGAGAAGAAAAGACACATTTCGTGAAATAGGAAGCGATTGAAGGGAGATTAATGGAAAGTCTTTGAAAGAGTAGCGAAGGACTTTATGATCTTGAAGAGGTTAATTATTTGGGTGAGCGAGCTTACCATTTCAAACCCAATCCTAACCTTCCAGCACATTATCACGGCACTTTCGGGAACCATGAGAACTTCGTATGGTGGAGGGGGCTTCTCGAGGCCCGAGGCGGGGGGCAGAACCCTCATCAAGGGTATCAGCGACCTGAGTTCAATGGCGGTAATGACAAGGAATGACACGAGAAAACGAATATCATGAACAGGAAAGAGCCCCGTCTTGCAGGAGCAGTCTTGGGACATGGGGATAATAAAAGGCGGTGAACCTCCGTGAACAAAAGTTTGGAGAATTGGAAGCGATTTGCTACCAATTCTCAAATTTTCGAACACTAATTAAATCACGAAGAACACGGAGACACAAAGTAGGGCGTGTACAATACGCAAAGCGAAAAGGAAAGATGCCTTCCCAGTGACACGAGGAAGAACCCGAGCTTGCATGTTTGTGCGGCGAGAGTGGGAAGGAGTTAGAAGAGGGAAAGAAAGGTGGCCGGCAACAAAGTAGCAAGACCGAGGAAAGGGAAGGAGACCTTTGGAGAATGCCAGAAGGAGTAGAAGAGCATCAAGGAACAAGCCTACAGTCCCATTTCCACAAGGCTGCTTGAGAAATCAAAAATGGAGGGCTTGGTTGCAAGGTTCTTGAAAACTTTCGGAAAATTTGGAGATCGGTATGCCTTTGCGAAGTGGTATTTCGGATGCCACTATGCAAAATTCTGAAGGACATCTTGACGAAAAAATAGTAGAAGGAATAGTGAATCTCCTTTGCCACTTGCGGTCTGTGTCGAGAAAAGAACTACCGGTAAGATGAAGGACCCGGGAAGTTTCACAATTCCTTGTATTGTTGGAGAATGGAATTCCATGAAGCTCTCGTGACTCGGGAGCTAGTATCATCTGATGCCTCTTCTGTTGCCAAGAATTAAGTTTGGGAGCTTATTCCCTAGCTTTGTTACTCTTGAATCGCGGTGATTGATGGTGAAAGAAACTGAAGGGTCATTGAATGTGTTGGTCCTTTGTTGGGAAGTTTGTATTCCCGGAAGACTTCATAATTACGGACATGGAGAGATTCACAGTACCCCTTTACTATTAGGAGAAGACCATTCCTAGCTCTTGGAGCGACCTTGATTGACATGCAAAAGGAGTTCTCATCTTAAGGGTTGGAGGAGAGAAGAAGGCTGCTGTGTTTACTTGATTAAAAGTATGCGAAATATAGACGGGGAAAGGAAGGCTCTGATGTAGGCGATTTTGTCTCTATTTCCCGACTGATGTGTAATGGTGCCAACACTCCAGTTTTATCAATGAAAAGAGATGAATTCGGTATCTTTGAAGATGTCTGTGCGAATTTCCTTCTGCTTGAGTTCTCATGCTATAGAAGCTGTGTTGGAGAAGCTGAAAAGCAAACGAGAAGGCTTGATGGGAAGATAGTGAAAAGGAAATTCATCAAGAGACCGGTACGAAAGGTCTAGTTTTGAAAATTTGCCATATATTTAAAGTATGCCTACTTAGAATTGCAAGAAAACCGGTGATCATTTGACCCGGATTAAGTGAGAATGAGGATCAGATTCTTTGGAAATATTAAGGAAGCATAAAGAATGGCTAAGCTTGGTCCATTATTTGAAGAGGTATTAGTCCCAGATAATTTGCATCATAAGATTACTGTGAAGAGACTTCAAATATACGTAGAACACGGTGATCGGTGATGAAGGAAGTAGTCGAAGGAGGTGCTCAAATTGTTAAATCATTTGGTTTTATCTATGCTATCTCGAGACCGGTCCTTAGGTGGCCAGTTCATGTGGTTCCAAAGAAAGGGGTTTCTGTGTTCAGTAGAAAAAAATGAATTGATTTCGACAAGAGCATTGACGAGGATGGAGGTATGTATTGATTACGGGAAGTTGATACGGCTGACCGAGAAAAGATCATTTTCTTTGCCTTTCAGTGATCGGATGTTGGATGGGTTAAGCGGGGACACCCTCACTTTGTTTTACGGATGGGTACTCGAGGATATAATCGGTGCTATTGCACCGGATCGAAGACCACGTTCACATGCCCTTATGGGTACCTTGCATTGAAGGATGCCGTTTACGGTTATGTAATGCTCGGCTACATTCAGAGGTGCATGATGTCTATATTCTCGAATTTGGTTGAAGAAGTGATGGAAATTTTCATGGATGATTTTCTTGTGTATGGATCCGGCTTTGGTGTGTTTAAACAATCTGGAAACGATTGCTTTAAAGATGCAGAGACAAAACGGCTAGCCTTGAATTGGAAAAATGTCATTTTATGGTAACGAGAAGAAAGGTATTGTTCTTGGGCATAAAATTTATCTTGTGGGGCCAAGTTGACCAGTCAAGCATCCATCATCGAACTCTTGCACCACCTACCACGGTAAAAGGGTAAGTTTCTTGGGGCATGATGGATTTTGAGGTCATCAAGACTTTTCAAAAATAGCCGGACCACTATGCGGTCTTGGGAAAGGATACGAGGTTGATTTAGGTGACTCTGGGATGCTTTCGATGAAATCGAGTCAGTTGATGCAGGCTTTATGTGTTTGCCATAAGTGGGAGAATCGAGGGATTTGAAATAATGTGTGATCTTGAGTGATTTTCTTTATGGGAGCTGTGTTGGGGCAAGAAAAGAGAAGTATTCGAGACGTATGCTATGCTAGTAAGACCTTGATGAAGCCTGAGAACTACTCGACAAGCGAAGGAGATGCTAGCCATAGTATTTGCTTGTGGTGGATGATACATTTTAGGATCCCATGTGGTAATTCCTGCTGATCATGCGACAATCAAATTGCACGATGTCGAAAAGAGGAAGCTAAGCGAGATTGATAAGGTGGGTCTTTGGCATTGCAGAGTTTGATTTGGAAATAAGGGCGGGATGTGACAATGTGATGGCCATTGCTTGTCGAAGTAGAAAGAAGCGGTGATGAAGAAGAAAATGTGCAGTTAACGAGAAGCTGGATGACATTATTCAAGGTTTCCTTCCAACCATGGTATGCTGATATTGTGGTGCTCGGCTTGTGGGTAATGCCTTGAACTCGGCTACCAACGGAAGAGCTTCAGGCGACGACGGTGTATATTTGGGATGACCATTTGTGTCGAGGTCTTTACGACATGATGGCAGAAGATGTGTGCGGAAGGTGAAAACAATGACATTTTAAATAGATATCATGCATCATATGGGGACATTTTTGGAGAAAGAACGACTCCTGAAGATACTCAGTCGAGGGGTTTTATTGGCCTTTATCTTCGAGAGAGATTGTGCGAGTGGGTGAGAAATTGTGTGATCGATGCCAAAGGATTGGAAATATCGGCGACGGAATAGAAATGCCCTTAAAAGGTATTATGGTGATACAAATTTTTGATGTTTGGGGAATAGATTTTTATGGGACCTTTCCCACCATCATTTGAAACTTATACATGCGCTACTTGATGGGTCGTCTCCAAATGGGTAGACGATGAACATCCAGGAATGATCTTCATCTGATTTGTGAGTTTCTTGAAAAGAATATTTTGAGCAGGTTTGGAACCCAGGAGCCATCATTAGTGATGGGAACCCATTTTGCAAACAAAATGTTGCAAAACTCATGGCAGGTATGGGATCAATAATGAGTTTAGCCTATCATCCCCAAACCGATGAATGACGAGAAATTTCCAAACGGGGGAGATGAAAGAATACTTGAAAAGGCGTGAGCTCAGCGGAAGGATTGGTCTTAAACTTGATGATGCACTTTGGGACCTACGAATTGCATACAAAAACCCCGTTGGAATGTCCCATACGAGGATTGTTTTTGGCGAACCATATCATCTACCTCTTGAATTATATCTGAAGCGATGTGGGCCATCGAAGTTAAACTTCGATTTTAAGGGAACACTGAGGAAAGAAAGATTGCTCAACTGTAGTGGAAGAGCGAAATGAAGCCTATGATAATCTTTAGAATATCTGAGCGAAATGAAAATGGCATGATCGAGGAAAATCCTGAGGAAAGAGTTCGGAGGCAGGGAACGGAGTCTTGCTTTTAATTCTAGGCGAAGTTGTTTCGGGGAAATTAAATCAATTTGAGTGGAGCCGTACAGTGGTGTCAGTACTACATTTGGGCGGTGGCTGCGGGCGATAATGGGAAGGAGGTCGAGGTCGATGGACGAGGTTAAAGCATTATCTCAACGGGGAAGAGGAAAGTGAAGAACTCAAACTAGTTCTTGAGGGAAAGAAGAAGAACCACATGACAAGTCCGGTAGGACTGGCGAGCGGTAATGGGGCTTGACCAGGGATTTAAATTAAATTTAAATTTTGAAATATTTCTTTTCTTTTAGTTGCTGAGAAATTAGGTCAAATTTGTTTTCTAGAAGGATAGATTTAATTTTTAGAAATAGATTGTAATTTAATTAGAATTTTCTTGAATATTGCAGTGATCTTTTGAACGGGTTAGGCATGAATAACAAGAAACGACTCACGGGAGTAATTCAGCTGACTGCGAGAGAGTCGCGACATGAGAAAAAGGGAGTAACTTTCTCTAACTTGATTAATAGATATATTTGAATTAATTGTTAAATCTTTGCTTAAAATATGCACGAAGAGATGTCTACGGGTTAGGAACAATAAGAGAATTCAAAGTTTTGGAAATCATTGAATTAGAGCTTGGTCACGGCAATGAGTTATGTCGCGACAAAGCTGTTGTCCTACAAAACATTGATGTCGTGACCAGTTTGGAAAGAACAATTAGTGAGTATTGAGGAAGGTAATACAATAGAAGGAACAAAACATATTTTTGAGTTTGTGGTATGAACAATAAGTCAAGGAACCTGTTGAATATCAATTAATTTAAATACTCATCAACAAAAATGAGTCAAGGTACTCCTTATGGTTAGTCCTGTTATTCGAGCCAAATTCTAGAATTTGTTAGATTATTAGTTGAGCGAAATCTAGGTGATACAGTGACGAGAAATAATCTGGAGCCATTCTTGGATAGTTTGAGCCATTCAGCATCCTTATTAATATGTTGATGCATATACCTTAGTTCCATTAATTGTTCGACTAAACGGTGATTTTCAAAATAAGCCCGATAGAGCTGACCCATCCGGAAATTGACCGCCGATGAGGCGATGATTACGAGAATTGAGGAAGAAGAAAATGAAGTTTGGGGGTATATATTTTGAGGAACTAAAGGGAATGAAAAGAAAAACGAGGAATGAAAATGCAGAAAAGGAAACTACAGGGATAAGTTTATCTTGTGGCCTAACTCTCTTGAACGATTAAGTTTTTAGGGTGTTTTGACACCCGATTACCCCAATCTCGCATCTGGTATGGGAGTTGCAACGAAAGTTAAGCTAAGAGTGTTAGAAAGCCTAAAAGTTAAAACATTGCACTATCCTTAGTAGTAGCAAACTAAGGAAATTCCACAGTGAGAGTACGAAGTGTGAAGCAGGGGCGTACGAGATACGAATTGAAGAAATGAAAAGAGATATCCCAGGCTTGAAGTTTAGGGAGTTTATTAGAGAAACTCTGATAAAGAAGGAGCGAAGGAAAAAAAAGGTTCGGGGTAATCTTAACCTAAAAATTCCTTCCATCCTACCCATACCCATGCACAACAATATAAGCCCAGACGATTGATCTTGAAGGAATTTGTAATCATCTACATTAGTGGAATCGATATGAAAAACAAGCCTAGATTTGGAAGAAAGGAAACAATCAAAATTGTGAAGAACTTTAGGGAGTTAAATGACTGACAATAAAATGAAAGGAAAACAATTCATTATTCAACGGGATCAATGAGTATATTAATTTGTAAAACAATTTCAACATGTTAGTTTGCATAGCATAAGAGTAGAGACCAACTTCAGGCGAGGACTTGAAGCTAGATGTCTTGAAAATTTTGCATACCTTGCATTGCAATTAAATTGAATGACAACTACTTGGAGACAAATCACTTGAAATGTCTAAAAATTATTTTGTTTGAGAGACTAACCAATTCTTTTCTTTTGCACTCGAGGACAAGCAAAACTTTAAGTTTGGGGAGTTTGATGAGCAAGTCATGTATTTTTAGTCCATTTTACTTAATTTTCATATCCAAAATAGACAATTACTTTAGAAATATGAAGAAACTCCTTATACATTATTAGCAGGTAAAATGGAAGAAAGAAGAAAATGCAGTAGGAAAATACAGCAATAAGTGGAGGAAAAGTGCAGTCGAATGAGGATGACGAACAATTGGGCGATTCATTGATGCGGTTTTGGGGTTTACGCGGTCCAGTGCGAAGTCGCGACGCAGAGAATTGAAGGAATTTGATCGCGGTCATGTGATAAGTATCGAGATAAAGCGGTGAAGGGTAACCGGGGCTAAGAGAGCGGCGTCGCGCTGACGATCGAAGTCGGCGACAAGAGTTGATGTAAGTGTTGCAGGATAAGTCGCGACCAGCGAAACACCTTTAAGCGCTATGAGGGTTTGGGTGATGGAAGCTGGGAACTCGGCGATGTCGCGGCGTGATGAGATCGAGATTGCGACCTGAGACACGCTGATTGAAGGTTGAAGCTCCTTAGGTGAGTCGCGACGAAGATATCGATGTCGTGACGCCGAGTGACGGATCAATGATGCGAAGCCATAAAAGAGATGTCGCGACAAGATATTGATGTCGCGACAACATAGCACGGCAGTTGAAGCATACGGTTCTTTAAGATGATGTCGACAAAAGATTGATGTCGCGACATCCAGAAGACACAAAGTTAAGCGCAAATGACTTAGAAGTTGATATTGTGACGTGGGATGAGTCGCGACATCGGGAACTACTCGATGAAGGTTGCGAGCCATAAAGAGATGTCGCGACAAGATATTCTTTGTCGCGGCTTGACGGCGATCAGATTGAAAACTGCAAAGGTAACGAAGGCGAAGTCGCGACAAGATATCAAACGTCGCGACATCGGGAGAGAACAATTGAAACACGCGAAGGCGTGAGAAGATGTGAGCCGAAGATATTGATGTCGCGACATCGAGAATGACCCAATCGGCTTATAGAGTAAGTTGATGTCGCTGGCCCGTGGAATTGATGTCGCGACATCGATGATGTCCTGTGAGAATGAAGTGGCGACTTGAACGGTGAATTGGGCCAAACCATTTGAAACCAGCGGTATTGGGATTAGGGCGATTGAGGAACCATCAAATCTGCGGTATCGACTCATTAAAGCGACTTGGCGACCCGCAGGACGAGTGCGGATGGTAAACTCATTTTTATTTTTTATTATTTTTTTTTTTATTATTTAGTCATTTCAGAAGCTGATTATGTTCTCGTATTTTTATTTTAGTTGTATTTTACGAATGCGGATGTTATCGTTTGAAAGTGAAAAGTGAATACGGGAGTGTTTCTTTTAAAATTACTACGGAATGTTTGAAGTTGAATGATTTGGAATTCAATTATTTTGGTTTCAAGTGCGATTATTCTTATGATCAAAGGAATCTTTGTATCGTGTAATTCGGTGGTGAGGAATCCGGCTTCCATTAAGTGAGCGTTATAGTCGAATTTATCTTTCACATGATCGTTTCGGCGGCTTGTTAATTTCGGTTAATGAATTTACTTACGGTTTTGGGTTTATTGTCTTGGGATACAGATATCGGTTTCTTATACCCAGTTAAGATTTGCGTCATTGCTGCGATTTGAGGGAGAGGTCCTACGGTGACACGGGAAGACATTCACGAGTAATGTACATTTCTTTGAAAGGTATACTAACATGCTATTAGGGATCTTTTGAGCTTTTGTAAGTTCACTTAGATAAATCCTCTTCTCACTTGAAATCAGAGCAGGTTGAATGAGTTATCTATTTAAACAAGCAAGGTTCCTGCTCGAGTGGGACCAGTGAAGGCGATCAGAGTGTTAGGCGTGATCTACAATCAAGGAAGGGTTGATACATTCTAATTTTGAGGAGGAAGCGATGCGGAAGTTGTATATCTTGCTTGGCCAGATAACAGAGACTAAGGTTCTGATCCATAAAATGGGTATGAAGTATTGCAAAGAAAAATACAGTTAAGGAGTCCACTTTTTAAAAGTAGTTATCTAATTCGTATTCGAAGAATCAGTGCATAGAATAGATAATGAAATGTGAAGTGTTGAGAGATCATTCTTATTCTGACGCCTTGGGCTGATTTTGAAACTTGAGATAATCAAGAAGTATATAAATTAACTACAGGGAATCGATAGTTCCTTATAAGCTGTTTCTATTGATGTGTCTTAAGGGATAACTATTCAGTATTCATTTCTTTTATTAGAAATTAACTATTCTTTATTCTTTATTTTCCAGTATGTTGGATGGTTCAGTTATTTTCCTTTTGTTCGTTTAATTTTCCAACACCTTAATGCTGGATCCTACTATCATTTTATGGTCAGTGGTATGGAAATTGGTGATCAAATGGATGAGTTAAAATTCTTGAGATCTACGTGGGATCGATGCGGAACAAATCCGTTTTATTCTTGTCGGCACAGTGCGCAGAGGAATGTCGGACCAAACCAAACTTTGAAAATGATTTACTCTAAGAGATTGGTGGTTTATATAGTATAATGTTAACAAGTTTTATGATGTGGATTCTTGCGTGGGGATTGGAGGCAAATAGTCCTTTGGTAATAGTGGCGTAAATTTGTGTATTGTGTTTGGTTCGGTTTACGAGTTTTATGGCGCGGATTGCGATGGTTAGACAATAGTCCTTTGGTAATAGTGACATAAATTTGTATTTGTGTTTTGGTTCGGTTAACAGTATGTTAGACTAATATTATAGAACTAATGAACTTTGAAGGACTACTTGTAAAACCCCAGAAAATTCTAATTTTACGAAAAAATAATTAAAACGGTAATTTACGGTCGAAAATTCAAATTTTCTGAATCTCGGATGATGAAGCGGTTCACTTTGTTGGAATCGTCTCGTGAAATTAGCTACCACGTCGAATTTCGACCAATTAAAATAGTCGAAGATTTAAATGTTTTTGAGACACTTAGAGGTAATGCGGGACAGGAGTGATGAGTGAGCACGATTGTGCCCGTGTCAAGTGTGACAAGTCAACAATGACTCAAGTGTGGGCCATAGTGACATGTGGCATCATGTGGTGGAGGAAATCCCGTGGTAGATGGATGAAGGGATAGGTGAAATCGAGAACGATAAGAATTGGACATGGCTGAGTGAGGACATCTCACTTTGCCCTATCTTCTCAATGGGTTTGGGGGAAGAAAGAAAGGAGGAAGTTTAGGAGAGAAGTCTACCTTCTCTAGATTTCCGGGAGAGATCGGTCAGTCGAATCCGGTCAGGACGAGAAGCGAAGTTGATCCCCAAGGCAAGAACTACACGTGGGTACCAGTATTGTGGAGTTTTGGAAACTCTGGGAGGTAGGGGTCTTCTTCTACTTTGATATTCTTTGTCTAAAAGGCCATGAAAATGGTTTTGGGTGTGTGGTCGAGGAAATAGCCATGGATTAGGTTCAATGGGTAGATGCTTGATGAGGGGTTGTCCATGAACAACCGTCTTGTCTGGGGCGGTAAAAGTGGGATTGATGGTTGGAATGTAAAAATTAGATCCATGTGTTTTGCTTGCATGTTATTATTTGAATTGAATGGCTTGAAATATGTATGGAAAATGATATGTTAATGTATGTTAATTGATGTGTGTTAACATGATTGTTTGAATTATATGAAACATAATTGTGTATCAGCCATTGGAATTGGATATATGAATTGGCATCATTGCATTTATGTGCATGGTGACATTGCTTCGAGTAGGGTGTGGGTGCACGGTATGGTTGTTCACCACTCTTGGGGAATGTGGGTTGAGTTTATCTTTGGGACTACGTCCAATAAAGACTCATAGTTCAAATCATAAAATGAAAAAATAGTGAAAATGTGTGGGCGAAGCCGAGAGGGATTAGTTAATCCCTCATGTGAAAACACAGAACATGGGTGTAAGGTATACGGCATGAGCAAGAATTCTATGGGTGTAAGAGACCCTTGATATGTAGAAAAGGATTACGTTGCTTGAAAGAAAACACACGATCCACGTTTATCTTAGACACAGAGTTGAGTGATAAGTCGGGATGACTTCGGATTGGTTACCATTGAAAAATTGCATTGGGTGTTGGTGAGCCGCGAGGCTCGTACTATGGGTGTCATTGGCATTACCGATGGCGGTGCCACCGCCAGCATAGGCATGTGTGAGGGAGTCGATGAGTGACTCGGGGTATGGGCATGGAAACATTTCATGCATGATATAAATCATTCCATGTATGCATTGGAAATTGTATGGAATGTGGATGTTGTGATGTGCCATTACTTGTTCATTTTAGGTGGGGAGTAGCCCTCATAGGAGAATTTGCTTTAGGCATTGCTAAAACATTAGTGGGATCCTCTTTCGAGTGCGAGTATTCGAAGACGGCGCTCACTAAAGGCCGCTTTTGAGAAGAAAGCTGACATGTGGATTTGATTGCATATTTTTGTAAAACATGTTTGAAACATTATGATCGATGCATGTTTGTATAAGAGTGTAATTAACTCTTGAAACTATTGTAATATAGTTGGTTATATTTTGGTGAGTATGGATGTATGGGCTCGGCATTGGCCACACACTCACTATTTGAGTCTCGGGTAGAGAGACACTCATTTTATAGCATTGAGACACTCAATGGCCACATGTATTCAACTAGTTGACAAGTTGTCATCGGGACCCCTGAGTGGGAGTGTCCACCACTACTTCGATAAATCCTTGTTACTCATGAATTGTGAGGATTAGTTGGATGATATATCAATTTAGTTGATCAGAGGTTTCTCTTTTTTCTAATGAAAGGATCTTGATCCCATGTTAAGCGAGAGAGATGCAATCAAGGAGAAGAGATTTTATCATATTAGATGGATGAGATACCAATTAAATTGGGGAAGGCTTCCATTACCTTGTCTATGAGACCATAGCTAAATCTAAGATTAGTGTGTGAAATGCGAGAGGAAAAGTACGAGATCTTAGAAAGATGATTATATTCTGATGCGATTAGACTCATGTTTGAAAGGAACCTTAAAATCTAATTAGTAAAATGTATAGTGTGTTAAGAGAAATCGAGCTATACTCCTTGCATATTGGCAAATTCAATTTCAATTGATGGTTGAACCATGTTATAAAATAATGCATAAATTGATAATTATACATTGGTATTTCCCATTGTTTGCTTACTTGATGAACTTTCCAATCCAATTATTTTAAATTCTTCATATACAGTTATAGAATTTTAATTAGTTCTTAAATTTACTTTAGTTTAAAACCAAATAAATTCTAACTTTTGAGTTCAAATAGTCAAGATCTTGAGTTGATGGGGTAATTGTTCTTTGGAATTTCATCAAATCCTCCTTGAAGACGATATCTAGACTTTAATCACTTTATTATTTGCACGACACAGGAAACTACGGAAGTAAAGCTAGACCATAACACATTTTCAAATGAAACATTTTCATACAAAGCAACACATCTTTATTATTCTAGGATCTCAATAATTTTTTAGCGTTGTTGCCAGGGACTGATTTAGTTCTTGATAGCAATGTCAAAAAATTGTCCAAACAACAATGGCAAGATCCAGTTATTTTTTGTCTATGTTAAAAATCTAATCAACAAGTTTTTGGCGTCGTTGTCGGGGATCGAAACATTAGGCTCTGGTAGCTTAGTTGAAGATTTTTGTTGGTATAGTTTAGTCAATCAACGCTTTTCCAGCTTCAGTAGCTGCAATATACTCTTCTTCTGTAGTAGATAGTGAAACACACTTTTGTAGCTTTGACTGCCATGATATAGCTCCCCCTGCAATGTAAATAAGTACCCAAAAGTAGATTTTCTACAATTCGGGTCTCCGACCATATCGGAATCGATTATAACGTAAAGAGATGGTTGATTCTTTAAAAGCAAACATACTACTTGAGGTGCCTTTGAGATATCTAAAGATCTATTTCTTTGCATCCCATTGTGCTTTTACGAGGATTTGCTTACTGGGAATGCAACACAACTCAAGTTTGCATGAGATTCTGGATGTGTACATACCTGACATACATCGGACTTCCAATTCTTGATGAGTATGAAGTGGCCAGACATTTCGCCTTTTCTTTCTCCATAGATGCAAAGTCTCTTACTCGACTTGAAATGGCGGTAGTGGTGTAGAAACTGGCTTTTAATTTTTCATATTGAACATTTCCAGCATCCGTTCAATATATCTTTCCTATGACAACCACAATTTGCTTGCTTCCCTATCTCGCAGAATCTCCATTCCCAAGATACACTTTTGCACTGCCCAAATCCTTCATGTCAAATGTCTTTGACAATTCCCTTCTTAACCAGGATCATGGTTCCTGACCCTGACTCGACCTCATCAAAAGCATATAATAGGAGAATGATGAATTTATCATCAGGGAATTTCCGAACATAAACACAAGGATCTGCAAATGTCCTTTTATACTCTTGACTCACCATGAAATAGTCAAATTTTTATACCATTGTCGTACCGCTTGTTTAAGCTTGTATAGACTTTTCTTTAACTTGCAGACCATGTTCTCCTTCCCTTTCACTTTGAAGCCTTCTAGTTGCTCCATAAAGATCTCTTCATCAAGATCACCATACAAAAATGCAGTCTTAACATCGAGTTGCTCAAATTGAGTGCACTAAACTGGCCCAATCTAGTATACTTCGAATTAAACACATTTTCACGAGCCGGGTGAAAAGATTTCATCAAAGTCGATATCTTGCTTTTGAACAAAACCTTTCACCATTAGACGAGCCTTGTACTTCAACAGCTTCTCGTCGTCATTCTTTAGCTTAAACAGTCATTTATTCTTGAGTGCTTTTCTCCCTTTGGGTTGTTCTATCAACTCGTAGGTATCATTTTTCCATAAGGAATTCATCTCTTCTCGCATGGCTTTTATCCAACAGTCTTTGTCGTTGTGAGACTATATTTCTTAGAAGCTTTATGGTTCCCCTTCATCAACAATTAGAATACACTCTGAACTTGGATACCTTGTAGATGGTTGACGTTCTCTGATTGTCTGTCTCAACTGAGGTCCTTCTTCTAGTGGAGGGATTTTCTCCCCTGTCCCGACACCTCTAGTATCTTATCATCACCACTTTTCTTCCTCCTCGATGACTGGTGATGAGTCGAAACTCATCAATTTTAAGTTCATTTTCATGCATATTTGAAAGTTTAAGGTCGATTTAATGATGGTGTGGAATCTTCACTCGATTTATATTTTTGCGGGGTTTAATGCAAAGAAATAAAACCAACAAGAAAAGCGAGAGAAAAATGGCTAAAGCCCAAAGAAATACGATTTATGTCACCACATAATTACGACATTGTTCAGACAAAACTGAGGCAACTTGCAGAAGTTTGTCATAACAAGCAAAATTGTGTAGCAACAAAAACAAAGCAAAGTGCAAGATGATAGTCGAAAGATTGTCGCAACATTTCACAACTCTGTCGTGACATAATATAAGAAGAAGTACAAGAAGAAATGTTTACCTTACATAAATGAATGTCTGACCAATTCAATTACAGAAATAGTATTGTCGTATATGATAACTACAATAAGTGACGAACAAGGCAAATGGCGAAAAAGCTTTGTCGAGACATTCTAATCTGCAATGCGTGACAAAGAAGAAGAGTCACTAGATACTCACTTTGGAGCGATGTCGCGACATAGAAATTGTTTGTCACGACATAATGAAGAGTTAGAAAATATTTATCACGACAGGAGTCTTTATGTGCAACCGGAATAAATTTCAAAGGACTAACACCGCAAGGCATGGAACTTATGTCGCAGCATCAAACACTTATGTTGTAATAATTATATATTAAGTCAGCAAACAATGTCGCAACATAGAAATTGATTATCGTGACATAAAGGATATATAAGGAAGAAGTATGTTGTGACAAAGGCGGCGGATCAGAGTAGTCATGTTGGGTTTGTCACAACAAGATTACTGATATTGCAACATACAGTTCAAAGGCTAACAGCACCAAAGGCATGGAAATTATGTTAGACAGCGATTAAGTAATGTCGCGACAATCCGCAACATGAAGTTACTTAAACTACGGCCAGCGACGAGAATGTTTATCATGACAAATTAATGCAGGAATAACATTGTAAAGTAAGAAAATTTTGTCATGACATGGAAAACTTTATCGCGACAATATTTCAGGTAGGAGCATAAAGCGAAATGTTGTGACAAAGCCCGCAATGGCTTGAACACATAAGTGAAGGCTCTGAGTGTCGCAACACAGACAAACAATGTCGTGACAAAGACACTCATTGGGCCTACATAGAAATCTAGAAATTTAGCCTCGAATTCAAGCCCAACATTCAATAACCTTATAAATAGGAAGTGCCTAGGATAATGTGCGCAACTTTTTGCTCAACTTTCAACAATCCTTGAGCTCTTGAGGAGGATTGAAGTTTCCTTTTTTTTTTCTTTTTTTTTTCTTTTAGAATCGAAGTAATTGATATGATCACGAATCCACAGAGGTCGGATAATGTTTTCTAGTTTTCAACTATGAGATTTTAGTGGAATGCGGAATTTTAAGATTCTTTGATTTCCCGGTTTGATTGCAATTTTTTGAATTTGTTTGATCAACTAGTCATTGTGATTTGTGATCTAGATTTGAAAGGCTAAGCTTCCTCTAGGAAGGAATTTGGTGTTTTGAGTATCATTTGTGTTATTTACCGAAGTTGTGGGTATGAACACTGGATTGATCTAATTGGAATTGCTCTTAAAATGAGTTGTTCTGAATATCATTGGATTATACCCAGTAAGAGTTGCATCCTTGCTCTAATTTCCAGATCTCTTTGTTGACACGAGATGGACACGAGGGCAAGAGTAGTGCCTAGGGTATTTTGTATTGATATTCAATGAATTTAATGTATTCTAAGTGTAATTTTGATAATTCAAAATTGTTGTTCCTACCTCTGTAGGAATATTTGCTTAAACATCATCTTTCACCCTTAGAGGTTTCATCTCAATTTGGCATAATGATCTTAATCCCGTGTTAGCTTAAATTCTAATCAAGGAGAAGGAACATTTTAATGAATTGCGTTTAAGGCACGATTATATTGTCAAAGGATTGTGTTACCATGTCTATGGGGACAAACCGTTTTCAGTCCTAAGAAATGTTGTGAAGTATTGGAAAGGAAAAACAACCAGATCTTAAAAAGGGTCAATTCTTAAAAGTAAATAATTAGACCTATCACACCCAGGTTAGATAGGCCCAGATTGGCGGATCGAGCTAGGAGTTAGGGTGCGAGACCATATCTTGGGACTCTTTTGATTTTTTTTTTTCTAAAGTCGGAAAGACTTATACGTAGGTATGACCCGCATCTTATATGAGGTAAATGTCATAACCATATCGAAAGAACTACCCACCCAGGAATTGGTGTCCATCGGAATCTATACACATTTCACAGGTCCCTTTACAAATACAAAGCGTACTTTTACATTTACAAATCAGAGTACGGAACCTACATGTAGTGAACCCTTACTAGTGTTGGCCAGTGTATGCGGGATGATTGCCGGCGTCTTCTCACGTACCTACACGGATTAAAAACCCAGTGCTAAGCTTTCACGCTTAGTGGGAAACATATCTTATAACTATCTTGATACACATGCATTTAGGCGAATCATGATAAACATATATGAGAAGCAGTGCTCCAAAATCTTCATGAATTCATATAATCTGTGTATAGCAGATTGAATCATATTGAGCAACTTAGACATATACAATGTAGAGCATCCTAATTCGTCTCTTTTACATGTATCATAACTTTCCTCTCGGGTTTTTGGTCTCTAAATGACATATATCTTCCGAGACTTATACTAATACTTGTCTTAGACTTATAGTGCTGGATCTCCCCGAAGGACATTTACTTGCTCACTTTTCGATTCATATAAATAGTGCGAACTTATACATATACTTGGAGGTGCCATCACGTACTCATACTTTTATCTATCTTATCTTTGATTGAGATCTCTCCGTCTGGTGCATATCTATCGGATCTCGGTAAGTCTGAGCTATACTTATCTACGGGTTTACACTTGTTCGGAGGTGCAGTAGGTACTGAGAGGTGCAGATATCTTGGTATTGCGGAACTTATTCTTATCGAATTGCAGTAAGTACTATTTGTTCAAATGTCCCCGAGTACACTTGTGCTTATATCGAACTTATCTTATACTGTCTGGGAGTACAGTGATTTTCTGATGTCGAATATAGGAGCACGTAGGTACTTAAAACTTATATTTATAAGAGATGCTTTGTATCTTGTGCTTGTACTAGAGCATATCCTTGTCTTACGGATCTTATCTTGGTATTACGGGGCTTATTCTTGTATTTAGTCTTGCCTCGTGTATTCTGGAACTTATACATGTATTTGGATCTTATACTTGTATTCTGGAGCGATACATGTATTTGAGATCTTATACTTGTCTTACCAGGAGCATATACTTGTCTTCACACGGATCTTATATTTGAGTTCACAGTTTATTTTTATTCTGGATCTTATACTTGTGTTCTGAAGTGATTCTTGTATTTCGGATCTGTTCTTTGCGAAGGTGCAGTGGTCAGATAAGTCGAGAAGCAGATCATAATCATATCACATACAAGGTCGGATCGGACTTATCTGGGATACGGACATTTAAAGGAGTCGTAGTAGTACGAGATCACATCGAATGTGTCTGGGGTTTATACAGTTCGGGCACTGTCAGAAAGCAAGCGAGTTGTCGGTTTATATCATAATCATCTGAACTATATTCTTATGCTTACTGCGAGGCTTATGTTTATTCGGGACTCAGTAGGAACTCTGAGAACTTATCCTTATTCGAGCTTCTCAACGGACTTGTGTTGTCGGGACTCTGTGAGAGGTACATAGCTTATTCTTAGGATTTCGGATCTTATCTGGAGCTTATTCTACATTATTTAGATGAGGCTCTTAGTGATAAAGAGAACATTTTCTTGTACAAAAGTACCTATATGTACTACATAACATATTCATTATCTGAAGGTGCAGTGAACTCTTGGACTATACTTATTTTATCGATGCGAGGAGTGCAGTGCAGTGTCTGGAGATTTATCATATACGGGAGTACGTAGATCTCTGAGTATTTCAGAGGTTCATTAGGATCTTTACTCTTATTCTTTATTCGGTGTTTTATCATATGTTTGTGTTACCTAGACTGATCATAATAAATGAGTGAGACGCGATCTGATAAGTACCGAGAAGGTGCGATACGATCTTGAGGTGTCGTAGCAAATGCGAGGACGTCTTTGCCACCTTGACCCGGGAGTCTTAGTAGCACCAGCGGGAGTGCTGGAAGCAGATCGGGCGTGCTGCCCACCCTGTACCGAGGGAGTGCCCAGTAGCACCGGCCGAGTGCTAGCCGTCAGGATGTGCCACGCACTCACCTTAGTAGTGCCGTGCGCAGCGGGAGTGGGACACCAGTGAAGTCTTAGAAGCACCAACCAGGCGTCCTCATTCATTCTTGGTCTGGTGGTATCTTTCAGAACTTATAACCTATCTTTATCACATTACGTGTTCATAAGCATTTTTTCTTCTCATGTTCTGTGGTCATGTTCGGATTCGGTTAAGTTTTCATGTTTCGTGAACACATCTCTACATTTGCATTTCCTATACTTTTAACTTTGTTTCATGCATAACTACATTATGGCATTTCATATACTGATACTTATGGGAATACTTGCAGTTCATACCATCATTCTGTATTCTTGTTCCTCGATGAATCAACTTTACTTAGAAATTGGAATCATTCGATGGATCATCCAAGCTCAGAGTTATGGCATTTTCATGCCAACTAAGTAGTTGCAGGTTAGAACAGTTTGAAATATTCATTTCTGAGTGCCTTGTCTCCATATTTGACACTGGTTCTTTGTACTCACTTTAAATCTAAGGGTGCTGGGGTTCTCACTTGACTGGAATGCTGATGGGAGCAGGAACTGAAGATACGTCAGAAACACTGGACTACTCATGATCAAGCCCGATGCGGGGTGGAGCTGCGCGTAGCGCATTTGAGTGAATTTTGGGCCACTTAGGTCGAATAGAAGGTATCTATTTACATATGTTTGGTTTCATTTGAAGTCACATTTTAATTATACTTGGATCATCAAAATTGGATAAGAAATGAAGCGAGTTATAGTAAAATACAAAAACTAGTCGAAATAGGAAGCAGGCATCGCGTATGTAGTGCCTTACAACATGTGCCGTTACATGTTCTTAAATGACGAACCTAACATGTACGGTACATGTTCACAGGTGTCTTAGGTACATGTCACGAAAAATGCCCAAAATATTATTTTCTCCCATTTTCATATGCACTTTCTTCCATAGATCACTCCTAACCATCCTTAAATCCAAAACTAACATGAGATCTCTCGAACAACTCCCCGAGAACACTTTTAATTTGAAAGAGTCCTAGGATTCAAACGAAGTCACCCAGTCTGCAAAACCTTGGAATTGTGAAGGTTAATATCTATTTAATTTATCCTTGGGGCTTTTCAACGAACTTCATAAATCTAGAGTTAGGATGTCTTACAATAAAACCACTAGACTAAGGGAATAAGTGTCCCGAGAATAAAAGCACTGCTTGATCCGTATCAAGTAATTCATGTACCAAAATCAATTTGGAGCCATAATTTCCATGCAAAGTAAGAGAATCCATACAAAATTCCATACCTTGGCTTGGTTTCTCCTTCCTCCTCTTCTTCTCCTTCCTCTTCCTCTTAACTGGTTGATCCTCTTGTTTGGGACAAAAATGGGTTATTTTTGTCTCCTCTCTGACTATACTTAAGGTTTTCATTAATTGCCTTATAGTCCTCAACTCTTGACTATTTGGCTTTCAATTTCCCGATATATTGTTTTGGCCTCTATTCTTATCAGCTATAACTTTTATGCCCCTTTTTACAAATGACAATATTATTCAGCAAGTCTTGTCTGAGTGGGTATCTAATTTTCCATGTTTAGCATTTGACTCATGAAGCATTCAAATTACCTCTTCTAAATACCTAAACATGTCAGCTGTTAGGGTATATTTAGATGTTACAAGACCCATTGGCTAGGGTTTAGGAATATGGTCTCCAAAATTAGTGAAATGTATAGTGTCGGGGAGGTTTCCGAGGCTATCTTGTGCTGCTCTTGAATGATCTAGAATTCAAAACCATAACTAATTTGTTTTCTTTTGAACCTATTGTAAATTGATAATCAGAGCACTGGTTCATTTTTCAGTGTTGTTTCAATTTAGTGAAATCTTTGATTCATTTATTTTAAATTTCTTTTCAAATGAATAAAACTAAACAAAAAGTATTTTGATTATAGTCTATTCAGTTAGTTTACAAATTATTTCAAAACATTTGTTCAAATAGTAACTATCTTGAGTAGTAAGGGTAGTTGATCTTTAGATTTTCTAATCAACCCCTGTGGGAATGATATCTGGACTTAAAAATCCACTTTATTACTTGTATGACCTGTGCACTTGTAGAGATATTAGACTAAAACCAATTTTAGTGGAAAATCATTACATACACGGCAGAAAACAACTTTATTATACATAGCCTTTACATTTTTGGTCCCATAACAAGCTTTTTGCGTCGTTGCCTAGGACTGAACAAAGTCTTTGGTAACAATGCTAAGAATGAGTTGATCATATCTTTTGGTCTTCTTATACAAGTTTTTGGCGTCGTTGCCGATGATTAAAGTAAAATTTAAAAATCAATATTCTTGCCAAAAAGAGAGATGATAGTTTGGATAGTTTTCATTTATTTTTAGAAAAATTTTCAAAAACAGTTTTAATTACAGTAGCTTATACAGTTACTAATCTTTTTATTAAGCTTATCATATAATTTTTCATTTATCTATTGATCTCACTTTGATCTCAGTATATCATTATTTCAGGCACATAATATATGCACAAAAGGCAAAAATCAAAACTGCTACCAGTAGACACTGAAATTGAGAGAACTTTGAGAAATTTGAAGAAGGTTCGAGTAGTAGAAGCGGTTAAGTGAAAGCGAAGGATTGATTAACATATACGATGGGAACCGAGTGACGAGAGACCTTAGACCACGAAGAACTATGGAAGATTTTGGAGACTATCATTAGAGATGAGTGATACGTAGTCGGGCGACTACTGATAGAGCTAATAACTTTTGAGTTGAAGCACGCACTTTCGTCACTGTGGATTGATGAAACCCAGAAATTTTATTAGGCATCTAAGTGAGGATCCGAATGAAAATCTAGGAAGGTTCTTAAGGATGGCACACACTATCAAACTAAATGAAGTAAATCCAGATGTCATAAAGTTAAAGTTGTTTCCATTCTCACTGAGGGACACAACAGCTGGATTAGTTGAGTCTACGCCATATGGATCAATCAACAACTAGAAGGGTGGTTGAGCTTTCATGGAAAGGTTTTCCCACCGACCCTCACATATGAAGAATAAGAGAAATAATAGCCTTGAAGCAAAGAAGAGAAATCCTCTGATGCTTAGGAGGAGAGGTATAAGAAATTCTTTGAAGGATGTACTATGCATGGGATTGATCGAGATCACGAATGGATATCTTACATCATGAAATGAACTACTCTTCGAAGGGGATAATTGATGCAGCCTATTGTGGAGCATTCAAGAGGAAGAGTGTTGAAGAGGCCAACCAACTTATTAAGGATTTGGCTAAGAGCAACTATAGAGCTCCATCTGAGACTTCAGGGAGCAACAGTAGACTGAGAGGAGGTGGTATCATTGAGCTGAACAAGATGTCAGCTATAGAGGCAAAGCTGGATGCATTGATGAACAAAATGAGTAATCAAGAAAGAAGAAACCAGTCAGCCCATCAAGTGGGAACTGTGGAAAGAGGTGAGCAGAAGAGCATAACTGATGAGGGACTTGCTCGCGGAGAGTCCTTATCGGTGGAGGAAGCTCGGTTTGTCAATAAGCGTAAGGAGCTGACGACATAACACTGACCTTCGACCAGCTACACACCGGCGTGAGGAAACCATGAGCTTCTCATCTGTGGAAGTGGAGATACGGCAAGGTCAAAGACTAGTGTAAATTTACAATAACAATATGTCTCTACATGGTTTCAGACCGGTAGCAACAAGAGCGGTCGGGTAAGTGGGACGAAAGGTCCCACGTCTTGAGGAAGATGTTGAGCTTCGGGGTGAGAATAAGAGATACGAGATATACATGAGCAAAATTCTTGAGCTAGCAACATTTAAGCGAAACCTGAAATGTGTTTCGAATTGTCTGATGCATCTCTAAAATTTGGAGACGAAGTAGAGGCATTTAGCCACAGCTATACAGAACCAGTCGAAGGATTTCTTCCCAAGTGACACTAAGAAGAATCCCAAAGATTGTATGGCAATTACTCTAAAGAGTGGCAGAGAATTGAAGAACAGAGAAGAAGAAGAAGTTGGTGAGAACCCCGAGAAAGCGAAGCTGATGAGATAACAAATGAGTTTAGTTCATAGTGAGCGAAGAAAATGAGAAAGCAAAGGTGCAATAAGAGCATCCAGTTGAAGAGGGTGACTTGAAAAAGAAAGAGGAGGTGTAAGCCTATAAGCCTCCTATCCCCTTCCCTCAGAGGCTGTAGAAATCAAAGATGGAGGAGTAATTCTCTAAATTCTCGAATATGTTCAAGAAGATAGAGATAAATATTCCTTTTGTTGAGGCATTGGCTCAAATGCCTCCTTATGCCAAGTTTATGAAGAATATACTAAGCAAAGAAGAGAGGAAATTTCTTCGAAGAAGAGTGGTGAGCGATATGACACAACGATGCAGATTGATTCGGAAAGAGTTTGCCAGCAAGATGCGGGATCCAGTTCACCGTTCCACTGCACCATAGGGACTTCAGAGTATGGAGTAAGGCATTATGTGAAGTATGCCTTCTGGGGAGCTAAAATCTAAACCGATGAGTAACGTGAGACTTGACATAGAGAGCTGAGAGCGATAAGATTCTCGAAAATTATAAAGCCCGATAAGCTTGGTCAGTGGAAGACTTGAAGGGAATCAGTCCTTCTATTTGCATGGATAAAATCCACTTAGAGGAGAATGAAAAAACATCCATTGAACACCAGAGAAGACTGAATCCGGTTATGAAAGAAGGTGTCGAGGAAAAGAAGTCTTTGAAATGGCTTGTCGTGATTCATTTATGCAATCTCGGGCGACCCTTGAGTGAGCTAGTTCATGTGGTTCCCGAGAATGGTGGATTCATATTCATTAGAAATGAGAAGAATGATTTAATTCTGACAGGCTGTGACGAAGATGGAGGGTATGCATTGACTACAGAAAATTTAATACTGCTACCAGAAAGGATCATTATCCTTTACCTTTCATTGATTAAATGTTGGACAGGTTAGCAGAACACCCCCATTTCTATTTTCTTTATGGATACTCTAGATATAACCATATTGCCATAGCCCTTGAAGACTAAGAGAAGATTACCTTTACATATCCTTATGGCACCTTTACTTTTAGAAGGATGCTATTTGGATTGTGTAATGCTCCTACCACATTTCAAAGGTGTATGGTGTCTATCTTTTCTGATTTGGTGGAGGAAGCTATGAAGATTTTCATGGATGACTTCTCAGTATATGGATCCAATTTTGAGAATTTTGAAGGGGAGCAGAAATTGTACTTGAAGATGTCGAGACAAAAACTTGGCTAAAAATTGGAAAAAATGCCATATAGTAGAAGGCATTGTCTTGGGACTAATTTCTACTACACGGACTTAAAGTTGTGACTAAAGTTTTTGTTATTGAAACTCTAATGCCACCTACTACAGTTAAACGAATTAGAAGTTTTTTCGAACATGTTGGATTTTATAGAAGATTTATAAAGGACTTCTCAAAAATATCAAGGTCATTATGCAGATTGCTTGATAAAGAAGCAAAATTTGAATTTGATTAAAAGTGTAAATGTGCATTTGAAGAAATCAAGGCCAGATTGATCAGAGCTCCCATCATGGCAACACCATATTGGAACAAAGAATTTGAGATCATGTGTGATGCCAGTGATTATGCAATACAGCGGCTATGTTGGAGACCGAAGAGCGAACCTTCATAGCTATATATTATGCTAGCAAGACTTTTAATGAAGCCTGAAATTATTGACCCTTTGAAAAATAAATGCTAGCAATGGTCTTTGCTTGTGAGAAGTTCATGCCATATATATTAGGGTCTCATGTCATAGTGCACATTGATCATGCAGCAATCAAATACCTGTTGGCAAATAAAGATGCTAAACGAACTAATCGAATAGGTTTTATTCTTCTGAGGAACTTGATTTGGAGATCAAAGGCGAAAGGCGATGATAATGTGATAGTTGATCACTTATCGAAGACTAGAAAGCCTATTGTGAAGATGAAAGAGGATTAGAGATAGAAGAAGAATTTCCACAATGAGTGGCTTTTAGGTATTAGTTCAAGTACCGGTATCGTGTGTGAACTTTCACAAAGCATGGAATTATGCCACGAGGAGTCGACTACTAGCAGAAAATAAAATTAAGGACTGATGCTAGGTTTTATATATGGGATGACCCATTGCTTTTTAGAAGAGGAGCATATCAGATCATCAGAAGATGTGTACCAGAGGCAGAACATGTTGGAATTATGGATAAATGTCATGCATCACCATATGGAGGACACTTTGTAGGAGACATAACAGCCCAGAAGGATTCTCGATCGGGTTTTTTTGTCAACTATGTTAGGACACTATTAAGGACGGTTCAAACATTGTGACAGGATGTCGGAGAATTGGCGATATCAACAAAGAAATGAGATGCCTACATAAGATCATGGGCGGGTGCAGATTTTTTTATGTATAAGGATAGACTTCATAGGCCTTTCCACCTTCATTTGAAAATGTATATACATTCTCTAGGCCCATGGATTATGTATCCAAATGGGTGAAATTAGCTTGCCCTATAAATGATTCCAACACAGTTGTAGGGTTTATACAAAGAAATATCTTGAGTAGATTTGGAGCCTCTAGAACTACTATCAGTGATGAGGGAAGCCATTTTGCAAACAAACTATTTGTAAAACCTATGAGCAGGTATGGAGTCAGACAAGTTATGGGACTAGCTTATCACCCTTAGTCAAATGGGAAAGCTGAGATATCCAATAGAGAGATCAAGAATATACTTGAAGGCAGTCGATACAAGCGAGCAGTGACAAAGCTTGATGATGCATTGTGGGCTTATGAGCGCCTGCTCCCACATTAGAATGTCCCCATACAATATTGTATTTGGCTCTTGTCATCTACCTCACGGAGCTTGAATATAAAGCAATGTGGGCAATCAGCCCAGACTTTGATTTCAATTTGTAGAAAATAGATTATCGATTAAATGAATTAGAAGTGAAATGAAGCTATATGTCTGAGAATTTACAAGATAAAATGAAATGGCATGACTAGAGGATACTGGGGAAAGAATTAAAAATAGGAGAATAGTCATCTTGTATAACTCAAGGCTTAGATTATTTCCAAGAAAGCTCAAATCCAAGTGGAGTGGCCCTTACACAGTGATTGCAGTTACACTGTTTGGAGAAGTTACAATAAAATCAATTTCAAGAAATGAGTTTAAAGTTAATGGTCAAAGATTGAAGCATTATTTGGGAGGCAGTTTGAATGAAGAGGAGTCCCATATTTGAATAGAATGAAAGAATTACTTAAAAAAGAACACATTGCAGCAATGTATAGCTAAAGACATAAAATTGAGCAACTTCTTGGGAGGAAACCCAAGCAATGTTTTTTTTAATTTCCATTTATAATTTGATTTTATTAAATTTTGCTTGTTTGAAGTTTTAGTTTACTTTTGGAAATTTTTATATTAGTGATTTTACTGTTTTTCAGGTCAAGAAAGCTAATCAATAAGTGAAGTTATTGTAAAGAAGCAACTAGAATGCAAAGAATAAGATAATATATATTGAAGAAGAAAAGCTTGCTCAACAATCTTGCGAGAAAATTCTCATTTAGCTTTCATGACGTTTTAATTAGTTTTCTGAATATATTGATGATATCTATAGAACAGAGAAATTGTGCTGGATTGATCATGCTTGAATTGAGGTGCTTTGTCGTTAACTTATAGTGACAAGCATGATTTGATTGGTTCGAATGAATTGCATACTATTTTGTGTGTTAATCGGTTGAAACTAGTAAATTGGCCTTCTAGATGAAAATGCATATTTTGTCGCGACATGATTTTTCTTTGTCGCGACAAAGATTACTCTTGCCTACCTTAGTTGAAGAAAAATATGTCGTGACATAGTGTTTGTTATCACGATAATGCAGTTTTGTAATTCACAATAATTTGTCGCGATATAAATACTCATTGTCACGACATACTTTTTAAACCCCAGTGCTATCATTTTGTCGCAACAAATTTTCATTTATTTTTCACAACAATTTTTCATTTTTGACACAGGAATCTATGTCGTGACATATAAATTTTATGTCGCGACATAAATTTTAGGTTCCATAGCTTATTGAATGTCGCAACATAAAATTTATTGTCGCAACATAAAATTTATTGTCGCGACATGGTTTTTACACAAAAAAAAAAATTTGTTGCAACATTGAAAATTCGTGAGTCATAATTTTGTTGGTCACGACAATAAAATCTTATGTCACAACATTAATTTTAGGGTTCAAGGCTTGTTTAATGTTGTGACATGGGAATTCTTTGTCACAACAACAATTAGGCCTATAAATAGAGCACTTCGAACGTTGGGAGCCCAATATTTTGAAAAGCCTGTTTTCCTTCAAAAGCCCTAAAACCTTCATCTACCTTTACCAAAACCTTCTCTCATTCTTTTCGAAAACCCTAAATCCCAATCCAGTTAGCTACAATGTCTGAACCACTGATTTTGATTCCAAATCTGAATGAGATTATGGAGGAGTATGTTGGAAATGAAGAAGAAACCACTAAGGAGCTTTAGATGATAGCTATTCAAGAAGAGCTGAGTAGAGCGAGATAGGCGAAGCAGACGGGTTGCTAAAGGGAAGTAGGAAGAGGAAAAGAAGCGAAGAAGAAACATAAGAAGAGAAGGCGATGAGTTGATGAGGTGCTCACGTGGTTATGAGAAACAACGTGCGAAAAGATTTCATTGGAGAAAGAGGTTTTGTGAAGCTCGTATCACATATAAGATAGGTGATTGATAAAAGAGGAAGGAGTTTGTTCTGCGAGCACAAACCAACTGGGTTTGCTGCAATGGTTCGAGAGTTTTATGCAAACATGGTAGGAAATAAAGAAAACACTTGTTATGTCAGAGGATAATGGATCTCTTTCGATAGGGAGGCTATCAACAAGACATTCAACCTGAAGGAGATTAAATATGGTTCCAAATTCAAAAGGTTGCAGAAAGAGATAGAGTACGAGAGGATGTAGTGGAATTGCTGTGAATGGGAAGGGTAGGTGAAATCTACGAAGAACCCGGGTGAATCGATATTAGCCAGAGGATCCTTGACAGAGGAAGCAAAAGTGTGGTTTTATTTCCTAACTTCGATCCCCTACTCCCTTGAAACACTGAACCTGATTCAAATAAGAAGAGAAGCGATCTTACATTTGTATGCAATATTGAAGGGGTATAAAATCAATGTGAGAAAAATTATTGAGAAAGAGATTCTAAGCTACTACAGCAGCAAGTACAGAGGCCTAATTCCTCACCTAGCAACAATTACCAAGTTGTGCATCCTAGGAGGGGTGAAAGGAACCTGGGAAGAAGAAGAAAGGTGTCCCAGGACTTCCCCTCTCTCCCTAACTGGTATAACCAGGCCTCGACCTAACAAAGAAAAAGGGAAGGCAAAATAAATTGAAGAAGAAGGCAGAGGAAAAAGGAAAGAGAATATTAAGCAAGCCATTGTGGTAAGCTCAATAAAGGAAAAAGAAGAAAGACAGAGAATTTTGAGCCCAAATTTTAACTTATCTCCATATGCCAAAGATTACAACCAAGAGCCAGTTGGAAGCTCAGGACAACAAAGCAACAATTCAGACATCATGGAAATGCTGAGAAAGATAGAGTAAGGGATGCAAGAAATAAATAGACATCTAAAATTGCAACTACAGTTGAGAGATGAATACATGGATGTTGAGCTGAGAAGAAAAGATCGATACATAGAGGAGACATTAAAACAAAGAGATATGGAATGGAAGAAAAGAAGCTGGAAGAGAGATGTAGTATGGAAGGAGGCGAGGCGAGAGATGTAGCCTTCTAGGATGAGACAGGGAAACAAGAGTACAGTCTTTGTGAAATGCTGGAAATAAGAGACCTTGCACTCAAAGAAGATTTAACTTCCAGAGATCAAGAATGGTTGAATGGTTTTCATCACTGCAAGGAAAGTGTAAGACTCATGACTTTTGAGTAGATCAACAATAAGGGACTTTTGGAAACAATAGGGAAGAGGCAATGTGAACTCACAGAAGCAAATGCAGAAATCCTAGACTGAGCAATGAAGATAGTTTTAGGAAAGAAGAAGGTGCCACTACCACAGATCAGAATATCAGACTATAGTGCCTAAAGATGTGACAGACCCTGGTATACTTTTTTCTAACCCTAATAAAGGTGGAGAAATACCTTTTACACATGCAAATATCATTACAAGGTGAAACTTGTAATGTGCCATAGGATAATCACGAAGAACTCTAAGGGAGTGAAGTATATAGGAAACAATCCGCAGGCAAAATCTCCTCTAAAGCCAAATGAAAACAAGAAAAATTGAATCTCTTTTGTTTGATTATCTTACTTGCATACATTTTGTAATTATCTCATGAGTTCAATGAAATATCTTTGATAAATTTGTGCAATTGTGTCTTTTGAGGAAGTTTGTGGATTCTTGTTATGTCCTAATAATGTGCACTTGTGTATTGAATATTTGGATGAATTGGAGTGATGATTTGTTGAGTTGCCTATGTTATAATAATTTTGTTGAAATGAATGGGTCAATCAAATAAGCTTTCTAATTGATATAGCATAGCAACATGTTCAAAAACCAAACCATAAATTAATAGATGAAATTGGGGTAGGATGAGCTTCACTGAAAATTGTGAGGTGTAATGCCATGAAGGGATAAGTTAAACTTCAAGATTCAAGAAGATTTAAACAAATGATGGAACAAATGAGACTTATAATTCTGTTTTTGTAAACAATTTAGTTATTATGAACTCTAAAAACTTGTGCAATGTCAAAAGTACCTCTTAAACTAATTGTGCTAGGACCAGGGTTATCTTGAGATCATCACGGAGTTTTAATCTCCCTAGAGTCCTAGAACTTGTTAGATTATTATTCAAGGCGAAATCATGGGCAACACAACTAACAGGAAATTATGTAGGCCATCCTTGGAAGTTTGAACCTTTCAAAGCTTACCCATGTAATATGCTTATGCATACACCCTAGTTCCTTATTTGAGTCTAATGCCAATTTCATCATCAACAAGCAAATGAAAAGCCTAAACCCCTTCTTAAATCTAATCCTGTAGAAAATACCTTGTAGTTTGCCCAAATTACATTATAAGTGCAAAAGAAGTAAACAAGGAGCAAGTTTGGGGGGGTAAGAATTTTGTAATGTGGAGAATGATAGATTATAAAGGTGGAAAATCAATTGAGATGAAGTAAAAGAAAAGAAATTAACAAAATAAGTTTTGGAAATATCAAGTATCAAGGTGGAATGAGTTTTGTCTTGTAGCCTTCCTCCTTGAGCAATTAAGTTCTTAAGGGTGTCTTAACACCTAGTACCCTAATGTCAACTGGTATGGGAGTTGCTAACCCAAAGCTCTCTAAGGGTGGTAGAAAGCTTAAAAGGGCAAAACATTGCACCATTCCAATAAACCTTAAAGTAAAATGAAAAATGAAAATCTCCAGTTTAAAGAATTGTACTTGAAATATGAATGTGTTCAAGAGAATTACCATAATGGAGAGTATGAAAATGAAACACGAACCAAGTTTGGGGTATTTGGTTAATGATAGTGAAAGTGGAAGGATGAAGAGTAAGGCAAAAGATGTTGAGTATATATGCAATCTAGGTAAACTTGAACCTAAGTGTCCATTTATCCACCTAGTTCCCAAGCCACATACATTTGAAGAACCTATATGATCTTGAAGGTTGTATTTGCCTACATTAGTGGAGAATAATATGATCAACAAGCCTATGGAACTTTAGAAAAATCAAGGAGAAGTTTATTATTTGAATAGTATCTCAGAATATTAACTAATTTACCAAATTGAAAAAGGGGAAAGACCATCACATACCAGCGATTGAGGGTAAATAATTAGATTGTTCTGTATATGAATTATTAGCTTGTTTAGTGAACTTAGTGAAAATCTTCTCCATTCTTGATTTAAAACTTGTTCAAATATGATATACCGGTTATCTTGTAATATCTTGAGGTAGGCAGCAAATCATTGAGCGGAAGCAACGGAGGCCTCTAGGAGGCGGTCATAGTGATTGTCATCGGGCTCCTCTACGGGACCTCGCCCAAAGCGAGGTGAGGTAGCTCCTCAGACTCTCATCTTTGTTCTGCTTTATGCTGAGCAGGTGAGTGACGGGCTTCTAATGGTGGCGCCCTCTAATAAAATGCGACACGAAGGACCTGCTCAGCTCAATAAAGGAGGCGTGGAGGGATTTGGGCGATCTTGGCAAGCCTTGCATCGCGGATCCCTTGAATGTTAGGGAACACCACCGCATGATCTCATCGAGGACATTATGCAACTACATTAGGAGTTTTATAGGTTCCAAAGTGGTCCGGGGGATCCATCTCTTACCATCAAAAGGTCTCCAGATGGCATTTTAAACTTTGTGGGAGGGTAGTGCCACGTACGGTTTGAAGGCTGTCGGTCATTTAACAAGATGAATCCCACAGTCTTAGGCCCTTGTGCCTTCATGGCGTTGAAGACGTCACGTAGTTGATTTTGTACTTCTCTAATTTTCTCGTCCCATTGATTGGGAGCTCCTCTTGAATTGTTGTGAAAATGACTCCCATGCCCCATGCTTTGGTTTTCACCCTCATTCCCTAGGAGAGGAGGGTCTCCACCGTGAGGGGCAGGAGCTGGAGGAGGAGGAGGTGGAAGTCCCTTATGAAGAGCTCTCCCATGCTGGGCGCCCAAGGGGGCTCCCATAAGCGGGGCACCCAAATGGGCTCCAAAGGTGGTGCCCAGATAAGGAGCACCCATGTGTGGAGTTCCTTGACATCCAAGGGGTGGAGCTCCTCTCACTTGAGGTCCAGGTTGTGCTCCTCCTTGCATAGTGAGCATTAGTTGAAGAATCTGCTGATTCTAGGCCTGAGTTCTGCATGGTCTCCGGCACCTCTCTTGCATGCTTGGGACTGATTGGTTGGGGAGGAGCAACTTTCTCTTCTCTTGGTTGGTTATCCCTGGTAGTTTCATCGGCAATTGTGATCGCCATTGATTGAGCAAAAGTGTTTAGAAATGAATAAGGCGTTCCCACGAACGGCGCCAAGCGATGGTGCCTGAGTGGCTTTGCACACCATTTGTCAAATGAGTAATAAATGTAGTAGTAAGGTGAAGAGAGAATGAGACGAGGAATTATAAGAGTGGTTGGTCGAGGTGACCCTCGTCCGCACGGAATGGCTAGGGTCATCGAGTCTTTTATTAACTCAAGTGTGCAAAGAGTAGAGAGTATAGGTTTAGAGAAGTAGCAGAGAGGTGTGCTCTGTAAAGTGTGATGCCCCCCAAGTGTTGGTGGGACTTACAATTTATAGTCACCTCCTAACAGGTTGGGGTGACTCAATAGCAACTAAGTATCTATTATAGCAGAGCTCTTGACTTCTTCTCAACGGGGCGAGGTGGTTGAGGGGCTCTCCATGAGACCCGGTCAAGGATGAGGAAAGGGTTTTCCAAGGTGGCTAGGGTAAGGCTCTTGGTGCTTCCCCGGTGATGTAGTAAGCTAATGAGTTTTAATTGGGCTTGGACCTCCTTGCGTCTATTGGATCTTCATGAGTCCGAGTCTTTGATTATAATTAGGCTTCAACATGGATTTAGGCCTTTTGGGCCTGACCCATCATTTATAATTGGGCTTCAACATGGATTTAGCCTTTTGGGCCTGACCCATCAAGTTGCTCAATTTCGGGTTGAAGCTTTCTCACACCCTACATGACCTTCATGATCATGTCCCGGAAAGTTCTTTGTCGTTAGGTTCTCGCGCCTTGAAGGCGAGTGGGCGGAAGGAAGGCATTAAGGTGGATTACGATTCACGTAGGAATCTTCTCTGTCTCGATGGATGGAGTTTCGGAAGAGAGGAGCGTTGTAGGGAGTGGTGATGATGGTAACGTCGACGCCATTAATGGTTGCAAAAGCTCTGGCCATGTCAACCATGGGGATAATATGGCTTGGTTATCAAGTATGGAAGAAAGAAGATCTTGAGCTCATCAGCCTCCTCCGAATCCATATCCATACCCACCTCTGCAAATCGAAATCAAAAGAATATAAGAAAAATGTTGACTAGATGAGATGGGTGGTGACATTTACATAATACGTAAGAGCGCAGGCTATATATATATATGCATGTGGGGATAAACTATAAACCTACATGTCCTTGGATATCCGAATTGTTGGAAAAATGGGTTTGGTATGATAAAATTAGCTATATTTGAGCTAAAATTATAATGGGTCCTTAAAACCTTTTTAATTGGGTCCATATGGGAATGTGATCTCCTTGTGAGGAGATGAAAATTATATATTGATTACTCAAAACCGTTAAGAATTGAATTAGAAGTACCTCCAAATATCCTTTCTTAAAAATGGTAACTAAGGTTTAAGCTTATGAAGAGAAAAAGCATGTCCCACATCGGATGGAAACAAGACTTTTCAAGGAGTATATAACCTACCTCCTGTAGTTGGGTTTGGGCCCCAAGAGGCAACTTGGGTTTGTGGAAAAGGAGGACTAGCTTATGCTTGAGTTCCTCTTTACCTGTATGACCGTCTTGAGTGAGATCGGGATGTATATATTCTTTTTTTAAACTGACTCCACATACTGTGACGTAATGCGAGCAGTCCAAACCACAACAAGATTTTTTATTAGACAATAAATACAAAAAGATAAATCAATTTTAATATAAAAGAGTCCGTATTTCTTTGACCATAAGTTCTTGGATCAACTAAAGCATGAATATTAAGTTCATCAATTAGCTTATTAAAAAAGCTGTTTTTAATTATATCAACTAGTTTAGGTGTGCTCTAAACCCAAGATTTTTATTAGCAAGTGTTATACAAGTTAATAAGAAAAATCGTAGGGCTAATTTATACGTTCTGTAGCGTTCCCAAAAACTGTTCTTACAACAGTTTTTTAAAACATAGATAGCACAGTTTTGGTGTTTGTTAAATTTACTAATTTTCTTTGAACTTAGTATTTTATGTACTTAGTGTTTTCAAAGCAAAAATGAAATAATTTTGTTTTTGTATTCTCATTGTTTTATTGGTTTTCTGTAAACAGTTTTTAAAATGATAACAAAGTTTTTGTGTTCTCATTTGTTCCGTTTTCACTTAACCAGATTTCAAAAATGGTAACAAAAGGAAGCTCTTAGGCCCGTTTGGATTGAAAATTTTTAACTCTATCGAAATTCGAATATGAAAATTTTCAATGTATTCTAATCTTTAGTTTTCATTTCGGAAAATACGTTAAATCTTGAATTTTGTTGAAAATAAGAATAGAAAATCCCGTTTGTAAAACCATTTTCTTGAAAATAAAGTTAATGAAAACAATGAAAATGTGTTTTTAAAATGCGAGGTTACTATTCGCAATTAGTGTTTTTCGTGAGCTTTGATGAAAAAATGAAGTGGAAAGAACGAAAGGAAGAAAGAAAATAGTATGTCCGTGTTCGTTTTATCCCCGTCGATCCAAATCTGTGTTTGATTTAATTTAGCTTGAACAATGCGAAGCGGTTTTGATTGTATATAAAATGTTGAAAATAGCGAATTCATTTTCTTTGTTTTCAAATTTTTTTGTGCGATTTTCGTAACTAGCGTGTTTTCCTTGTTTTCGAAAAGTTTGAATAGAGAAAACAGAAAATTTTCTACCTACTAAACAAAGTCTTAATATTTATTAATTATGTTATGAATAAATAAAATATGAGAAGAAACAGGATGGATGATATTTGTTTTTTCTTTTTGAAGTTAGGACGGATGATATTGAAAAGCCAGTTTTTTCATATATGAATATGATACGATGAAAGAAAATTACCAACAGCGGAAACATGTGGGAATATTTCATGAAATTGTAGATCACTTGTGATGGGTTTAGAACCGACAATATCTTCATCTTCAATGTTTCACAAGAAGATGGTCTCTTTGAAGATCAAGTTCGATGAAGATTTGATGGTTTAATCATGAAGTCAATGAAAGTAGTCCTGATTAGGAAAGTCCCACACAACAAGGGCATACCACTAATGTGAGAGTCATAACTTACTTAGGACTCTAAGCAGTTTAGGACTCTTGGAGACCATGATACTTAGGAGAAAGAAATTGATGGGTCTAGGACTCTTCTATCAAGTGGATAAAATTTAAATCAAGAGGATCTTATCATCCAAGCTCTCAAACTAGAGTTTGAACCAAATTAGGGCTCCACTCTAATCAGGAAACTTGGGCACCAAGTCTCCTACTTTCACTAGGACAACTTGAAGATAATTTCAAGAAAAAAGAGGTAATGTTTAGAGTCATATTATGATAATGATCCAACTTTATCAAGTCTTCGAAATCACAATTTGAGAGCTATAAATTGAGGATCTTAGAAGATG